>JAVQMG010000069.1:1200000-1800000 GCA_032878915.1 Castanopsis chinensis
TTTATGGGTTGGTTGAAAGATTATATAATGAGGTTTATTGTATTTTTCTCTTTCGTTTTTTTCCCATAAAACCACTATAGTTATAATTAAATGCAAAATCGCCTCTTGAAATAATATGTGGGAAATGTATTGATGTTTTATTGGACTGAAATTACAAATGGGTTAATAGAACATAAGAAGTGTAATGCAGATGTAGCATGTTATCATGGTGTGATGTAGCATGTTTCCTTACTTTAAGATTTGATATTTCAGCCCTAATATTGGTGGTTTTGTGTATACAGATGATCCGATTGATCAAAGCCCACCAGTGGAACCTACGCTTCAAAGACGTGGTCCTTCAAAGCTAGATGACATATGGGCGTTGGATGGATCTTAGAAAGTGGAGTTGTCATTAAATGATCAAGGCCAACCAATTGGTCTGGACGGTAAAACGTTCATTCGGTGGTTGGGAACTTTTTGTAAGAATGGGTTATTATGCCCGCTTGTCCCTGCTGGGTGGCCAAAAGTCGCTGAAAAATATAAACGGGACTGTTGGATTGAAGTTGAGGTAATATGAAAATAAAGTATAAGCAATAGTTATTTACAGCTGCTTGTGTTTTACTAACTCTACTTCTGCATTTCAGAAACGGTATATAATTCACCCCACTATTGTCGCACCACCCGATCAAATGGGATGGGCAATGCATCTACTCGGGCTCTTGAGGAGAAATCGGAGGACGAAGTTGAAGAAGAAAAACATAAAAATGGTATGACGAAGGAACAAGTATTGGTGAAGACACCGCCGGGGGTAATGCAGAACCAGTGGACCGAGATGGTTAACTACTGGTTTGATGGCAAAACTATGGTACTGCTACTTTATTCGTTTATATTCTTTTACTGGTATTTTAGTGAAGCATTATGTCATGTTCGCCATCTTTCCCTCGAGTAGTCCCTCCTTTTAACTTAAATCTTCTAGTCATTTATAATATAATTAGTCTAGCTCAAACCACTTTCCATTAGATGTGATACAGTTGTTTTGCCCCCATCAACAACATAAACTGAAGATTAGTAGTATTTAGAGATTGGTTGGGGACTCTGACTACTGTAAGGGTATTGTAGTACACAATTTATGCCAAGGGTCTCAATAAGAAATATATATAAAAAAAAAAAACAATTTTATCCTATCTCACTTATGAACTAATAGCATTGTGCATTCATAAATATATTATGAATGCACAATGACAAGCAGAGAGAAAAACTTACATTAAGTAGTCAACTTTCTTAGTCAATATCTGTAATAAGTTTACGCGTTTTTGATGGTAATGTGGTTGCAAACATTAAGTGAGAAGAACAAGGACAGTCGAGGTAAACAGACAGAGCTACCAAGGTGTGGGGCTTCCAGTTTGGCACAAATTTCTGATGACATGGTAAGAAATGCATTACAAGTGCTATGGTAATTTAGTGTATCAAACTTAGAATTCATGAACACCTTAGTCAATGCAAATGATAAACAACATGACAAATCTGAGTGCAGTTGTGTTTATTGTATAAAATGTTCATCATGTAGGCGAAAGCTAACGGGGCTCCAGTCGAGCGCGCAGATGTGTATATAAAAGTATACCGTAGGAGAGATGGGGTTGCTGTTACTCCCCAAGCACAAGAGAACATGGTAAGCACAATTTAAATCGAATAAAGGTGTAATTTGTGTTTATATTGTTTATGGTGTGTAATATGTATTTGGTTATTGTGGAAAAATGTGCAGAATAGGATTGAGGAGCTTTTGGGACAAGAGGGCATGCGACTACAGGGAGAGCCTAGTAGTGGAATCCTCTGGTCCAAAGATGATGCGTATGCTCGGGTATTTGGTCTAAAGTGCCCTGGACGTATTCATGGAGTTGGATTTAGGATCACCCCATCTGGAAGAAGTGTCACAAACGCTTCACAGTTTACCTCAACTCCATCGTTGTCAAGCAGAACGACCTAAAGGATTTCAGAGTTAGAGAACAACTCCTCTATCCTTAGCGAGCAATTAGCCCAAGTACAAGAACAACTTTCCCAATCAGAGGCAAGACACTAAGAACAACTCTCCTAGCTAGAAGCAAGGCACCAACAACAAATGGCCGAAGTGGTATCACGCATGAATGCAATGTTTGCCAACATTAGGGGAGGAGGTGTAAGTAAATTGGATCTGTCTCAGGTACCACACAAATGTTATTTAGAAAACATTACTTTGTGCAATGCATTGTTATGTGATATTAATACAATGCCTTTAATCTATTCAGGGTGACACTGCTTGATGGGAACTCTCCATGGGAATGAAACTGTGAATCCTCTGGTAATATATTCCTACATTTGTTGGTTTTATTCTGCGTTTGAAGGTCCCACGTTAGTATATATGAACCAAGAAGTAGGGAAGTAGATGTACTAGACATAAAATCAAAATGGACCAATTTCAACCATGAATGTAGACAGAAAAGTATTCTGAGGGGTAATAATCTGATGTAAGACATCTTAGAATCACCTTGGTTTCAACAAATGACATCCTTTTTGGGACCTTAAATAACTATATACTCTGCATACGGAATGAAGAGGCATTAGTACTTCTAAGAGCCTTATAGTAAGAATGCATATCAGACTTTGCCACTGCTAATGCAATTTACATTATTTACATTATATGGTATAGTTGACATGTTTTGTTGTTCACATTTTATTGTTGACACTTGCATTCATGGCACACTCTAAGTTGCATTTATGACACACTTGCATATCATACATTTTATTATGTATGTGTATATAGGAATTTAAAGTTTGTGGAATCTTAGACTCACTCTAAGTTGCGTTTTAAGATGTCAGTATTGAAATGGATACAAGCAAAAAGACAATGTTAGCTCATATATGATTTTGACTTAAGAAATGTAAGGGATGTTGACCTTGTTAATAAACGTTAGCTTATTTTCAGTGCTCTCATTGTCACAGGTAATTGGCTGTAGCTACGGGCATGAGACTGACTGATCAAGTGTCTGAATGATGATTGTTGGAAATTGGCTCCACAGTACCATGATGCTTGCTGACAATATTTTGTGTTGTAAAAATTGGTTGTTGGCTTCAACACTTGGTTTATGTATATAATTATATATTTATGTAACTAATGTGATGGGAATGAACGTTGAGAACTTGTTTATGTAATGAACGTTGAGAACTTGGTGGGAATGAACAATGTTTGGTGGCTATTGTTTTGTGGATTGAACAATGTTTGGTGGCTATTGTTTTGTTTATGTAAACGTTGAGAACTTGTTTTCTTGGTTCCAAATTGGTTGCATTTGAGTGTTGGCAGGAATTACAGGTTGTATATATTCGGGGTCTATAGCTGCGTTTCCTAAAACGCAGCTATAGGCAGTTTGTAGATGCGTTTATAAAAACGCAGCTATGGCGATCTATAGCTGCATTTATAAAAACGCAGCTATAGGCAGTCTATAGCTGCCTTTTTATAAACGTAGTTATATGCGGTCTATAGCTGCGTTTTTATAAACGCAGCTATAAATATTATATGCTGCGTTTATAAAAACGCAGCTATAGATCGCCCTATAGCTGCGTGTATTTTACCCTATATCTGCGCTTTATAGTCGCATAGATGTGGCACCTATAGCTGCGTTTCTTACAAAAACGCAGCTATATACCTCAATTTGGGCTGCGTTTTTTAGTCTGACTATATAGCTGCGTTTTAAACGCAGCCCAAAGCAGGTCTATAGCTGCGTTTTTTACAAAACGCAGCTCTAGGTGCCGGATATATGGGGAGTGTGAAACCGCAGCAATAGAAAGGAAAAACGTAGCTATAAGATGGTCTATAGCTGTGTTTTTAGAAACGCAGCATTAGCTTCCGCAGGGGGCTATAGTCGCGCAGAATAGGCTGCGTTTTAAAACGCAGCTATGAAAAACGCAACTATATCTTATAGCTGCGTTTTTGGGGTCTATAGCTGCGTTTTTTGGTTTTTTGTAGTGAGGGAATGCTGAACAAGATGTGTAAGTCTAAACAACATGTATAGAAAGCCAAAGCAACAACTAAAAGCAATCCAAAAAGAGATACCCAAAGTCCAAAAATGGATGTAGACAAATCTAAAGCTTCTAAAGGAACCAAAAACAACAATTTCAAGACTCACAAAAATTCAATAGTAATAAAAAGAAACCAGAATCTTTCAAAAAAAAAAAAAAAACCAAAATATTAGTTGTTTAGACTTACCTTTGCATCAAAGTTATCATCAATAAGAATATTAGTTGCCTTGATGTTACGGTGTATGATCTTAGGCTGACTTGAAGAACATTTAGCTCCAAAGGAGAGTGAAACTATAACCAAAAAATATTGTTATTGTTTGCAATGTAAAGATAGAGCATAAAGGAAACTCACAGTCCTTATGCAGATATGCCAACTAGAAAATATTGTTATTGTTTATTTAATTGGGATTAAAACTTAGTTTAGTTGAGTTGCATCATTGGATGAAGCTATATTTCTTTTTCATTAATTATAAGTGTTGTAATATAAGTAGTGCTAACAGCCTTATTTAGCTTCTAATTTTATTTTCTTTGGTTTGCAATAAAATCCCACCATACATGGTAGATTAAATGACTTTAGCCATATATGTTACTGCCTCATGAATGAAAATATGAAATATATACTACAATTCAATTTTTAATACATCTATGATCTATCTCAATATATATTTCTCCTCAAAAGTTTACAGATATCTAAGAAATTATAACTTAATTATGATGCAAAATCATAATTATCAAGGATACAACTCAATTAAACTAAGTTTTAATCGCAACTCATAGTCCTAACTATCCTATTAGTCTATCACTGCAGTTATAGTACAATCTTCAGTCACTGAGGCATGTATAACTTACCAATGAATCAAAAATAACAGCCCTAATTTTTGGTGCATAGTCGGAATCTCACACTAGCTTGCTGAGCCAAAAAAAAAAAAAAAACACAATAAATTAACCAAATAGATCTCAGAAAATTAACCAAAAACAAAATAATTTAAACACAATAAATTAATACCAATTCAAGCACCCAATGAATTAACTATATTCATAAAATCGCGAAACCAAAAAAAAAAAAAAAACCCTAACTGAGAGAGAGGGGGAGTACCTTTGGATTGGGAGATGGAGATGGAGATGGAAAATTCCTTGCACAATGAGTACAGATTAATCAACAAAAAAAAAAAAAAAACTTACGGATCGGAATGATGTTCTTGGTGTAGAGTTGGTGGAGATTTTGGTGAAGGAGGGTGGTTTAGTCGAGCTCGGGGACGGAGAGGAGGGTGGAGATGTTGGAGGCAGAGCGGAGGGTGGTTTTGTCGAGCTCGAGGGCAGAGTGGAGGGTGGTTTTGTCGAGCTTGACGAGAATGGAGAGATTGAGGATTTGGGATTGAGAGTTTAGAGAGAGTGAGAGTTTCGGATTGAGAGAGATTGAGAGTGAGAATGATAAGTGGGAAAAGTGAAAACCTAAGAAGAAGACAAAAAAAATAGAGGGAAATTTTGGGTTGGAAATTTAAAGGGCTATAATTAAGAAAAAGCGCCGCAAAAAGGAGTCCCTATTGCGGCAGTCATACAAAACGTCGCTACAGCTTGCATATTGCAACGTTTTTCTCTACTGCCGCTATAGTATTTTCTCAAAATGATATATTTACTATGGTGGGTTTCTGGAGCACCGCTATATCTAAGTTACCACTGCTAAAACATTTATATTGTGGCGGTTTTATGTCTCGCCGCTGTAGGATTTCGTAAAAGGCTATAACTATAGAGGCGGTCCAAAAAAATGCCGCAATATGTGACATATAGTGGCAGTTTTTACACCCGCCGCAAAAAAACCGCAGCAATAGTACAGATTTCTTGTAGTGATTCTGCCATGTGGTTTTTTTTTTTTTTCTCATGGATGAAAGTGTATTTTTTAAGTTAAGTAGCCATATGACAGAATCTTAAGAGGTGAACCTAAAGAACAGCACCTAAGGTACTGTACATAAGTTTTGTCCATATATATATGGTTGTGCACTTGTTTTTTTTAATTAGTGATGCTAAGGATAATACAAATTTTACTATAGAATTGTAAATTGGCATGTCACCGATTACAAAAAAGAAATTTAAACATTATGAATTAGATTGTTGAAGTTCTTCGATCATAGTCATTGTCATATCATATTGTGAAAATTTTGTAGTACTTTTAGTACATTTTCCATTTTTATTTCTATTATAGATTAATCTCCCCTAATAATATGAGATTTTAATTTTTGTAAACTGATATCCTATAAAGCCACACACTAATAATTTGTTTGGATTACGGTTAAAGGGAGGGGGATTGGAGGGGAGTATAATAGAGTTGGTTGAAAATATGCTAATTTTGGGTTAACTTTGTTCTACTCTCCTTCCTTTCCCTCAATCCAAACAGACCATAAATAGTCTCTCTCTCTCTCTCAAAAGAAAGTAATAAAATTAAAAGGGTAAATTACAAAGTTCATCCCTATCATTACACTAAATGTCAATTTGATTCTTATTGTTTCAATTGTGTCAATTTGGTCCCTAACCTATTTAGTATCATGTCAATTTAGTCCCTGTTCTTATCTCTTGGATGAAAAAAGGTGATATGTCAAATGGAATGGTAAAAAATTATTTTCCACGCCACATTAACTATCAACCATACTACCACATCAAATTTGTAGTACTTTTAGTACATTTTCCATTTTCATTTCTATTATAGATTAATCTCCCCTAATAGTTTGAGACTTTAATTTTTGTAAACCAATATCCTACAAAGCCACACATTAATGATCTATTTGAATTAAGGGAAGAGGGAGGGGAAGTGGAAGGGAGTATAGTAGAGTTGGCTGAAAATAGGTTAATTTTGAGTAAACTCTACTCTACTTCCTCTCCTTCTCCTCAATCCAAACAGACTATAAATAGTATCTATCTGTCTCTCTTAAAAGCAAGTAATAAAATTAAAAGGGTAAATTACAAAATTCATCCCTACCCTTTACACTAAATGTCAATTTGATCTTTAGCCTTTCAATTTTGTCAATTTGGTCTCTAACATTTTCAATGCCATGTCAATTTAGTCCCTGCCGTTATCTCTTAGATGGAAAAAGCTAATATGTCAAATGGAATGGTAAAAAATTATTTTTCATGCCACATCAACTATCAACTATATTGACACATTAAATTTTTGAAAATAAATACAAATCAAAATAATCACATGTTGAGATCAAATTTGGGGAAAATCTGAAATCCCTAACTTTCTCTCTTGTCAGATTCATCTCCCTTACCCTCACTTTTCTGACTCTTACTCTCACTTGGGTCAAGATCAAGTTGCAACAGCGACTTTGGTGGTGAGGATTCTGGAGGCAGGAGGTTTTGTTCTCTCTATCTTGTGATTTTTGGGATCAATTTTGTGAGGTCAACAACTTTAAGGGCGGACCCTTTAGCCCCAGAAGAGGGATACGACAGCAAAGTCAATGAGACAATTATGGTCCTTATGAGTAGGCATGAGGAAATACATGGCAATCTAGGGTCAACTTTGGAAAGACAACAGTCATGAAAGAAGAACTGCATGCGCCACAGAATACACCTGTTGCTCCTAGAGTTAATAGAACCAAAGTCACTGATCCAACCAAAACCTTTGTTCTTGGCCAAGAAGAAAGTGTGGGACATCGTATGGTCAATTAAATTTTATTGCAATATTCTTTTCCTTGTGATATATATGTGATGCCCCTTTTTTGAATTTTTTTTAATAACTGAGAGAGACCAGTAATTTGTCGTTTGGTTGCTATGGAGATGATACTACTAACGAGAGAGAGAGAGAGAGAGAGAGAGAGAGAGAGAGAGAGAGAGAGAGAGAGAGAGAGAGAGAGAGAGAGAGAGAGAGAGAGAGAGAGACTTTTAGGGATTTTAGAACCATTTATGAGATGAAATCAATTATGTGCAGATTTTAATTTGTTTTTCTTTAGATCTAATGTGGTAGCACAATTGATAGTTGATGCGGCATGGAAAATAAGTTTTTACTATTCCATTTGACACATCAACCTTTTCCATCCAAGATATAACAGTATGGACAAAATTGACAAGATATTGAAAATGTTAGAGACCAAATTGACACAATTGAAAGGTTTAGGACTAAATTGACATTTAGTATAAAAGGATTGAGGCCAAATTTGTAATTTACTCAAATTAAAAATTAGATTACAACTGTGGGTTCTAGTTAACTTAATTGGTTAAATTTTTGATGGTTGTTCAAGAGATCTATCATCAGGAGGGGGCGCCATAGGTTGAAACCATTTAAAAAACAAATTAGATTACAACTTTAATTAATTATCCATTATCATATATCCAAAATAAGGTATATGTTTTAATCATAATATATTTTTATTTCCTTTTATTAAAATTTATTGTTCAATTATGATATTTAATTCTCTATATGAAAAAACATTTGTTTTTTTTTTTTTTTTTTTTACAAGATAGAATTTCTACTGTAGCATAATCTAAGTGTATATGTGCGTGAAGCTCTCTCTTGGAGACTTAAATCCCGGCCATTGCCCTCTACACTCCACAAGCATTTATAAGTTAGTATTATTCATCAAATTATTTATTTAATATGTCAAATTAACTTTGATTTGATTAGTATTAAATAAATATATATAATTAATATTTACATATGAAAGTTCACATATGAATTTTTCACAATATGTTTGAATTGCAGATAATTAGATAAAGATAAACTAGCATTGGAATGGAGTCTCCTTCAATTACACAAACCTTTCTAACTCAGAAACAACTTAGCCCTTAAATGGCCTCGCGAAATCTGGAAATGTTCAGTTATGCCCAGATGGGCCATCAGAAGCCAGACATGAGTGATTAGCTCCCCACCTTGTCTGAGCCTCCTGGCATGGTAATTCCATTTACACTGACTTGCAGCATAAGATAGCATCTCCACCCACACTTGGCATATATTCTCCCACTTCCGTTCAGGCTCCCAATAATTCCGTGTCTCCAAGAATTGCAGAGACTGTGCAATTATGCATGCATCAAATAGCACCGACTTGCTTCTGTCACCTTTTATCTGAGATGGAGGAATTTCCGTGTTGACTTTAAATAGCACTTCACAAGCTTTGCGTTCGTCTGATATATATTCTCTTTCTTTTATAAACTGAAGAGCCTCAGCACATGAATCCTGAAATCTGATTTGACCAATCCCACTGGGGAGCATGTAAGGGCACATGACTAGAAGATGCACCAAATAATTTGATAATAATTTGCTCCAACATTTTAAATTCTTGACAGAATCTGAGTCATTGCCCCAATTAATATAATTGCAGAGATCTGTTGCAATGTGCCAGCGAAGAATGATTTCATCGAAGTCTACCTCCATGCTATGAGCAAGGTTGCTAATACATTTATTTGTCTCGTCGCCAACATCTCCAGTACAAGCAAATAATTTCTTAGAAACCCTGATCTCTGATATGCTGCTTGAGTTCTTAAGCTGTTCAAAGATTTTTTTTTTCAAATCCATAGGGACAGGCTCCAAATTCTTGTGCCAGTGTTTCTCTAACATTTCACTAATGAAATCCTTGATTCCACTCCCTTTATCTGACTTACGTTTGATGCAGCGACTCATTAGGTTGTATTGCGCAACAGAATTCGACCATCTCTTGTTCAGAGGTAATAGAAAACATATACCAAAACATGATTGAAAAAACGAGTTGGCTTTAGAGAAGACATCCGCCATTGGGTTCTTGTGCTTACTCAGCCAAAGTGTTGTCCAATCTGAAGATAGTAGTACAATTACTGCAAAAATTTCTAGAACAATAGCTCCAAACAACAACAAAAAAGTGATACTCTTGTCGATGGTTGAGTAAGCATTCTTATCGATGATCAGGAAGGCTATAAATGCAGAAATAGTACATAATAAACTGACAAAACGACAGATACTGCCTAGGTAAGAATGGATCAAACTAGCCTTTGTATAAAGTAAATCGTACATGAACCCGAGCTCAATCTCTATCACTTCAAAAGCCTTTTCGCAAGTCAGTTCTGGTTGTTTGAAGAAAGATCTACTATTTTTACGATCCTGGAAGCTAAGTATGAGATCTGCAAATAAACGCTTGAAAGTTCTGAAGAAGTAAGAAGCCTCATGCAATGCATCTGGAAAATTGTTGCGTCTCACAACTGTGGAAGTATCAGTCATTGTCCCCACTGAAACCTGGAATCCCTCAGCTTTCTTGGAATTGTAGCCATCCATGAATTTAGCATAGTCAGGTCCAGGGTCAGGTCGAGGGAGCATGGAGTCTCTAAAGACATCACTGCTTGCAGAACGCAGAACCCATATCCTCTCCCCAAACTTAATTATTCCAGCTATGAACATTGGAATTGATAGATAATTAAATGGGTTGCCTACCAGGGCCCTTAGGAACACATAAAATGCGACTGAAAACTGAACTACTAACTCAAGGAAGCGCCTTGGCCATAATTCATTGTCTTCCAATGAATAGGCAGTGATGGTGTCTGGACCACCAAGATGCAGGAGAAGAAATGGTGCCCAAGATGCCATTATGAAATAGCTGGGGTTGAATGACTGATTTTTGCTCTCACTTTCTCTTTGGGAGTAGACGCCAAGTTGAACAGTCTGATTTCTCATATGATCTTCTCTTTGGGAGAGGACGCCAAGTGCGACAGTCGCAACCCAGTCTGCAGACAAATATGCAACCCAAAGTAATATTCTAAACCAATTTTTGGCTGTGTACTTCCTTCGCTTGCCCAAAAGGATGAGAACTATTTGTAAGAAGAGACTGAGCAAGACCAAAACACGAACCTCCCATCTATTCCAAATTTCCCTTACTGTTTCAGAGAAGTTTTCAGCCAACGTCCTCTTCATGAAGATCATAGTGCTAACAACTGAAAAAATAGTTGCGTTAAAATGGAGAAGAAAACAAAATGTAAGCTATGTAGTTTATTGCAAAAGGAAGCATTTTGCAGTAAAATTACCAGTGAGTAGCATGACTGCTGTGTCTTTCTCTTTTTGTCGTTCACTTATTGTTTCACTCCACTTATTATTGAACAGCTCCTAAAAGAAATGTCGCAGTCCCCACATCAAGTAAGCATGCTCACTGCAATTAATCATTTAAAGAAGAGGGCTAATGTCTGGATGTTTTCAAGAAAAAGAAAACCGTAATCTCAACATACATCCTCAATCACCCAACACAAGGATTTTCCTCAATGTCATGAAGACAGACAAATAATGGAGGAAAATTATTGAACATATAATGTGATTACATCTTCTTTTATAATACAATAAGTCTTAAGTAAATTATTATTATTATTATTATTACTTTTTCTTTTTCGGTTGAATTGTTATCGTTTGTTTTGCGTCAATAATAATTGCTTCCGCTCAAAAGTATTTGCGATAGGGATTGCGAACAATTTGTCTTCTAGATGCAACTAGATGTGCAAATTTTTTTTTTTTTTTTTTTTTTTTTACTATAAAAAAAATTGGAAGCCTATTTGTAAACAATGAATAGTTGTCATTGAACAGGAATACTTGAAAGGTCACTTTAGTTTCTAAAAGCACTCTAAAAATTTATCTTGGCTACTACTAGCTAGTCATTAGGTCTAACACTCTTTTCACCTCATTTGTTTTAGAAGAAATTTCACATACTACAATTGTCTCACTGGAGGCGAGAAAGTTCTCGCTTGAGCAAAAAGGTCTTGCTCCAGAAATCTCTTCAGAAACAATTTAATCCAAGATTTGCCTGTACTTCACTTGCATTTCACTCAAGCATCAGCCAACCCGACATTTTGCTTGTACTTTTGCTCATCCTCTCCCAAGTAAGAGCCTCCATTCAAATAAGTATTAAGCTTGCTCGAGTGAGCCACTTAAACACAACTTTTAATTTTTTTTTATTTTTATCTCTTCATTCTTATTCTACCAAAGTTAGATCACTCACATATTACAATTTATACTTGTATATACCCATATCTACAACAAATTTGCCCTAGCTAGGTTGTAATATCCATATCCAATTCGGTTGACATTTTATCATGCATAAAAGGTATTTTTCAACTTAAACCTCTTCTTAGTGTAATAATATCAAGACTCCAGGAAGTTAATGGTGGCCAGAGAGAGAGAGAGAGAGAGAGAGAGAGAGAGAGAGAGAGAGAGAGAGAGAGAGAGGGATTTTTATTGGGTTGTTTATATTATTTTAATATATTGTATGTCAAAATGGAAGATGAGATATAAGGTAAATTGTGAAAATGATATGTTAAAATAGATAAAATAGCTTTTTAGAGTGTAAAATGAGAATTTTTTTAAAAAAATATATAGATACTAATGCTCTAAATACCATAAATTCATGTCCTACCAACACTTAATCGCCTTGTGCTGCCATGGGTTAATGAGCATTTACAACCAAAGAGAAAAGAAAAAGAGCATAACTCGTTTGGATCACTTACATTAATATTTTTATCAAAATAACTTTTTTCACCTCTTTATTGCTCTTCTTTTAGTAACACTCTTTGATATTCATCTTTAATGCTTTGGACACCATCCAAGTCTTATTCTTTTCTCCCTCCGTTGTTCCCAATTTACTGTATAAGTTATTGTAGTGTGGGTCCTTGGTCTAGCTCGGCTGACTCTTCTACAATATATTTATTTATGAAGGAAACTCTATTGAAGTTTGGCTTAGCTGGGGCCTGTATTGGAGTTTCTCCACTAGAACATAAATGAGTCTAGTACCTGTACGTAAGGAGTCATGTATCGGAGTTGTAAGATCAGTTTGGTGGGAGATAAAAAAACTCTTCCTAAGGTCTGGCATCACCCAGGGGCGGCTTGATGCAGTTGGGGGCCTAAGGCGAAAATTGATGATCTTGTTTTAGGTGCAAAATTACTACTAATTAAATTAACATGAACTACGTAAAATTTTTTTTCTTTTTTTATAAATTTTATAGGCAAAAAAAATTTGACAAAATTTTCGTATTTGTTCATGTGGTAGATTGATAGTGGTAAGTAAAAAAATGATATTAGTAGTAGATTTAGATGAGAACTAGTAAAAGTTTGCTAACTAAACTCATATTATTATTCTTATTTTTTTTTAAAAGTGCAACATTCACAATATTTTTTACAACAAATCCTAGGTTTTAAGTAGCTTTTTGTTTTCTATTTGAAAATATCATTATAATTATATTTTTTTGCTATCAATAAAAGGCTATAACAACCTGTAACTTAGCATTAGTTGTAAAAGTGTTGTAAAAATATTGTAGATGTTGCATTTTTCTCTATTTTTTATTTTTTTTCATTTGGTAAAAAAAAATTATTTTATTTATTTATTATAAATAACTCTATTGGTTAAAATTTGGGGGCCTTTTTTTAACTTGGGGCCTTAGGCGACCGCATCTTTTGCTCCACTATTCAGCCGGCCCTGGCATCACCTAGATCCTACATAGAGAATGAGCAATACTACACTGGGCGACGGTGAGCACTCCAAAACTTAATGGAGAGAGAGTGATAGAAAGTGAGCAAGAGTTCTCCCCTTCGAATTCTAAACCCCTCATTTTATAGAAAAATGTGTGGTTGTAGATGCTTAGAGGAATGTGTGGATGTAGGATATTTACTGTTATTGGGACCCCCCTAGTGGCTGCTTCCAGGATTTTTTTTAGGGGGTCAGCATTAGCGGAGCTAGGGAATTTATAGGAAAGTAAAAAATAAAATGACTAAATTTTTTTTTCTTTATATACTACTTCCATACAATTTAGTATGCAACACAAAATTTTACAATAGTCTAAAAAAATTATTAGTAGTTTGAAGATTGGTAAGACAACAACTACTGAATACATAAACAAAAAGAATTAAATAATTAATCAAACATTTTTGTCAAATAACTAATCATATATTTAATAAACCACAAATATAGAAGGAAAGTGTAAGGAAAAAAAAACTTTATCCTGTTGTCAATGCCAAAGTAAGCCAAATTTTGAGAGAGGGCTTTTTTTAAATAAAAAAAAATTAACGAAAATGAGTAAAAATTTGAACTTTTTATTTCTTATAAATTTAAATGTTTTAAGAGTAGTGCTATTAAAAATTTGACACAACACTTTCAGTAAAATATTGCAACAAAATCTAGATGGTAGGTAAAAAAATAGTGTTAGTTATAGGTCTAGATAAAAGCCAATTACAACTTACTACTTAACTTTCATTGTGAAAACAGCAGTAAAATGATCGTCTTTAAGTTGAATTCAATTGGATTTTTTTTATAAAAAAATTAGTATCAAGGTGTTCAAATTTTTATTGTAAAGGGGTCAAAATAAATTTAAAGTTTATATGTAATTTTGTTTTGGGGGCATTCAGGGTGTTCAAATGAACCCCCTGGATTGTGTGTAACGCCGCCCTTGCATCCCCTCCCCTCAAACTTTCACTTACTCAAATTTGAGAAGGATATATAAATGGAAATTCGAAGTATGTTTGCTTAGAGAGACAAGCTTATTGAGGCCGCTACGGCCAAGAAAGAGCTGAAGATAGGTCATGGAGAATGAGAGCAAAAGAATTGAGGCTGAGGCGAGGCCGAGGCCGTGGCTGTTGAGACCAAAAGAATCACGGTCAAGATGAGGTCGTAGCTAATGAGGCCAATAGAATTGAGATCATGGCCGTTAATACCAAAAGAACTAAGACCGAGTCTTGGTTGTGGCACATAACTCATGACAAGGACACGTCATCTTCTTATTGGAGGTAGAAGCCCAGTATCCACATATTTGGGGCCAAACATTGTGTCCCAAACATGGGCTCCAACTACCAATAGGATAATGATATGTTTCCTGTCATGTTCAATGTATATGACTTATTTTTTTAGTTGGGTTAAGTGAGTCAAGGGCACAACACATGATAAAGACTAATGTTATCTACTTATTGGTAGTTGGAGCCAGAAATTTAAGTCGGGGGCCAAGAGATTAAACATATAATTTAATTATTCAAAAATAAAAAATAAATAAATCAATGTAAAAGTATCAAGAGTATGACAATATACTTGTGACTATTTACAGGTAACTCAATGGCTTGAATGGTTTTATATACTTAACAGCAAACTTGCTGGATGGAAGTTTCATCTTTTGTCCTTTGCAAGACGGGTCGTTCTAACTCAATCGGTTTTGTCTGCAATACCTGCATATGTTATGCAAGGGACCATGCTCCTCGGAAAAACTCTGGATGCGATAGATATGGTTAATAGGAATTTTATATGGGGTACAACTGATGAGAAGAGGAAGCTACACACCGTAAGCTAGGAAAAAATTACAAGACCAAAGAGAGAAGGGGGATTGAGAATCACTGCAGCTAAACCAAAAAATTTGGCCTTGCTAGCAAAATTAAATTGGAGGTTGCATACAGAAAGAGAACAACCATGGGCCAAAGTCTTGAGTAGCAAGAATAAAAATCCTAGAAGAAATTGTTCTAGAACATGGGCAGGAGTGAAGAAGGATTATGATATTTTACTATAAGGATCCAAATGGAAAGTGGGAGCAAGCAGTACTCTTAATTTGTGGCATGATAAGTGGCTCTCTGATAGGGCATTAAGATCTTTAATTTCTGGTCCTCTTAGTCGTGATGAAGACTCTCTCATGGTTAGTGATGTCACCCATGAGGCGTCATGGAACACTAGTTACATCTCATTTGTGTTTCCCTCTGACATCTTTTTAAAAATAAAGGCAGTCTCTATTCCTTTATCTCCAACATGTTTTGATGCTTTGACCTGGGCTTACTCTCTATCGGGCGATTTTGATGGAAAATCTGCCTACAAACTTCCAAAGGGTGGATTAGAGCCTGATTCTTTCTTTGGGTAATGGATATGGAAGGTTGATATTGTACGGTTTTTAGACCCTTTAAAACACAATTGGATTAATCTAGTTAACAAGCCAAGTTATCACTTAGTCCAAATTTCAGATCTAGGTTAACACAATCATATAATTATATCAATGTAAAGTGTGGAATATAAAAACATAAAGATATGATGACCTAGGAAAACCAAACAGGTAAAAAACCTAGGGAGGATTTAATCTAGCTATCCTCAAGGTAAACCTGAATCCACTATGAAAGAATCGAAGTTTGTACAATAGCGACTTAGACAACTAACATCTTATTGCTACCCATCAATAGAAAACATATTGACACGACCACGTGCAAGCTTCGAGACCACGGACTCTTTCTTTCTTGGATTCTCCAGCAAGTACAAGCATTCCCATTTGTGTATCTTTAAGCTCTTATGGTAGCAACTAAATGATCATCAAGTTCTTGAAGAAATCTCCTTCTTGATAATCCTAAGCTTGTGTGAAGACAAGCACCTCTTAGATCTCACAAAAGATTCACACAAACAGCAATATGAGCAACCTCAAAAACGTGGCTAGGGTTTGCCTTTTATACCTAGGGCAAAACATAAAACTCTACACGTCATATGGGCTTAGGGCTGAGTGGGAAATTTTGCAGAAAAAATAATCTGCATGACTTTCAATCGGTCGAGTCTAATTCTCAATTGATTGAGCTAGGCAGATTTACACAGTTACTTCTACAGTTAACTTGATTCCAACTTTACATGAACGACATACTTTGAGCAAGTCTAAAACAGACTAAACACCTGTTTTGATTATGGTTTGCCAATAATACACATTAGAGTTCTAATACATTAGTTCCTAAGTATTTAGAACCTAACAGATATTATCCCAAAAATTCAGGTATTTGTGTGGAAATGCTATATACATAGTCTCCTGTCAAAGATCTGCTTATGACTAGAGGTATTATTGAAGAAAGCATTTGTGAATTTTGTGGAAGAGAGAGTGAGACCACTATCCATGTGCTGCGTGATTGTAAATTTGCTACAGAGTTCTGGCTAAAGTCTGATTTGTGTTCAACACAGAAACCTAAAGACTCAAGTCTACCTTGGAGTCATTTCTTTGCTTATGGAATATGGTGTTTATGGTTCCACCGCAACAAGAGATTTTTCAAAAAAGAAGAACCAAATTACAGATTGGTTGGAGAAGTGAGGAATCTGGCTCTCAACTATTTTCATTGTGCTGGAATGTCAAGCAGAGTGTCTGCAGAAGTTTAGTCAATGTGAGTTGGAACAAACCAAATCTAAACTAGTATAAAATAAATACGGATGGATCAGCTATAGGGAATTGGGCATGGTAGGAGGTGGAGGTCTAATTTTTAATGATAATAGTAAGTGGGTGCTCGGCTAGAAAGCACGGGTGCATCGACTAGGTCGAGGCACCCGAGTTCGATATGCATAGATGAGCCGTGCGGCAATGGACGCGGCTACACTTGTGGCAATGGACACGGCTACATGTGCGTCTGTGGCTGATTTCTTTTTTCATATTTTGATTCGGCTCGATAAGCTCCAACTCAGGTTGATACAATCCGATCCAGTCCAAAATGGGCCAAAACATTCCCCGAATCAGGCCGATATGGGCCGAAATAAGTGTTTAAAAAAAAAGTAATTTCTTTTTTGTCAAAACACACTGCTTTGACATCCTAGTTTAAAGACCCTAAACTAATCTCAAACTCCCTCTGACTCTCTCGTTCTCTTCATCTCCTCTCTCTCTCTAATCCATGGCTCTCCCTCAGACTACCTCCATCTACTATTACTCTTAAATTGGTATATGTTTACCATCATATGAAAAAATATGCTTAGTAATATATAGAAAATAAAAATATATTTAATAATTTATTAATAAACATATCCCATTGCACCTGCACCATACTTTTTCAAAAGTTGCTAAGTCGTCGAACAGCTCTCACACCTGCATTCAAACTCAAATCTACACTCATGCTTCTTAGGTGGTCGGCTTTTCCAGATCTATAGGAATAGCAACAAGTGTAGAGGCTGAATTGTGGGCACTGATAGATATTTTGAAGATTTGCATTGCAAAGAATTTTCAGGTTGTTGAAGTAGAGTTGGATGCTAAAGTGGTTATATAGTGGCTGGTGGGGCAAAACAAAATAAACACTGCTCACTCCCTCTTCATATCTGATAGCAGTTACCTTTTGGGTTTAATTCCAAGGATCAAGGTTAATCACTATTTCTAGGAAGCTAATCAGTGTGCTGATAGATTGGTCAAGAATGGGGCAAATCAGGAAGAAGATTTTACTAGCTTTGACTATCCACCTTCAGACATTGTTATGCTTTTATATTTTGATGCCACTGGCATGTACTTTTATAGGTTCTATCCAAATGCTATTTCTTTAAATTAATATAATCTTCGATTTACCAAAAAAATATGTCTCTATTATAGACGAACATCAAATATTTCTAATTGAGAAAATAAGGTTATAATTTGATTGTGTGTAGGGAAAAATGTAAACAAAAGTTCCATGATCGAGCCTTAGCATCATTTATATACACAACATTTAAGCTCCTTTCTTAAATGCTTTGCCCAACATAGAAAAAAAATTCAAAAAGACAGAATGTCTTGTTTATTGTTATAGACAAACAAAATAGACACCCAAAAAAAAAAAGAAAAAAGAAAAAGAAAAAGCTTTACGGCTTATGCCACTTACCAAATAAGAGAATGAACTTTCCATTCTCTCCATTAAAACTTCCAAATAAAGGAAGGAAATAATATTCTAAAATTATCTTTTCCATTCCATTCCCTTCTCCCAAACGAGGGCTTAATGTTTAACTCAATATTCTTCTCTTCTTCTTGTTTTTATTATTATTTTTGGTTGTTTTTTCACAGCATTTCAATTGATCGCGGTCTCAAATTTTACACAATTTTTTTTTTAAGAAAATAAAAACTACCTAATGTCCCAGCACTGTATTGAAACTCTCAAACCTCCACTATCTTTTTTTTCTCCTTCATCACTTTTTAGTTTCAAACTTTATGTTTTTGCTATAAACCCAAATTTTAAATATTTTGAAGAATAGAGGAAAAAAAAGTTAAACTCTACATATTTTTTTAAAGTAATCAATGCATGTGTATACAACTTTACAAGTTATTTCTATACTCTTAACATGTTTAAATTGATTTATTTTATCAATTTATTTTAAAGAATTAAATTAGATGTTTAAACTTTATGTATTTAGATTAATTTTTTACTTTGATTGTTAGTGACTATGCAATGGTTTCAAAATATGAAAAAAAAAAAATGTCAAAGAGAGTTGAGCAAATTAAATTTGGTATGAAAAAATAAATTATAGTTTACATTTACATTAAATTTTGTATGACAATTATAGTTGCTTATAATTGTTTATTTATTAGGTTATTGATATTGATTTATTTTTTAGGTTATTTTTGTTTAATATTGTCTTTAAATCTTTAAGTGCTATTTATCAATCTGCAAAGCTTGGAACTATAAATAGCACTATAAACAATGGTTTTGCTTTCCATGGTTATAATTATGTTTTAGTTATTTACAGTTGTTACTTCTACTTAATATTTTTAAATAACCATACTTATGAGTTTCCATGCATCACAACGATAATAATACTAATTTACAAAATAAATAAATAAATGAAAACACAAAAACACTTAAAAGTAAAATGTTGCAACACATGGGTCTATAACTAGCATTTAATGAAAGAAGAATACCTCTAATTCTAGCCAAATTACTCTTGACTTGCAAATTAAAAGATCCAAGTAATGCAGTAAATAAATAAAAACCAAGCATCACGAGCAATCATTACACACATTTTGCACATTGCTAACAACATAATATTATAGGCGAAACTTAGATACAGTACCTTACATTCCTTAGATTCCCTAATTAAATCAATCCACATGGCCAATTGATCCACGTCATCCCAAATACTATCAGTTTCATCTTAATGGTGATGGTGTTCAGATTGACCTTCAAACCAAACTTATGGCCACCAAAATGTAGCAAGGCCATGACCACCAACCCACAGCCACCAAAACCCACCTCCACCGTTATCTCGCCCTGTCACCCAAACCTAGCGCAACTCGCATCCATTGCCACCTCAACTAGTCACCCATCACCCTAACCCAACAACCCACAGCCACCCAAACCCAATTTCTTTACCTTTTAATCTCATCACCAGAACCCAAACCTAGCAAGCTACGAACACCAAAACAACCACCATAGATTCGCTGATCATTCCACATCAAGGCCAAAACCCTAGCTCAGCCCTTGGAGAAGCTTCATGCTCTAATGAGTATTCTATTACAAACTGTGGGTTAGAAATTAGGTCTGAATTCCCACAGCCTCATAACTGGTATGAAATCTCTACAATTCGAGATAAACCTAAACGTTGAAGCTCTTCAATTCGAAACAAACCTGCAATGTTAAAGGATTAAAGCTCTTTAATTGGTTGAGGACTTGAGTATTGTGGCTATTGTATTAGCTTTTTTTTCCCCTCCAATTTGAACTCCATCGTCATTAAGATGAATCTGACAATGGTTGGGATGACGTGGATAAATTGGCCATGTGAAATGATTTTATTTGGGAATCTAAGGAACCACATGTAAGGTACTATACCTAAGTTTTGCTCTAACATTGTATAGCATGGAAACCTATCAATTCCTTATCGTCTTTTAGGGGGAAAAAAGCTATCTGTTTAGGAGTAACTGAGGTTGTAACCAAGTCATGAGCAACAGGTGTGCACAAAATTTGATTCTAACCAGTAATCCATGAGGATTGTAGAAAGGTCATTTGGATAATGCATGATGTGTTTAATGACATTAGAAGCGATGGGGAGCTAACACCTTGGGAAGACTTCAATTGAGTAATTAATAATTTAATATAACATATAGAGACACACATAGCCCAAAAGGTCTAAGCCTAATGGGTATGGGAAGAGATTACATGAACCACTTTTGGGTGAGCAGCCTAAAGGCATGGATGATCATGATTGAGAACTTCTTGACAGAATCTGTTGGGGGGTTATTCGATTAACCTATCAAGACCAGTTGCACATAACATTGTGAAGGGAGAGGACCACAGGGTTTCTAATGGCGCCTTTGTCTAGTATTACTTTTGATCAAGCTCTTTAATTTGAAGGGTATTAAATTTAATTTGAAGATGATTTTCTGCCTTTTTTTTTTTTAAAGATGATTGTCTTAAAGATAAATTTCCTTATTTTATTTCATCAAATACACTTGTTGCCATATAACAAAAAAATATTTAATTTGAAGATGGTAGAAAATACATCAATAGCACAGCATTTGAATAAATTTAACACCATCACAAATCAGTTGTCTTCAATAGAAATTGATTTTGACGATGAGATCCATGCAAGAAATAGTTTTGGATTTTTTGTCAAACAGTTGGGAGGCCATGAGATTAGCAATAAGTAACTCTACAATAAAAAGTAAACTTAAGTATAATGACATATGAGAACTAATTCTAGTTAAGGAAGTTCAAAAGAGAGATGTAGGTGAATGCTCAAGGTATGGATCTGCCTTAAATCTCGAGGACAAGGGTAGAAGTAAAAGGCACATGAACTAATGGTCGGTTTAGATTTAATGACATGTCATAACCAAAAGATAGATTTCAGTTTAAGGAAAAAAAATAATGCTTTTATTGAGGAAAAATGGTCATATAAGAAGAAACTGTTGCCATTGGAATAAAGAACAAATTGAAAAAAAAAAAAATGAAGAGGATGATAATGAGAAGAATACTGCAATAGCTATGATTATTGAGAATGGTTTTATGAGGATGATTATTGAGGATAATTATTGAGTGGGTTGTTGATTCGGCAACCTCCCACCATATTATCTCTACAAAAAAGTTGTTCACCACGTACAAAGCAGGTGACTTTGGTAGTGTGTAGACGAATAATTTGAGTTATTAGAAAATTGTGGAATTGGTGATGTGTGCATCAAAACTAATGCTAGTTGCACAATGACGTTGAAGGATGTTCAATATGTTCAAGAATTAAGGATGAATGTGTTATCTACGTTGGCCATTGATCAAAATTGGTTATTGTAACCACCTCAGCAATGGAAGATGGGAACTTACTAGTGGATCATTGGTTGTTGCAAGAGGACATGCTTGTTGTAGTATGAATATGAGTCATGTGAAGGCCTGTAAGAAGATGTTCAATGAGGTCAAAGATTATGAGAAGACTCCACAGTTGAGAGTTGGGATTAATGATGTTTGATACTTAGAGAGTAAATTTCTCTTTGCCTGATAGTGCTTCAGATGACTCATAAATTGAAAGACCTTGGAGGTCTTAAGCAGGGAGAGTAACATCCTGCATTAGAAATTATTGAACCTTATGAGAACAAGTCTATTGGAGAACATCAAACGGTAGGCTTCAAGGATATGTGCACTTCTGATAAGGAGGAGCAAAGGATTGGATTAAGGATATCCAAGACGATATTAATTATTTGACAATGAAAGGGATTGACTTTGATGAGGTGTTCTCAATGCTAGTGAGGATAATAAAGAAGGTCAAGCCTGGTGTCAGCTTGACTGACATGGATTTGCATTGAATAGTTAGATTGAAGATCTCCTGCCATAGTGGGTTAGAGGGGGAGATTGGTCATAAAAAGAGGATGGAGTCTTTAAAAGAATAAGAAGTGCGTGTTGCATAAAAAGAGGAAACAACTAAGAGAGAGAGAGAGAGTTGTGAATGCCGTTGAAAGCCATAAAGAAAAATTGTGTGTGAGAGCAAAGAACACAGATTTTCTTTAGCCATAAGACTTACACAAAAGAATTTTCTCTAGAGATATATTTTGGGTACTGTAACCAAAGATAGTTGTTGTATTCTGAGTGTGACTGAAGATTTCAAGTGAATTTATATTATTCCTAGAAAAATATTATTGTATTTGGTGTGGATCTCAAGTTAAACATAAACTTGAGAGAATATTGTTTTTGATTTAATAATAGTGAAATCGAGCGCTGTGGATGTAGCCACATCTCACAGATCTAGGAATTGAGTTAAATTCCTAACAAGAAGTTTGGCCAGCCCTTTACCTGGTCTATATTTCCACCTAGAGGGCAAAAGAGTTAAAAGAAGAGTTCTACCTGAAGCTGAAGGATATGATAATGAGTCAGCTTCATTATTTATGAACATTATTTGTGCTAATGTATTTTGCTTTTAATTATCACTGCTGTATCAGATATGCCAATTGCTACTTCCTGTACTTTGCCTGTTTGACTGTCGATCGGAAAAAAATTACGACTTAAACACAACACACGAGTGATAAGCAGGTGAGTAGGAGACAATATGGACAGCAAAGGGAAAAAACACCAGTAAAAGATTAAAGTGAAATAGATTCAAAGAATAAGGAAAGAATAGCTAGGAAACGAGAAAAAACGTAAGAAGAAAACACAGAGGAAGAAATTGAACAGTAAAAAAGCTCAGAGAGAAAGTGCTCTAGAGAGATAAAAATACAAACACCTGACAATTGTATAATAAAATGGGTACCTCAAAAGAGATGGTTTTGAGCATATCCATTAAGCAACATTCATTCCTTCAAGCTCTTCATTCGATTTTCCCTCTTCCTACAGCAAAATTCATCCAAAACCAATAAATCTCCCAATTCTGTTTTATAAACCTTCCAAAATTATCTAAACATAGCATGTGGAAAATCAAAGTGGATAACTTACCAGAAAGGTGACTGAAAGTAGTATAATCCATAAGTTTTATAATTAAGTATTGAAATTATAAAATTGTTGCAAATTTGTTCAAGAGAAGTAGTTACTTGGTATAAGTTCTAGATCTAGCTCAAGGAAAAGAATATATTCTTGAACAAGAAAAAAAGAACCTTGCCTTGCCATGCAAGGTATTAAGGTATTATATTGGACTGGCAAAAGTTAAAGCATCATACGCATGCAAGGTATTATATTCTTTTGCTTGAACCGTTACTAGAACAAATAATACCTTGCCGTGGCAGTAAGAGTTCCGCTCTTTCTGCTAGAACCAATAATAGCTCTAACACAGAATATTATTAAACAAGCTAAAAAAGAACACCGACGAATGTAAATTACCAAAAAAGCATACATGAAAATAATTAAAATAAATAAAGAATCAATGTTGCCTTCTAAACCCAATAACCCAATTCACACATAAGCTTTCAGAATTTATGGAAAGCTTTAATAACAAACAATCAAACCAACAAGCTAAAATATCTTCTTAAAATTTGCAGAAATATCAAACCAAACCTACATACGTAACATACCTACTGCATGCACAACTTAATCAAGCTTTCAGCTAAATCATAACATATGGATCAACCATTTATTAAAAATAAAAAATATAAAAAGCCCCACAAAACCCAAAAACTACTTAGCTTTTAGTAGATTTTCAGTGTAGAATATGCTGAATTACACATATGCACACACATTATAACTAAATAAATAAATAAAAACTGTATGGACCAAGAATAGGAAGCTGATCCCCAAAGTGTCAGGCCCACATCCATTGGAATAACCTTGGCCTAACCCGGGCCCATATAGCCGAAATGTGTGGAGCTAGCTAAGCAGACAAAGAAGTCTCCAAAGTATGCCGAGAATAAGAAGTAATGGTTTGGGGGAATTCGCTAGTTGAGCATCATGATCCAGCGTCTGGCACAAAAATACTAGGAGGTCACATCAACAATAGAGGATGGGTCCCTAGTGAGAGGTGATACTGTTAGGACATATGTAGTTCAAGTCTGTGAACATATGTCGCTATTTTATGTAATTGGCTTATTCTTAGACAAAACGCACTTTACTTGTAATTGGGTAGATTTAGGATGAGTTTAACATTTCAAGAAACAGTGGTTCAAGATTAAGTGTTGAAGCCGTCAAAGTCTGTCCAAGAAACAAGCAAGGAAGTGCAAGTTTTTAAAGCTCGACACATACCTCGACAGATGCATCTATCGAGCTTTAAAGAAGCTGTTTTGCCCGAGCCTCGACAGCTTCTCGACACCTCTCGACACCTCTATCTGTCGAGAATTAAAGAAAACAGATTTCCAAGTCTGTTTCAAGTCTAATCCGTGAGTGTGTCTTTGAGACTTCTTTTCTCCTAACCCTAGACATATAAAAGGATTATTTTAAGGGCCGTCAAGATGTGGCAGAAGATACAAGTTGCACATTCTTTGAGAACTTGTTGTTCATGCAATTTGTGATCAGAAAGACAAAGTTCGTGCCCTAGTTCATCTCTGATGATTTGAAGAACTTTGCAGCCAACTCTCTCTCTCTAGTTGGTGTTTGAAGTCGCGTACTGGGATCCGCGCATCTGGTTAGTCACGTACTTGGGAGCCGTGTATTGAAAGGAGAAACTGTCACTACAGAACAAGTCCAATTGGGTATTGGGGTAAGAGTTCAACTGTAGGTTGGTGAGGTACTTGAGATTCCTTACTTGTAACTGCTTGTTGTGATAATAGTGGAGTTTCGGGAGTGGTGACCTTAAATCACCCGGTGGAGTTTTTGCCGTAAGGGTTTTCCCCATTCGTGAACAAATCACCGTGTTATTTATTTTCCGCTGCATAACTTAGTTTTGGTGATTTGTTTGTGCTGCCACGTGATATTGCATGTTAATTTGATTAATTAAAAACTGGGCTAATTAATTAATCTAAGTTATCACAAGGGGTCAACGCATTTGTGGCCTGTTAAGTGGTATCAGAGTAAGCACACTCTGATTAGGGTTTAATCTTTTGTGTGTGATCCATTCAACCCCTACTGTCATGGATAGAGGATAATCTCTTATTATACCTCCTTTATTTGATGGCACTAACTATGCATACTGGAAAGTACGCATGAGAGCTTTCTTGTGGTCTTTAGATGAGAAAGTGTGGCAAGCTGTGGAGATAGGCTGGACCAAGCCTACAGAAGCGCCGGCCGACTGGGATGATGCCAAGATCAAGGCGGCAAACTTTAACAGCAGAGCATTGAATGCCCTATTCAGTGCAGTCACCAATGAGGAGTTCAAGAAAATTTCCTCAACAGAAACTGCTAAGGAAGCATGGACCATCCTCTAGACAACCTATGAGGGCACCAAGGCTGTCAAAGATTCAAAGCTGCAGAGGCTCACCACACGCTTTAAAGAAATTAAGATGAAAGAGGATGAGTCGTTTGATGAGTTCTATGCCAAGCTCAAGGACATAGTAAACTCAGCCTTTAATCTTGGGGAAACCATCCCTGAACCCAAGATAGTAAGGAAGGTGCTTAGATCGCTGCCCGAGAGATTCCATGCTAAGATCACGGCGATCGAAGAATCAAAGGATATCGATAGAATTCCTTTAACTGAGCTGGTTGGAAACTTGCAAACCTATGAGTTAGGGCTGACTAGGTTAGGCAAGTCAAGCAAGGGCAAGAGTTTGGCACTAAAGGCCAAGAGCAGTGATATGGATGACTCGTCAGATGATGAAGATTTCAAGATGAAGTCCTACATCACAAGGCAATTCAAGAAGTTTATGAAGAATGCCAACGGAAAGGGCTTCAACAAAGACCGTAGACAATCTAGTTCTTCACAATTTAAGAATCCGGATAAAGGGAAGAAGGATGTCAAGGATGGCGGTCAGTACACTGTTCCCCCTGGACCAAAATGCTTCGGGTGTCAAGGCTTTGGACACATGAAACAAGAGTGTACCACATACCTTAAGAGTATAGGGAAGAGCAAGGCACTTGCTGTTACCTTAAGCGACACGGAGCCCGAGGACGATTCTGAAGATGAAGACGACGGAATCTTGAATGCCTTCACTGCCACTGTTAATCCTACTAATGGGGTTACTGAAAAAGTGGATGAAGAAGAAGAATTGGTGGATTCCAAGGTTGAAATTATGGATGATCAAGATGACATTCACACCGCCTATGAGAAACTGTACAAGCTTTCTGAGAAGCATGAGAAACTCTATAGGCTGGCCACCAAGAAGCTCAGTAATGTGGAACTCAACCGTGAGGAGCTGTCCACAAAGGTTGATGAAGCGAATCAAACCATTGGAGCACTGAGGTTCGAAAACAATTTCTTGGTTGAAAGGACCAAGAAGCTTGAAGCGGAGCTGTTTCAAGTCAGAGCATAATTGGAGAGGACGTCAAGTGCAAAGCTGGACGAGATGCTGAGTGCTCAGAAACATTCTTCAGATCGTACTGGATTGGGGTATGAATTCTCTCTCTCTAATACTCCTACTTCTAGTACTACTGTGTTTGTTCCACCTGCTAATAACATTGAAAATGAAGAAAAGAATGTTAAAACTGAATTAGCTAGTGAGAACGTAGACAAGGGCAAGTCCATCCTAGGAGCACCCCCTAAAATTGAGAAAAGGGAATCTAGAAACCCTAGGACTAAGAAGACTAACTCTCAAAAGGCCAAACAGAAGAAACCGCATCTCTGTTATCATTGTGGTGTTGTCGATCACACAAGACCTAATTGCTACAAGTGGCGTGCCACTCAACAGAGCAATGGCACAATAGCATCTAGGAGCCAGAATCAGCTTCAGTCTTCTCTTGCTCCAATTGGAGACATTCTTAAAGCCTTCATGTTCCTTTCGAACTTGAACGGTTTAAACTCTTCTCCCTCATCACCGGTTCAAGAGTCGACCAAAAGGAAAGGTTCTTCCAAGGTGTGGAAGGCAAAGGGATCTAAGTGATTTCAGTCACTTCTTCTTCTCTCTCTTTTTTTTTTTTTTGTGTTGCATTACTTGTGTGTTTCTTTACTGTTTTGAGTCAGTCTAGTTTTATGCATTGTTTTGCTTTACATGTTTTTGTTTGTGTGTTTTCAGTTTTGTGTTTTACTTTTGCTTCTCTAATAAAAATAAAAAAAAAATTGAAAAATTGAAAAATACAAAAACAGTGTGAGTTAGTGTGCATTAGTTCATGTGAACTTTTGAAATGGCCATTGAAACAGAGTTTTCTAAACTTTGTATCACCTGTAGCTTAGATGAGCATTCTTCTGCACAACTAAGCAAGTGAGCTTTGTAGCTCTTTGTTTGTGATGAGTAAGGTTAAGTGATCTCTTCTTCTTAACACTCGTATCACTTTTTTTGACGGGTTGAACTAGAAAATCCTAAGAGAAAGGCATAAATAACCATCTCACCACTGTTACTCGTCAATCATAAAATGACATCTGTATGCTTCGGCATAGCAAAAGTGCAATGTCATAAGCTTAACATAATTGGGTATTTCTTTTCTTTCTCTTGTATGCCCATGCATGATATGCTTGTTAAAAAGAAAATATGCAAAGATATAAAAAGCAAAAAGATCAAAAATGCTTTAAAATATGGTTGCAAGCGTGTTTTCTAGGAGATGTGGGAGTTATAGGATGTACCTCGAAGGTGATAGTCCCCATCAAACAGTTATGATTGTGTGTGAGTTAAAGTGATTTTCTCATATCTCAAATCGTCATAACATTAAGACACATATGCAATCTTGCTATGTTTTCACACACAACACGCAATACTCTTTGCTATTCTTGATACATGTGCAGGTACAATGTGATTTGGCCATCACAAAGTTTACATGCGTTAATGTATACTCACTAAACTGTCATAACTTGTTTTTGAAATATAAAATTGGTTAGACTTGTTTAGTGTGTGTGTGTGCGTGTTTTGAGATACATGTGCATCAAAATTTTTGTTGAGAGATGAGTTTGAGAGCTTAATGTGTTGGTTGTATCTTTGGTTGAGTTGCATGCATGATTGCATTCATGTCTGTGTTTTTCTTCTTTTGAAAAACTGTTTTTAAAGGTATCTCGACACCTTCTCGATACCTCTCGACACATAGGCTATCTGTCGAGCTTCTTAGACTCTTTCTTATCGCAGTCTCGACAGATACCTCGACACCTGCTGGATCGATCGAGAAACTTTCTGTCTGCTCGATAGCTGCTGGATCGATCGAGGTTACTTCTTGTTTGTTTCTTCTTCCTCGATACCTGATCTCGATAGCTTCATCTGTCCACGTGTATTTCTCGACACATGACCTTGACAGCAGTCTCGACACCTCCCGATAGCATCATCTGTCGAGAATTACTGAGAGGCTATATATAGAGCTTTCGCGATTTTTCTTCTCACTTGCTCGATCTCTCTCGCTCGAAACTTCTGTTCTTTCTCTCAAAATTTCTCCTCTTCCCTCCAAACCTCTTCCCAAGGCGTTTTCAAGTGTTCTTTGTGATCTTCATCTCTTGGTAAGCGTCTTATCCCTCATATTCATGCATTTCATTGTTTTAAAACCCTAGGTTTTGTGTTTTTGAAAATTTTTGGGAGTTTTCAAAATTGTTGGGGTTTTTATAAAATTCTTGGGTTGGTTTGATAGTTTTGATCTTCAAAACCACATGCATTGCATCACATTTGCATTCTAATTGTATTTTCATGCATTTAGATGTGTGCCTATCGATTGTGTGCTGTTAGGTTTGGATTGGGCTAAGCCCATGATGTTCTTATGTTGCATGTCACATGTTCATGCATTTTCCATGCATACGTTCCTTCTTTTCAGTATATTCTTCCTGTATTGAACTGTTTGGAACTTTTCTGTGTGTCTCTTTTTCTTTCCCCCTCTCTATGGTTGCGTTAGTAGTGTCTATGGCACCTAAGCGTAAGTCCATTCCGTCCCAGAACCCTCTGCGTTCTAAGGGACAGTCTTCCTCAGATTCTACTCCTCTTTCTGTCCGGTTCCGTGATGAGAAAGCCCATAAGGACTTCTCGGAGAACTTTTCTAAACGAGGTGTTCATTCGGAACGCCACGTTGTCCTGGCAGACTTTGCCGACACCGACCTTCCCGATGTCATTCACACTCGGGGATGGGAGTCACTGTGTGACGTCCCGGTCACATCTCCTCTCGTGTTGATACAGGAGTTTTACTCTAACATCCACGGGATAGATTCTTCAATACCTTTTTTCTACTCTTGCGTCTGAGGTACGTGCTTTTGTGTCACCCCAGAGTTAGTCTCTGAGGTTTTTCATGTCCCTAGGGTGGATCATCTTGATTACCCTAGCTGTGAACGTCTCTGGACTGTGTCCAAAGACGAGATGATCTCGGCGTTCTGTGAGCGTCCGTCCTCTTGGGGAGATCATATGTACACACCATGTCGACCTTTTGCTAAAGGTCCTCGTTTCCTTAACATGATAATGACTTTTGTTTTGCACCCACTTTCTCACTACAATTCTATCACAGAGCCTCGCGCTCGGTTTTTGTTGTCCCTCTTAGAGGATCTCTCTATAGACTTTCCTTCACACTTTATCTTTTCCATTATAGATGTCTATAGAGATACGGCCACCTGTGATAAGCTCATTTTCCCTTCCGCTATCACGAGGATCCTGTGCCGTTTTTCCATCCCTTTCCCCTCGTCCGATCCTTACCACGTCATGTCTGCCATAGACGCCGCTACCGTAAAACGTAGCGAGGCACAGTTCCGATCGTGACAGACAGATGGTGCCACTCCTTCCACTCGTCCGGCCACCTCCAGATTAGCTCGTGCATCTGCTTCTTCCTCCTCGAGCGACGTCACGTTAGGAGACATCGTGGCGCAGCTACAGCGCATGGATGCTCGCCTAGATACACTCTCCACGGAGTTGTATCAGGTGAACGTCTGTGTTGGTCGCATCGCCAAGCGACAGGCGACCATGGGCGGCTTTGCTCTAGAGGCTTCTCCTCCGCCACCTCATGTGTCGACTGAGACCCAAGCTGATGATGATGGCGATGATGACGATGCTTCCGACGATGATGATGATAGAGATGCGAGCTCTTCGGATGAGATGTCTACTTGACACTCTACCCTTTGTCACTCGTGACAAAAAGGGAGAGTAGTTTTGTATGAGAGTAGTCATGCTTAGAGGGAGTGTTAGCATAGGACATTTTTGTTAGGGGGAGTGTGGATTGAGGGATGTAGTGAGGTGATCATATGTATTTTTTTTCTTTTCTCATATGTTTAGAGATACTTTGATCATGTATTGACATACATTGTATTTATTCTCTTCTTATATATGATGATGTATATTTTTCTTTCACCTACCTTTCATGTGTTGTTTCTTTTCTGTCTTTATACACATGTTTCTTTACTTGTACGCAATCTATTATTTCTGTTTCACACAAAGATGCCTTGATGTGTTTTGTTTATAAGTGTTTCAGAAAAACAGGTTGTCAAAGTCTTCTTGCCATAAACTCTCTTCTTGCAAAGTTTTTCAAGAGTTTGTGTTAGGATAGATTTTACTGTATGTAACAAGTGAATATGAGTTGAGTGATTTATGACTTCTCCCATATCTTCATTTGTATGTTGTGGTTTTGTCACGGATTGCCAAAGGGGGAGATTGTTAGGACATATGTAGTTCAAGTCTGTGAACATATGTCGCTATTTTATGTAATTGGCTTATCCTTAGACAAAACGCACTTTACTTGTAATTGGGTAGATTTAGGATGAGTTTAACACTTCAAGAAACAGTGGTTCAAGATTAAGTGTTGAAGTCGTCAAAGTCTGTCCAAGAAACAAGCAAGGAAGTGCAAGTTTTTAAAGCTCGACACATACCTCGACAGATGCATCTATCGAGCTTTAAAGAAGCTGTTTTGCCCGAGCCTCGACAGCTTCTCGACACCTCTCGACACCTCTATCTGTCGAGAATTAAAGAAAACAGATTTCCAAGTCTGTTTCAAGTCTAATCCGTGAGTGTGTCTTTGGGACTTCTTTTCTTTTCTTCTAACCCTAGACATATAAAAGGATTATTTTAAGGGCCGTCAAGATGTGGCAGAAGATACAAGTTGCACATTCTTTGAGAACTTGTTGTTCATGCAATTTGTGATCAGAAAGACAAAGTTCGTGCCCTAGTTCATCTCTGATGATTTGAAGAACTTTGTAGCCAACTCTCTCTCTCTCTCTAGTTGGTGTTTGAAGTCGCGTACTGGGATCCGCGCATTTGGTTAGTCACGTACTTGGGAGCCGTGCATTGAAAGGAGAAACTGTCACTACAGAACAAGTCCAATTGGGTATTGGGGTAAGAGTTCAACTGTAGGTTGGTGAGGTACTTGGGATTCCTTACTTGTAACTGCTTGTTGTGATAATAGTGGAGTTTTGGGAGTGGTGACCTTAAATCACCCGGTGGGGTTTTTGCCGTAAGGGTTTTCCCCATTCGTGAACAAATCACCGTGTTATTTATTTTCTGCTGCATAACTTAGTTTCGGTGATTTGTTTGTGCTGCCACGTGATATTGCATGTTAATTTGATTAATTAAAAACTGGGCTAATTAATTAATCTAAGTTATCATAAGGGGTTAACGCATTTGTGGCCTGTCAGATACGATTCAGAGGGACCCACTAATATGCCAAATATTCCTCTATCATGACTACCCCACTGAAAGAAGGGTATAAATAAGAGGGAGGGGGTAAGGAGAAGGGGTTGGAAAATTTGGGGAGAGAGACACGAGAAAAGTGAGGAGAAACCTATCTCGTGGAGAAGGAAATCCTGTTCAGATTTTAGAAAGGGGGCTCGACTGCTTGACAGGCTTCACGGCTAAGCCAAAACCAAGGTAGTTTAGTACCAAAGTGAAACTAGTATAACATTGAAGACATCAACAATCACTTTTTGGACCTTCTATTATGGCATAAGACCAACCTAGAGTACAAATAAATTGGGGGTTCAAGCCCAATAGCCCAAGGTTATTGGGAACGGACCAGCACAATTGGCGCCATCTATGAGAAAATCCTACTACACTGAAGGTCTAGAGGTGGTGGAGGCAGCAACTTGATGGAGGGACAACATAGAGGTAGGGGGTCAGTGGGGTCCGGTGGGAATTGATCTAGAGGCTCATCTCTGGCCCTTAGGTTGGTGGAGCAAGAGCGTAGGAGGGAGCGCTGCAGCCACGATGGACAAGAGAATCAAGATGATTCACATGCAGTGTCGTCCAAGGGAGAAAGGACGGTCTCATACATGCTTGAAGGTTTGTACCATAATGACAAGGAACGTGAGCTAGAAAATTTGCGAAGGCAATTTAGGGAGTTAGAGTTGGAGGCAAAGAGCAGGATTCAAAGGAGGTAGCTCGAGGGGTCATCCCATGACCATAGCTTGACAAGCGGTCACACGAGGAGATCTTCACACCAAAGTCACTCTCGGCTATTAAGGGACATGTCAAATGAGTCTAGAGATAGAATATCAGTATCACTGAGGAGAGAAAGGGATAGACACCAAAATGCCACCATGAACACCCTCAGCCAAGCATTAAGGAGGATAGCCCTGTCACCTTATTCCGAGGAAATAGAACACATCAAGATACTAAGACACTTCACTCATTCCCCGTTCACTTGTTACAATGGCAAGACAGATTCGGTGGAGCATGTAAGTCATTTCACCCAACTTATGGCTTTTTATTCTCAGAATGAGGGGCTTTTGTACAAGGTGTTCCCTTCTAATCTCGGCCCCATGGCAACAAAGTGGTTCAACAGTCTAAAAAAGGGATCCATCCATAGCTTTCCTGAGCTCATCTAAGCCTTTAGAGCTAGGTTTATGACTTACAGTCGAGAACTGCAGTCTATCGACGCACTATTATCGATGGCCATGGGGAGGAGGGAGATTTTCTGACAGGCCACAAATGCATTGACCCCTTGTGATAAATTAAATTGATTAATTAGTCAAGTTATTAATTAATTAAGTTAATATGCAAATTCACGTGGCAGCACAAACAAATCACCAATAACTAAAGTATGCAGCGGAAAATAAAAGACACGGTAATTTGTTTACGAATAGGAAAAACCTGACTACAAAAACCCCACCGGGTGATTTAAGGCCACCACTCCCGAAACTCCACTATTATCACAGCAAGCGATTACAAGTAAGGAATCCCAAGTACCTTACCAACCTACAATTGAACCCTTACCCTAATACCCAATTGGACTTGCTCTATAGTGACAGTTTCTCCTTTCAATGCACGGCTCCCAAGTACGTGACTAACCAATTGCGCGGATCCCAGTACGCGACTTCAATTCACCAACTAGAGAAAGAGTTGTTGGCTACAAAGTTCTTCAAATCATCCACACGATGAAGATCAGGAAGATGCTTGGTTACAAAACCCTACGGTGTACATTACACAGCAACTTCTTCACAATGGATGGACTAGGGCATGAACTTTGTCTTTATGATCACAAATTACATGAACAAGAATTACTCAATGCTTATGCAACTTGCATATCTTTGACGACCCTTAAAAAATCCATTTATATGTCTAGGGTTAGGAGAAAAGAAGTCCTAAAGACACATTCACGGATTGGAATTAAAACAGAACTGAAAATCTATTTTCTTTAAATCTCGACAGATAGAGGTGTCAAGGATCTGTCGAGAAGCTGTCAAGGCTCGGGCTAAAACAGCTTCTTAAAGCTCGATAGATGCATGTGTCGAGACAAGTGTCGAGCTTTAGTAACTTGCACTTCCTTGCTTGTTTCTTGGACAGACGTGATGACTTCAACACTGAATCTTGAAACATTGTTTCTTGAAGTGTTAAACATATCCTAACTCTACCCAATTATAAGTAAAGTGCGTTTTGTCAAAGGATAAACCAATTACATAAAATAGCGACATATGTCAACAACCACTTGAGCTACAAATGTCCTAACAATCTCCCTCTTTGGCAATCCGTGACAAAACCACAACAAACAAATGAAGATATGAGAGAAGTTATAAAACACTTTAATTCATATTCACTTGTTACATACAATAAAATCTATCCTAACACAAACTCTTGAAAAACTTTGCAAGAAGAGAGTTTATGGCAAGTAGACTTTGACAACTTGTATTTCTGAAACATTTATAAACAAAACACATCAAGGCATCTTTGTGTGAAGCAGAAACAATAGATTGCGTACAAGTAAAAGAAACATGTGTATGAAGACAAAAAAGAAACAACACATGGAAAGATAGGTGAAAGGAACATACATCAACATATATATTAAGAAATAAGTACAATGTATGTCAATACATGATCAATGTATCTCTAAAAAGATAGAAAAGAAAAGAATACATATGATCCTCACTACATCCCTCATATCAACACTCCCCCTATCAAAAATGTCCTATACTAGCTCTCCTCCTAAATATGACTACTCTCATACACCAAAACTACTTCCCCTTTTTGTCATGAGTGACAAAGGATAGAGTGTCAAGTAGACATCTCATCAGAAGAGCTCGCATCTCCATCATCATCATCTGAAGCATCATCGTCATCATAGTCATCATCATCCTCAGTCTTAGAAGAAACATGAGGTGGCGTAGGAGAAGCCTCTAGAGCAAAGCTCCCCAAAGTCACCCGTCGCCTAGCAATGCGACCGACACGAACGTTCACCTGGTACAACTCCGTGGAGAGAGTATCGAGGCGAGCATCTATGCGCTGAAGCTGCGCCATGATGTCTCCAAGAGTGATGTCGCTCGAAGAGGAAGGAGCAGATGTCACTCGAGTAGATCTGGAAGTAGTCGGACGGGAGGGAGGAGCAGAAGGATCCGACTGTCTCGATCTGAACTGTGCCTCGCTACGTTTTATGGTAGCGGCGTCTATGGCAGACATAACATGAAACAGATCGGACGAAGGAAAGGGGATGGAAAAACGGCGAAGTATCCTCGTGATAGCAGAAGGAAAAATGAGCTTATCACGGGTGGCCGTATCTCTATAGACATCTATGATAGAGAAGATAAAGTGTGAAGGGAAGTCTATAGTGAGATGCTCTAAAAGGGACAACAAAAATTGAGCATGAGGCTCTGTGATAGAGTTGTAGTGAGAGAGTGGGTGCAAAACAAAAGTCATCACCATGTTAAGGAAACGAGGACCTTTAGCAAAAGGCCGACATGGTGTATATTGATGATCTCCCCAAGAGGAAGGACGCTCACAGAATGCCGTGATCCTCTCGTCTTTGGACACAGTCCATAGACGCTCACATCCGGGGTAATCAGCATAATCCACCCTCAGGACATGAAGAACCTCGGAGACTAACTCCGGAGTGACAGCAAATCGCGTACCTCGAACACTAGAATAGAAGAGAGGTATTGAAGAATCAATCCCGTAGATGTTGGAGTAAAATTCCTATATCAACACGAGAGGACAGGTGACCGGGACGTCACACAGTGACTCCTAAGCCCAACTGTGAATGACATCGGGTAGGTCAGTATCAGCAAAGTCTGCCAGGATAACGTGGCGTTCTGAATGAACACCTCGTTTAGAGAAGTTCTCCGAGAAGTCCTTATGGGCTTTCTCATCACGGAACCAGATAGACAACGGAGTAGAATCCGAAGAAGAAGATCCCTTAGAACGCAAAGGGTTCTGGGATGGAATAAACTTACGTTTAGGTGCCATAGACACTACTAACACAAACATAGAGATAGGGAGAAGAAGAGAAACACACAGAAAAGTTCCAAGCAGTTCAACATATGAAGAAAATATTGAAAAGAAAGAACGTATGCATGGGAAATGCATGAACATGTGACATGCAATAGAAAAACATCATGGGCTCAGCCCAATCCAAACCTAACAGCACACAACAAGTTTGCACACATCTAAATGCATGAAAATACAATTAGAATGCTAACGTGATGCAATGCATGTAGTTTTAAAGATCAAATCTATAAAACCAACCCAAAAATTTCATGAAACTTTCAACAATTTTGAAAAACCCCAAAAATTTTCAAAAACCTCAAAACCTAGGGTTGTAAAACATGAAATGCATGAATAATGAGAGCAAAGATGCTTACCAAGTGAAGAAAAACAAGAAAATCACTTGAAGAATCCTTAGGAAGAGGTTTGGAGAGAGTGAGAATGGTTTTGGGAGAGAAAACACGAGCTATCGAGTGAGAGAGATCGAGCGAAATGAGAGAAAATCGTGAGGAAAGAATATATAGCCCTTCAGTAATTCTCGACAGATGTAGGTATCGGGAGGTGTCGAGACAGCTATCGAGGTAGGTATCGAGAAAATGCACGTAGACAGATGCAGCTATCGAAGACATGTGTCGATAAAGAAGGATCAAGCACATAAGAACCTCGATTGATCCAGAATCTGTCGAGAATCTATCAAGCAGACAGAAAGTTTCTCGATCGATCCACCAAGTGTCAAGAATGTGTCGAGACTGCGTTTAGAAAAAGTCTAAGAAGCTCGACAGACAGCTAGGTGTCGAGATGCCTTTAAAAACAGTTTTTCAAGAGGGGAAAAACACAGACATGAATGTAATCACGCATGCAACTCAACCAAAGATCCAAGCAACACATTAAGCTCTCAAAAACATCTCTCAACAGAAAAACTAAGCACATGATTCCCAAAACACGCATACACACACTAAACAAGTCTAACCAATTTTATATTTCAAAAACAAGTTAAGACAGTTTAGTGAGCATACATTAACGCATGTAAACCTTGTGATGGCCAAATCACATTGTACATGCACATGTATCAAAAATAGCAAAGAATTTTACGTGTTGTGTGTGAAAACATCGCAAGATTGCATAAGTTTCTCAAAGTTATGACGATTTAAGATATGAGAAAATCACTTTAACTCATACACAATCATAACTGTTTGATAGGGACTATCACCTTCGAGGTACATCCTATAACTCCCACATCTCCTAGAAAACACGCTTGCAACCATATTTTAAAGCATTTTGATCTTTTTGCTTTTTATTTCTTTGTATATTTTCTTTTATTAAGCATATCATGCATGGGCATATAAGAGAAAGAAAAGAAATACCCAATTATGTTAAGCTTTTGACATTAAGCTTTTGACATTGCACTTTTGTTATGCCGAAGCATACAGATGTCATTGACATTGCACTTTTGCAATGCCGAAACATACAGATGTCATATCATGATTGGCGAGTAACAGTGGTGAGATGGTTATTTATGTCTTTCTTTTAGGATTTTCTAGTTCTACCCGTCAAAAAGAGTGATATGAGTGTTAAGTAGAAGAGATCACTTAACCTTACTCATCACAAACAAAGAGCTACAAAGCTCACTTGCTTAGTTGTGTAGAAGAATGCTCATCTAAGCTACAGGTGATACAAAGTTTAGAAAACTCTGTTTCAATGGCTATTTAAAGATTCACAAGAACCAATGCACACAAACACACACTGTTTTTGTATTTTTCAATTTTTCAATTTTTTTTTATTTTGTTTTATCAGAAAAGCAAAAAAAAAAAAAAAAAAAAACACAAAACTGAAAACACACAAACAAAAACAAGTTAAAGAAAGCAACAACAATACATAAAACTAGATAGACTCAAAACAGTAAAGCAACACACAAGTAATGCAACACAGTAAACCGGGGAGAGAGAGAAGAAGAAGTGATCGCTATCACTTAGATCCCTTTGCCTTCCATACCTCGGAAGAAACTTTCCTTTTAGCCAACCCTTGAACCGGTGATGAGGGGGAAGAGTTTAAACCGTTCAAGTTCGAAAGGAACATGAGGGCTTTGAGAATGTCTCCAAGAGGAGCAAGAGAGGTCTGAAGCTGATTCTGGTTCCCAGATGCTATCATGCCATTGCTTTGTTGAGTGGCTAGCCACTTGTAGCAATTTGGTCGAGTATGACCGGCAACACCACAATGATAACAGAGATGCTGCTTCTTCTGTTTGGGCTTTTGAGAGATAGCCTTCTTAGTCCTAGAGTTTCTGGTTTCCCTTTTCTCAACTTTAAGGGGTGCTCCTAGGATAGACTTGCCCTTGTCTACGTTCTCACTAGCTAAAACAGTTTTAACATTTTTATCTTCAATTTTAATGTTATTAGCAAGAGGAAAAAAAACAGTAGAACTAGCAAAAGGAGTATTAGAGAGAGATAATTCATACCCCAATCCAGTACGATCTGAAGAAGACTTCTGAACACTTAGCATCTCGTCCAGCTCTGCACTTGATGTCCTCTCCAATTGTGCTCTAACTTGAAACAGCTCTGCTTCAAGCTTCTTGGTCTTCTCAGCCAAGAAATTGTTTTCAAACCTTAGTGCAACTCATGTGTCCGAAGGTACGTTGCTCTTCCCTATGCTCTTAAGGTACGTTGGACACTCTTGTTTCATGTGTCCGAAGCCTTGACACCCAAAGCCTTTTGGTCTAGCAAGAACAGTGTATTGACCGCCATCCTTGACATCCTTCTTCCCTTTATCTGAATTCTTGAATTGAGAAGAACTGGATTGCCTACGGTCTGTGTTGAAGCCTTTTGGATTGGCATTCTTTATGAATTTCTTGAATTGACTTGTAATATAGGACTTCATTTTAGAATCTTCATCATCTGAAGAATCATCTGTATCACTGCTCTTGGCTTTTAGTGTCATGCTCTTACCCTTGCTTGACTTGCCTATCCTAGTCAGCCCTAACTCGTACGTTTACAAGTTTCCAACCAACTCAGTCAGAGGAATTCTGTCAATATCCTTCGATTCCTCTATCGCTGTGATCTTAGCATGGAATCTCTCGAGCAGCGATTTGAGCACTTTCCTTACTATCTTGGGTTCAGGAATGGTTTCCCCAAGATTGAAAGCTGAGTTCACTATGTCTTTGAACTTTGCATAGAACTCATCAAATGACTCATCCTCCTCCATCTTAATTTCTTCAAAGCTTGTGGTGAGCCTCTGTAGTTTTGAATCCTTGACAACCTTAGTTCCCTCATAGGTTGTCTAGAGAATGGTCTATGCTTCCTTAGTAGTTTCTGTTGAGGAAATTTTCTTGAACTCCTCATTGGTGACTGCACTGAATAGGGCATTCAATGCTCTGCAGTTGAAGTTTGCCGCCTTGATCTTGGCATCATCCCAATCGGCCGGCGCTTCTGTAGGCTTGGTCCAGCCTATCTCCACAACTTGCTACACTTTCTCATCTAAAGACTACAAGAAAACTCTCATGCTTACTTTCCAGTATGCATAGTTAGTGCCATTAAATAATGGAGGTATAATAAGAGATTGACTTCTATCCATGACAGCAGGGGTCAATGGACCACACACAAGGATTAAACCCTAATCAGAGTGTGCCTGCTCTGATACCACTTGACAGGCCACAAACGCGTTGACTCCTTGTGATAAATTAAATTGATTAATTAGTCAAGTTATTAATTAATCAAGTTAACATGCAAATTCACGTGGCAGCACAAACAAATCACCAATAACTAAAGTATGCAGCGAAAAATAAAAGACACGGTGATTTGTTTAAGAATGGGGAAAACCTGACGGCAAAAACTCCATCAAGTGATTTAAGGTCACCACTCTCGAAACTCCACTATTATCACAGCAAGCGATTACAAGCAAGGAATCCCAAGTACCTTACCAACCTACAGTTGAACCCTTACCCCAATACCCAATTGGACTTGCTCTGTAGTGACAGTTTCTCCTTTCAGTGCACGGCTCCCAAGTACGTGACTAACCAATTACGCGGATCCCAGTACGCGACTTCAATTCACCAACTAGAGAGAGAGTTATTGGCTGCAAAGTTCTTCAAATCATCCACACGATGAAGATCAGGAAGATGCTTGGATACAAAACCCTACGGCGCACATTACACAGCAACTTCTTCATAAAGGATGAACTAGGGCATGAACTTTGTCTTTTTTATCACAAATTGCATGAACAAGAATTACTCAATACTTGTGCAACTTGCATCTCTTTGACGGCCCTTAAAACAATCCTTTTATATGTCTAGGGTTAGGAGAAAAGAAGTCCCAAAGACACATTCACGGATTGGAATTAAAACAAAACTGAAAATCTGTTTTCTTTAAATCTCGATAGATAGAGGTGTCGAGGATCTGTCGAGAAGCTGTCGAGGCTCGGGCTAAAATAGCTTCTTAAAGCTCGATAGATGCATGTGTCGAGACAGGTGTCGAGCTTTAGTAACTTGCACTTTCTTGCTTGTTTCTTGGACAGGCATGATGACTTCAACACTAAATCTTGAAACACTATTTCTTGAAGTGTTAAACACATCCTAACTCTACCCAATGACAAGTAAAGTGCGTTTTGTCAAAGGATAAGCCAATTATATAAAATAGCGATATATGTCAACAACCACTTGAACTACATATGTCCTAACACTTTCTAGCCCTACTCAGACAGGTATTAGGAGATATATAATAAGATCAAGAGAGACAACAAACATGTAGCTATGAGGGCTTTTAAACTAGGGCTACCCTTTCATTTCGAGCCAAGGGACTCCCGAAAACATGCACTAGCTGATGAGGTGCATAGAGGAATACAAAAGACTAGAGGATGATAGGCTACAAAATAAAGGGAAGGCCCCTGTTGCATTTCATTACCAAAAGGAGTCTTGAATTGGGGGCTTTCAACAAAGGCCCAAAAGGGAGGTGGGGGGCGAAGCACCATTAGCATAACAAAAGGGGTGAATGTTACTTTTAAAGAGCTTGTGCATAAAATCTTAGAGAAGATCAAGTATGAGCTTTATTTTCGCTGGCCCAGTAAAATGAGCGAAGATTCGACCAAGAGGAACCAAAATTTGTACTGCATTTATCACCAAGAAAAGAGGCATACCACTGAGCAGTGCAAAATGTTCAAAGATTACTTGGAACAATTGGTTAAAACGAGGCATTTCAGGGAGTACATGGTCGGTCAAGGGGGAAGTACAACAAGACAGGCATCAAGAAACTGACGGGGGAAGTACAACAAGACAGGCATCAAGAAACTGAGGAACAATGCCACCTCCTTTTAGCATAATCGAAGTCATACACGCCACATCGATTGGGGTCAGTGCTAGCTGCCGAAGGGGGATACTTAACATAACTCCTTATTAGGAACCAAAGGTAGTTGACCATCCCAGGAAGAAGCTTAAGTCGAGTAGGGAAAATATAGCTTTTGATGATGACGACCTTGGGGGAACGACGTAACCGCATGACGATTTGCTGGTCGTGACCCTTAGGATTGGGGGGTTCCTTGTGAAGAGGGTTATGATTGATCAGGGGATTAGGGCGGAGATCATGTACCCTAATCTATATAAGGGGTTGGATTTGAGAGATGAGGAACTCATCAAGTATAACACCTCGTTAATGGGATTTGATGGGAAAATGGTGATGCCTGCAAGACAAATCAAGCTCCTTGTAGTGACAGAAGGGAATGAGGTGATGGTGAATTTTATAGTGGTTCATGCTTTCTCATCGTACACGGTGATCTTGGCATAACTATGGATCAATGCCATGAGGGTTGTGTGTAGAAACTGTAATTTGTAACCCTTATGACTCAGACCCCGTTCCCCAATGATGGTAAAATTCTAAAGCCCAAGGTTGGTTTAGGGCCCAATCAGATTGAATTTGACTTGAGAAAGATTTTTATAGGAAATATAACTCTTTTATGAGCTAAATAAACAATTTTTGGAAAATAAAGGCCACGGAAAATCTAGGGCATGTGTACGCAGACACATGTATGTGCATGCATGCCCCAGACCTGCGTATGAAAGCTTCATGTATGCGTATGCATACATGGGCATGCGTGCGCATGCTAGGGTTCGAGAAAATATGAAAAGAAAGTTTTTTGCATTAAAGTTGAGGTTTGAAATGAATCTCACATTGTTTGGGAGCCCTTCCAAATCCCCATTTTCTCATTATAAAAAGCCATATATGGTACCTTTTCAAAAACACAGAAAATCCTAAGGGAAAACCTAAAATTTACTAGAAATAATAAATCAAAGAGGGAGTTTTTCTAAAAACATCGTCAAGTCAATATTTTTTGATTGTGGCCCTTTCTAGCCTTGATCTTCACGATTTAAGATTACTAATTACTTTTGTCTTTGATTATGACTAAGGGGAACTGTAAAAATCAAGCCAAGGAGCTTTGTGATTGAGGTATATGTTCTAAGTCTTTTCTTTTCCATTTCTTGTTTTTAATTCTTGTTTTTCTTGTTTATTTGTGATATAATATGTTTGCTTAGCTTAAGTTTTCTTTGTTTTATCGTTTAAAGCATGTTAGGTTGTTAGATTTATTGTTTTAAGTTTCTGCTCTGTTTTTGTTCTTGCTTTTTTTGGTTAAGGTTTTGGGCGTGTATGTGCACACATACTTTTATCATTTTAAGTTTCTACTCTGTTTTTGTTCTTGCTTTTTCTGGTTAGGGTTTTGTGCGTGTATGCATACGCATACTTGAAGTATGCGTACGTAGGCCTTATGTATGCGTACGCATACTCAAGCCCAAAAGCATACTAAGTATGCTTTTTCTATTTTTTTTCTTGTTTCTGTTTCTTTATTTTATCTGTCTAATATATCTCTGTTCTAGATTATTTTCACATGTATATGTTTTTGTTTCTTCGTGTATGAGTTTGCTTGTTCTTCACATGTTAGATTAGGTTTTCCTTTCAATTAAATCATTGATGTGCCATGAACATGAATATAATATGATCATGCATAGGAGCTTTGGTGCAGTAAGGTAAGTGAGGTAAGTCGTGTATTCAAATGAACATGTATTTGGTTATGGATATGATGAATATGGTATACATTGGATGTGTAACCTAGGTTTGTCTTGGATTTGATCACATGCTTGTTTGATTCTAACATGCCTACGTTTCTGGCTTTGTGATATCTTGTTTGTTTGATATATTGGATAGGATAGTATGATATGCATGATAAATGTATGCTAGGTTTGATGTGAGTTGCCATGATAGATGTATGTTAAAGTTTTTAGGATGATTGAGGCCATGTTATATGCTTAGATGTATGTTAGTTTGTGTGTGAGTTTAGTATGCAATATTGAACATGCCTTTAATGAGATTAAGATGTAAGACACAACGAGTGAAAGCTAACCCACGGGTCTAGTGGGGTTGGGTGCCTAACACCTTCCTATCCCAATACCTAAATTTCGAACCCATACTCTAGTAGTAAGATCAGTCATTCCATGCAAGGGCACTATATACATGGTTCCTAGGTCTTAAAACTAAGTTGTGACTCTGTTATCTTTTCTCTATCCCAGTCCACTCAGCCGAGGGGTACTTCCCCCTCCAAAAGGAGTGTTGCGCCCACACCATGCTGTCCACGCAGCACTTGAAGGAGAAGTTCCCTACCGAACAAGGAATAAAAGTAGTGAGGGGAGATCAAAGTGTAGCTCAACAATGATTGGTAGCCACGATCAATCATGAGATCAAGCAGAATGAGTAGATAGAGTCTGACCCTTTATAGAAATCACAAAGCCCTGAGCATTCCAATGGGGCTAACAGTGCAGAGGAGTTGGATGAGGATTGCATGTTACCCTATGAAGACAGGTACTTTCGGGTAGGTAAGAGCCTTCCAATTGAGGATTGGGTGAAATTACTGTTGTCACTAGTCCAGAACTTGGATGTCTTTGCATGGAACCCATACGAGGTGCTTGAGGTAGACCAAGAGTTTATAGTGCATAGGCTAAACGTGGACCCCTTGTATCACCCCAAGAAGCAAAAGCCAAGGAGGTCAGCCAAACCTTACATGGAAGCCGTGAAGGAGAAAGTGGAGAAGTTGAAGCGAGCCAGGGCCATAAGAGAAGTATTCATCTAGACTCATTGGCCAACACAGTGGTGGTGAAATGGAAGAGCGAAAAGTGTCGTATTTGTCAATTTTACAGATCTAATCAGAACGAGTCCTAAGGACCCCTTCCCTATCTCAAAAATTGACAAATTGATGGGTGCCACATACGGCCACATGAGGATGAGTTTTCTAGACGCCTTCCAAAGGGTATCACTAGATCGCCTCAGCTCTCAAAGACTAGTGAAGACATCCTTCATCTCTCTAAAAAGTAATTACCATTACACGGTCATGCCTTTCGGTCTGAAGAATGTTGGGGCAACTTATCAGCGAATGGTTTCACAAAAGTTTAGGCTACAAATCGATAAAATGGTGGAAGTGTATATTGATGACATGGTAGTCAAAAGTAAGAAGTCAGAGGAGCACATGCTGAATTTGACCCAGGTGTTTGTGATTTTGAGGCACCACAGATTGCACCTTAACGCGGCTAAGTGCGTGTTTGGGGTAGGATCCAAGAAGTTCCTTAGTTACATGACAACTTGTCAAGGAATTAAGGTTAGCCCCAACCAAATCAGTGCAATCCAATAGCTCAATCCACCGAGGAATCCAAAGCAAGTACAAAAGTCCACAAGAATGATAGCAACCCTAAAAAGATTTGTATCGAAGTCGGTTGACAGATGTTGCCCTTTTTTCCAGCTACTGAGGAAATGAAAGAGATTTCAATGGACCAAGGAGTGTGACAGTGCTTTCCAGAGCTTGAAGCTCTACCTTGCTCACCCACCAATTTTATCTAGTCCTAAGCTTGGCAAAGACTTGTACATGTACTTGGCTTGTTAGAGCATATGGTGAGCATAGTGCTGATCAAAGTTCTAGAATGGTATGCAGAAGCCAGTGTATTATGCCAAAAAACCCCTGGTAGACTCGAAAACCTGGTATTTGCCTCTGGAATAGATAGCTCTGACCTTAGCGCATGCCACAAGGAAACTGTAACACTACTTTCAAGCTCACACGGTGTACGTTTTGACCAGGCAACCTCTACAATCCTTGTTGAGAAGGTCAGACTTCATAGGGAGGATAACTATGTGGAGTACAAGATTGGGTTCTTTCGACGTCAGGTATAAGCAAAGGAATGTCATCAATGGGTAGGTGCAGGCTGAATTTGTAGCCGAGTTCACTCTAACAGTTGGAGATGCGCATAGGGTGTGCTAATTATCAGTTTGGCCATAAAAGGTGTATGTGGATAGGGCGATCAATGCTCAGGGCTCTAGAATAGGAATAGTGCTAGAGTCATCAAAAGGTATAAGAGTATGAACATTCACTTAAACCGAGTTTCCAAGACTCGAATAATGAAGCTGAGTATGAAGTATTGGTAGTTGGGCTCTGAGCAACCGTGAAGGTAAGAGCTACAGAGGTGGAAATTTATTTGGACTCGCGTTTGTTGGTAAGTTAGGTCAAAGGAGATTTTGAGGCAAGGGATCCGAGAATGGTAGATTACCTGAAAATAGTGTGTTCGTTGAAAATACAATTTAGATCGTGAAAATAACCTAGATTTCTAAGGGGCAGAACAACCATACAGATTCACTGGCTACCTTAGCTTCATCCATCGGGAGTTCTATACCTCAGATCATTTTAGTGGATTCTTTGGAATCCCTGAGCATCACTTATTAGGAGAGTTGTCGAGTCATGGCTGTAGCTGTTTCTTCAAGTTGGATGGACCCCATCATTTCATTCATCACAAATGGAACTCTCCTCGACGAACAAAAGGATGCCGATAAGATACTAAGGAAATCTGCTAGATTTTGGTTTTCGATTGAGAAAAATTGTACCAGAGATCATTTAGTGGGCCTTACTTGTCATGCACACACCTAAAAGTCGTGAACGGACTTCTCGCTGAGCTTCATGAAGAGTTTGTGTGAGCCATATGGGGGGTTGGTCCCTCGCTCATTGAGAAATGACTTAGGGGTACTGGTGGTTGAATATGTAGAGGGATGGAGTACATGAAAAAGTGTGATCAGTGTCAGAGGCACGTCCCAAACATCCATCAACTAGGAGGAATTCTCAACCCGATTTCCAGCACTTGGCCTTTCGCACAGTGGGGGCTAGATATCGTAGGCCCTTTTCCTAGGGCCATTGGGAATAGGAAATTTGAAATAGTAGCGGCTAACTACTTTACTAAATGGGTACAGGTCGAGGCCTTAGTGAACATCCGTGGCATCCATGTGAAGAAATTTTTCTAGAAGAACATTGTAACTTAGTTTGGAGTACCAGAGGTATTGGTCTTGGATAACGGATTGCAGTTTCACAACAAGGTCTTTAGAAAGTATTGTAGCTACTTCGAAATTAAGAATAGGTATTCAATGTCGGCACATCCTTAGAGCAACAGTCAAGCCGAGGCTACCAAAAAGACCATTGTTAATAGGCTGAAAAAGAGATTGGAGAACGCTCAGGGGAGATGAGCCGAGGAACTTCCCAATGTACTGTAGGCCTATCAAACTACTCCTAGAAGATCCACAGGCGAGACCTTTTTTTCATGACTTATGGGACTGAGGTAGTGATACCAATAGAGATCAGCTTGCCGAGTATGAGAACCACAAGCTTCTATTAAAATGAGAATGAACTACTTATGAATTGGACCTTGTAGAAGAGAACAGGGAAATAACATCCATCTGATTGGCCGACTACCAGCAAAAGTTGTCCAGAGGGTATAATGGAAATGTAAAGCCATGAGAGTTTGTCACCAAAGATCCGTTTTTGCGGAGAGTGCTGGGAATTATGAAGGAACCAAGTTTGGGAAAACTGGCCCCGAACTAGGAAGGCTCGTGCCGCTTAACTGTCGTGGCCTGAATTGGGGCTTATTACTTGGAATGTAAGAAACCTTAAGAAGTATTTCTACTAGTGTCTCGATAATCTTGATGTACTTATTAGTCTATGTAAATATATTGAAATTTGATTAGCATACTATTAGTAGGTTAGAATGTTTGGAAAACACATGGAAAATATAGTTTTGTATCTCATACAAAAACACACAGTGAAAAATAAACGGATCTACTTCATTCATAAGAGATAACAAGCAACATCTGAATTTTAGAAACAAAGAACAAGAAGGCGTACCTTGATGCAGTGAAATTCAAAACAAATGAAGGTTGGACTTGGGAAGCCTTTCAATCTTCACTCCAATTGCACAATGTGCCCAAGATGTGTGATCTCTCAATCAGTTGTATACGTATTTGTTTAAGAGGAAAAACCAAGTGTCATGAGAAAAACTTTGAATATTGCACTATTGTAGTTACTTTTTCTAATAATTCTAATTAAATAAATAACTAATTATTTAATTGGGTTAGCCTTTTGGGCCACCCCAATTGGGCTTTAGTGTGTGATATGGAGTAGGACCAAAAGGGATAAATAAACCTCTAGCTCCAATAAGCTTTGGACTTATCTGTCAACTCTTGACAAGCCCAAAGTTACCATTAATTATATTTAATACCACTATATAAATATAATTGTATTCTAGGCCTTATTAATAAATTATATCCCAAGACTTTATTAAACATTTAACCCCTTCATGAAAATATTCATAGTAATACAAAGTCATAATGTGTAACCGTCACTTTGAAAATTACTACATCTTGATCCTTGAGTACCCAGTTTAATCCTTTAAGCTACTCATATATATTTTATGAAATGAGATTCCATAAAATATATACTTTATTAACTCTTTGCTAAAGCGGTTAGACCTAACACTCTAAATAACCAAATCTATTAAACTTATCTCAAGGGAATATTTTATATCTCTATAAAGAGACCATGAATTCCATCTTAAGAATATCTGTTACTTCAACATTATGTGTGGTTGCCTAACATACTGAGATTTTGACCATTTGTCTAGATCTCACTCTTGATATATTAAAACAACCTACATTTCATGATCGGGCTCACTATTCTCTCAGGATTGAGAGTTTATGTAAATGAAAGTTGTAGGATTTAATATTCATCTGACAGTCGTTAATAGAATAATAAATCTCACAGCGGTTCAGTTCAATATGTCTTATATACTTAAAAACATATTAATATATTAGCTAGAAGTCTTCACTTCCATGATCAAGACAAATTATCTTAATTGACATGTTATAGTCTTTATAGATGAAATGTATCACCGACTACGAAGTAAGATTTTGTGTTTACAAAGAACTTGTTTTTTATATCTTCTGTGACTAAATCATATATTATGTATCTCAAGGACTATATGATAATGTCCAAATATTCATGCTACCATTAATTTAGATAATAATAAAATAAGTTTATTACATGGAACATAATGTCATACATAGCATACAATAGGATTTTAGAGCACTAATCCTAACATAGAAGAAATGAGACAAGTTCCGTATATGAAGAAAAATAATAAAAGACCACTTAGGACACTGACTAGGTAGAAACATGACTAAGGGCAAAAACCTAACATCGGCCTGGCCCCAGTCACCGACTAGGTGAAAACCTAACTAAGGACAGAATCCTAGCCTCAGCATGAACTCGATCACCGAAAAGGTGGAAACCTAACTCAGGACAGAAACATAACCTCATCCTGACCTTAGTCACCAACTAGATGAAAATCTAAATAAAAGAAAATGGGCTAGGAGCATCTTGTAAATATGCAAGGGTTGAGCGTCATGTAAACATGCAAGGGCTGAGTGTCGTGCTAACATCTATTATTTTCTTTTTATCAATGAGTAAGTGTCATATCTTTGGGGTAAAAAGCAAGTAAACAATTCTATGCACCAAATAGAAATTCAACTATGCAAAACTAAAGGACACGTAAATAAATCAAAGGGCAAATTGTTCTATTAAATAATTCCGAGAATTAAAAAAAAGATAACAAATAAAAATGAAAAATACAATTTATAATCAACCTTGCTTAAGCATTAGGGCTCTGGTCGGTGATAGGGGGAGTAAGATTTGAGGTGGTCTCGACAACTTTTGGCCTGATAGGAGCCACAGGGGGTTGAATGGGTCCTGGAGGGCTCAGATTGTCCATGTCAATGACATCGACAATAGTAGTATGAGCCTCAATCTCCTCCAAGAGTTCACAAAAATTGAAGCTGTCTTCTTCTACCTTGACCTGCCCTCCTTAAGGCTTTTCTTTAACCGTGTTTCCTCAGGCAGAGGGATCCGGAATAGGTCCCCATATGGGGAGTCCAAAGGGAGGTTGATAGCATTGAGAGCAACCTCCTATCCTTCTAAATACCCTGCTAGCTGAGCCTCCCTTATAACCCTATCAGTGGAGCACTTGGCGTCATCAAAGCCAAGGTTGTAGTTCTCTTGCTTATGGGTGCAAGCACCAGCAACAGTGGATTTGGGTTTCCCCAAATCCGTAGGAAGTATGCCTTGGCCTAGGGTGAACCATGGTGGATGGTGTAAATGGAGTCGCCACCTAGATTAGGTCTAGGAACCATAAATATAGCTGCTTTGTAGAAGGATTGATCTTTACTAGAGCACATGTCTAGAGTTTAGATATGAGGATGGAAAGGTGTTAGGCACCCATCCCCACTTGACTCATAGGTCGGCCTCCACTCATTGTGTTCCAAATCCTAATCCCATCAAAGGGTCCTCTAACATGTTATTTTAAAATCATACACACTAACATGCAAAACATGGCATATGTCCTACACTCATCCATAGCATAAAACCCTACAATTAATCTAGCATTATGTATCCAAGGGCAGTAGGCACATCTAAGGCAGTAGCATCAATAGGGCATTTAATTGAGCATATTCATCATGTTCATCAATCAAGAAAGTTCATCGTGTTCATCAACCATATCACGCTTACCAACCAAATCAAATGCATGTTCATGTAATTTTTCATGACTTACTTCACTTACCCCGCTGCACCATAACACCTTAGCACCTATGCATCAATGCATGTTCAATATCTCATGAATATTCACGTGGTTCACCAAAGCATAAACCCCAATCATCTATCTATCAAACCAAGCATGTGAAACATGTTATTCCACTAACCCTAATACTAAACATGTGAAAACTAAACTCAACAAGACGTAAACATGTGATTAAAACTAAGCAAAACAAACAAAAAACCAAGAACCCTAAATATGTGTTTCTAGGCACGAGTATGCATGCTCATCCCAACTGTATGTGTACGCATGCATAGAGCATGCACATGCATACACACTTAGAAACATAGTTTTAAAGCAAGCAATGAAATGAGAATCAAACAAAGCATATGCTTCTAATATTTAAATCAATCCTTCATTCAAAATGCAGTAAGACACTGTTGAGGTACAATTTTTTTTTCATTCATGCCACATGCCCTAATCCTATTTAATCACATTTATTTATTCACCAAAAATACCAAAACGTCACCCATAAATTATTTTAGGCCTCCATGATATTTCTCAACCTATGGGACCACAAATATTTTCTATCTCATTATCTAAATTGGGCCATAATATAAACCATCACAAAAGCCCAAAATCTCATAGCTTATCCAATTTTATTATCATTATTTAGATAAGCCCAAAACCAGCCCTATGAGCCCAATGCACATGCCTCATTCTTTTTAAAACCCAAGACTATTTATCCTTGGCAATATTTCAAAAGCCCATGATTCAAGTCCATGGCAATGCTATTTTATCAATGGAATTCAAATCTATAATCAAAGCCCATGGTTTAAACCCATGGAAATTTACTAATCAAAAGCCCAATTCACATTGGTAATATATCAAAAGCTCAATTTTCATTGGTAATATCAAAAACCCAATTCTCATTAGCAATATCAAATGCCCAATTCACTTTAACAATATATCAAAAGCCCAATCATCATTGCCAATATCAAAATCCCAATTCTCATTGGCAATCTATCAAAAGTCCAATTCTCATTGATAATATCAAAAGCCAAATTCACATTGGCAATATCAAAAGCCCAATTCTCATTGGCAATATCAAAAGCCCAATTCTCATTGGTAATATCAAAAACTCAATTCTCATTGGCAATATATCAAAAGCCCAACTCACCTTGGTAGTATTAAAAACCCGATTCTCATTGGCAATATTAAAAGCCCAATTTACATTGGCACTATCAATAGCCCAAGCTAGCTACTTGATACTATTTAGTAAAAGCCCACGGTTATCAATACTTAGCAAATATTATATCATAAGTATTTCACTTAAAGTCCAATGATGAACAATGTTTTAATTCTTAAAGCTAATACTATAATATTACAAGCCCATGAAATTTTTGGCAATTATCTATTTTCAAAACTCATGGCAATCATCTTAAAAAAGCCCATGGAAAGTTATGGTTATTTATCTTACACCCATGACATTTATTTATTTCATACCATATTATAAACTCATGGAATTTATATAAGAACCCATGGTCACTATTTATCTTATATCACAACATTCATAATATTTATTTCAAAAACTCATGATAATTTTCTATCCTACAAGCCCATTATGATTATCTATAGAAACACCCATGAGAATATCACATTATTCCACTATAATGGTTGTTACCATATTTTATTTGAAACCCATGGATATTGCCTCTATTAAAACCCATGGTAAATATTATTCACAAGAGACATTGGAGGTTACTATTTAAAAGCCCCGAAGAAAATATCATTTACAAAATAATCCATGGCAAAAATTATGAGAAACCATACAAATTGTTATTTAAAGCCCATGGAAATTAATACCCAAGACCTATCATAATTATTTATTAAAGCTCATGAATATATTTCATTTTTACTAACAACTAAAGCTCATGTGGAATGAAAATCTATGACAATATATTGTAGTTTTGTCCACTTTGTAGGGCTCACAGTGAGAAAGCAAAAGGACAAGCCCAAGTGGAGAGAACCACTGAGTCAGAGGCCTACCAAAATAGTTAGCACTCATGGCCAAGCCCAAACTGAAGTCTTAGTCAAAACAGCCCATGTATGCAAATTGACCTAGTTGGAGAATTTCTTTCAGTTTTGCCTTTCGCTGGAGATCACCCTAAGAAGAAAACAATCTCCCAAACCAAATTAGGAGCTAGCCATCTATCCCATCCGCCTCTCTGCCACTGCCAATTTTGACGTGAATGGTACTAGAGGCTAGGCTAACACCTAAAAGTTATTGGGTAATAAATACCATTCATCTTCAAGTTGTGGACACAAGTCAAGGAAGCCATAACCAAGACTTCAAAGCTCACGAAATCTTCAACTAAATAGTTTATTTTATTAGGAAAAATGTTTGTAATTAATTCATGAACCAATCCCATGAGTCCTAAAAGGGGAAAATTAGGGAAAAGTGGTTTAAAGGGCATAAGGGGGTGTCTAGCAAAAGCTCCTAGCAGAGGCATCAATGGTTGACACCTAGCTTGGATTGTCAACCAACCTTATTGAGCTTTGATTCTAATTGTAGCAAGCAAGAGATCTAGTCCTCATACTTTCTCTAATCCTACTAGACAAAATTAATCTCTAAATCACGGCATTTAATGCCTAGATTAGGAGCATCTCATCCTCCAGCTGCATTACCCAAATAAGCAAAACACTTTAAAAGAAAGTCTCACCATTTTGGAGCCAAATCTTAAAGGAGATACTCTGAGATTTTGCTACTGTTAGACCTAGTCCCATCAAAAATTTTCTAATCAATCCCTTAAGCTTCACTATAAAAGGAACTACCATCAACTCATGAAGGGAACAAGATCTCCTCATAAAATTCCTCACCCATCATGCTATTTTTAGCTCATAAATTAGTCATTTAGTACATAAATCAACTTTTGATCGATAAATACTCATGTACACTTACCCATAAACAACCCATCTTTACACCATACTAGAAAATGGCTAAACAACACTTCATCTCTCTTTCATATTTCCATATATTCACTCATACTTTCCATAAAGTAACTTCCACCACTTACCATACACATATATTCATCATTATGGGCATGATATGGCAAATGGAGATCTTATTTAAACATTTGCTGCACTAGATGGACACTCTCTCTCCCTTCATTCCTTCCTATTGTTTCCCTATTTTACTTGTAATTGTAGCCTTTAATTCATGTTTATTGCTATTAAAATTAAGGCCATAATGTCTTGGATACTGTGGAAATTTTCCCTCATGTTGACTTAATAATAATGAGGAAAATATATGGTTTTTATCATGTAAAAACATTCATTAACTAATCCAATGTTAGTGCTAGAGATTTGTCATATTCATTGTCGGACCATTTTCCTCGTGTACTTGTTATAATGGGCCCACTTTTGTATTAACTGACTACAAAGGAAATGCATAATTTGTACTGTACGAATACACTTATTAATTTGTCAAGCATTTACTGCTGGATGTTGCTCTTGTTTACCGATGGACTATTATTTAAACACTTACTGTGGTGGGCCATCCTTTGTGCTAGCTGATCTTTGTAGGAGTTATTTTTAAGGCTTTATTATAATCTTTTTGGATGAAACCCGAACCTTGAGCAAAAATAGGTCTTCCACACTTCACCGATAGCCTTTGGGCCATATTTTAAGCCTAAAGTCAAGTCTTGGTCTTGGCTTCACAAATATCATATTGGCGAAAAAAAAAAAAAAAAAAAAAGGCCCCCGACATTTTTGCGACTTCACTGGGGAGTCAACCATTAATGAAGAATCACCATGCCTCCTAAGTTGTGGAACATCCAGTGGTAAGGAACTCAAAATGTAACAATCTACCCCAATTGTAGTTGATGTTGGACTCTTGTAGTAACACTCTGCACTACCCTGTTGCACTTGATGTTGAACTCCAGCAATAGCTATCTGCACTACATTGCTACACCTGATGCTGTACTTCAGCAGTAGTAGACTGCACTACACAGCTGCACGTGATGCTAAACTCTAACAGTAACAATCTACACAATTTGCCCCACTTGCACTAGATGCTGATCTCTAGCAGTAATAGTTTGAACTATACAGCCATACCAGATGCTAATCTCCAGTAGTAACAACTTTCACTGCCTAGCTGCACTTGAAGCTGTACTCTGGCAGTAACAGTCTATACCACACAGCTGGACCTAATGCTGAACTCTAACAGTAACAGTTTACACTATCCAACTATACGTGATGCTGAACTCCAGTAGTAACAGCTTGCACCTGAAGCTGAATTCCAGCGGTAACAGCTTGCACCTGATGCTGAATTCCAGCGGTAACAGTCTTAGTCATCTAAATTGCTTAACGATCCATGTCTAAAGAAATATAAAGCTCTTACCTTCACCCTCTATGATGGGAGGACAGGAGATGTTCTAGAACATGTCATCAAGTTCTCAAATTCTATGATTCCTCATGCAAGGAACAAAGAACTGTATTTAAGGGAGTTCTCAAAGTCCCTCACCAACCAAGCATATACTTGATATGCAACACTTCAGCCCAATTCCAACGCCACGTGGGACAATAAGATTGAAAGTTTCTGCTCAAATTTTTTTCCATGAAAGAGAAAAAATCAACATTATCACTCTTCACAACACCAAGCAAAAGCCTTCCAAAAGACTTCTTGACTACATCCATAAGCTTAGATATACTGCCCTTGGTTGTTATGAGTAGTATGAAAGACACAAATCTTCATCAACAACATGCTACATGATTATCATGCACACTCGGAAATGATGTCCAATACCTCAATGATGTTACCAGCAACTACCTCCATTCTTCAACAAGGCCCTATTTTGTTCAAACAACCGAAACTCAAAGAGGAGTCAATGAGAGCAGCACCAAAAGCCTCAATATTAATTACTATTGAATCTAGTACACAAGGGTATATTCCTAAAGGGACATCAAGGACAATCCTAAAATAAGTTTGAAAGCAATTTTTTGATCCAAAAGAAAAGAAAAGAAAAAGTACAAAGAAGCATCCAGCAGCAGATCACATCCACTGCGATTACATATAGCTACTAGATGGTAGTATATATTGTCACTCATGACAAAACGTGGCTGCCTCAAACAGAAGTCGAATGAAACTAGTACAACACTTAAGACTGTATCTAGAAGAGAACACATCTAATGGAAGATAAATTCATGTCCAAGAATATAGCAGAACCATTTAAGGAATCTCCAGTGGTACCTAACCCATCTTCTCCATTTGCCATGGAGAGATTTATCATGGCCTACACTATCCACTGCTTGACTCATGTTCTTATGTTGCTGGATTGGTATTAGTTCACTACCATCATATAGCTGAAGTCATGAACTATCCAAGATAAGTCATCACATAACTATCTTTAACTTTATATTGAATATATGTTACTCTACCATGCTTATATCACTCAATACAAATTACTTTAATATTATATCGCATACATCATTCAATCAAAACTATCACGTTAAATATATATTACTTTACCTCCACCATTATTGTGACCATTAATCAAAATTATTATACAAAATATATTATTTATTTCAATCATCATCATGGTTCTTAACAATGGGCTTTGTCTATTTTGTAGACATAAAACCCATAAGAATTTTCCATCCCAATATAGGAGCTTGAATCATCCAAGAAATTCAATAATTCCTTGCCGCTAGAATCATCAATCTTTCCAATCACTAAAAATAAGTTTTTTTGAATCATTCGCTGAACCAAACAGATTGGCAGTCATCCCTCAAAGAAGCTTTATTATCACCATCAAAGCCGTGGCAGCCCTACGCATATTGAAAGCCATAGCAACCCCATGCATATTTAAAACCATGGTAACCCCATGCACTTTGTGAGAGACGACAATTCTTTTGAGGAAGGGGTGCTCTCAAAAAGAGATTTTGGTGCTTAAGTCACCTCTTCTTTGGGTTATTGTGTGGAGTCGCCACTTATTTTTTTATACAAAAATATAAGAAAAAAATAAAATACATTTACATGTCCAAAAATACCTCAAATGTCATTAATTGATTATAAAAGTACAATTTGGTAGAATACTTTACAAGGCTTTTGTTCTAATTACAATCTATGCAAAAATTACAAAGCTTTGATCCTAGTTACAATCTACCAAAAACTAGTCTACCTATCCAAAAACCTAAGTTTGGGAGCTAGGTTATAGAATGGAAAGGTGTTAGGCACCTATTCCGCCCAGACACAGTCTAGTCCTCTAGACTCTAATGATCATTGTATACCCTTTTGTATGATATTGAATGATATGTTCTAACACACATAACAAACACTTAGCAAAATTAATTTAAACAAATTTGTCTTATGAATATGCCCTCTTTCTAAAGAAAAATTAAATATGTTTTGAAAAGTTAAAAAAAAAAAAAAATCTGATTTGTAAAAATCAGATTCGTTTTTGTAAAGGGTAAAAAGAAATATTTTTTTAAGAAAAATCAGATCTTTTTTTTGTAAAGTTAAAAAAAAAAAAAAAAAAAAAAAAAAAAAAGAAGGATTTTGTTAAGAAATTGCTTTGTAAAGGATAAACAAAACAGGATTTGTTGAACAAAAATCAACTCTGTTTTGTAAGGGATAGAAAAAATGGGATTTTTAAAAGAGGATTCATATTCATAATCTACAGTTTTTATTTAAGAAGAAAAATATTTCAAAAAAATTTTTAGATCAGTATTTAATAAAAATACAGATCTGTTTTTTACTCAAAAAACTTTTTAGATCTGTATTTAATGAAAATACAGGCCTATTTTGTGACCAAAAAAAAAAAAAATTCAGAGCTATATTTAATGAAAATATAGACATGTTTTGTGACAAAGAAAAAATTCATATCTATATATAATGAAAATACAGATCTATTTTGTTGTTTTTTTTTAGAAAAAATAAGATTTTAATGATTAACCGCAGATTTTGAAATTAAAGAATGATTAAATCATGAACATTTCAAAGAAAATTCTAACTAAACATATCGACATGAACTACGAACAAGATACATAAAATCATATACTTATCAACAAAAATTATGCAATGAACAACTCAACATGTCAATTAAGAGAAAAAAGAAAAGAGTACATAAGAATGAAACTAAATACCTTTTGCATAAGCTTGCCCTTCAATAGAAGAATATTTTAGAAATCAAAGAAATTTTCACTTCTTTGAGGTCTAAAATACTTTACTAACAAAAAAGAAGTTCTTAAAGCCAAAGCTTCTAGAACATTTTTAATGTAAGGGGAGCAGAGAAGTTAGAAAAGAAAAGCCCTGAATTCTGATCTTTTTCCTTGATAGAGGTTGGAATGCTTACAAAATAAGCTGAATGAGATCAGATACGAATTGGAACGCGTCCTTATCTTTAAAAATCTGAAAGAGATAAGTTTTATCTCAATCGGAAGGTTCTCGGGCTGGGCCAGGCATTTGGGCCAATCGGCACTTGCATGTGCTGATCGGCACTCCAAGAGTGCTGATAGGCCTTCTTGGATGCCAGGCCCGCTTTTCAGTTTTGGTTCGATTTGGACTTTTTTTAAGGATTTTTGAGCCTATAATTGCACCTAGACGTGTTTTGATTCGTATTCTAAAAATTAATCCTTTCTTCTTGATATTTAGGTTTTGAAAGTGATAATTATCCGATAAATAAATATTCCAAAAAAGACTTAATTATCCACAACTTCTTTGTTATCTAATTATTCACTTTATTCCCATACAAGCAGGCTTATTTTTGACACTAACCAATAACCAAAAACCAATAACAAAATTATTTAATTTAATTTTAATTGTTTAACCAATCAGAATTAACTTAAATTAATCATGCGTAGTCGATTTTAGCCAAACAAAATGCATGTAGACCGTGAAAACTTGATCATGTGATATCTTTCAATCCGACAGTCCAATTTGGGAATTGGGCATATTGTCGCAACCGTTAGAATTTCAAGATCATTTTTATGATATGCAATGATTGAATTATTGCATGTAATGCAACTCCAAATTTTGGGTATATGAATGGTCATTCTAGCCATCTTCCAAGATTAAATTATGGGTGTAAAATCAAGTGTCTATAGAATGCCCCTCATTGATAGAGCTTGCAAAGCAAATGTCAATGTAAAACAAAGACACTGATTTTAGCAACCATGATTTAATCGAGGTTGAATTTTCAAATATTACCTAGCCCTAGAACGTAAAACCTTGGGACAAAGAACTTGTGTTTTATCGTTTTGAAAAATGAGAACTATGAATGCTTGATCTACTTGATAATTTGATGAACTTGAATTAAATCTTGAAATCTGAGGTGACTGTGAGGCTTCTCTATCTTAGTCTGAATTTGGGGTGATTGAGAGGCGTCTCTATCTCAATTTGAATGGGAAGTAACTGTGAGGCTTCTCTATCTCACTTTGTACTTGGGGCAATTGAGAGGCTTCTCTATCTTAATCTGAATCTGGGGGCAACCAAGAGGTTTCTTTGTCTTGATCTGAGTGGGAGGTAATCGAGAGGCTTCTCTATCCCGGTTTGTACCTAGGGCGATTGAGAGGCTTCTCTATCTCAATCTCAAATTGGAGGTGATTAAGAGGCTTCTCTATCTTGATCTGAATGGAAGGTAACCAAGAGGCTTCTCTATCTTGGTTCGAACCTGGGGTGATTGAGAGGCTTCTCTATCTCAATCTGAAACTAGAGGCAATTAAGAGAGTTCTCTATCTTGATCTGAATAGAAGGTAACCAAGAGGCTTCTCTATCTTGGTTTGAACCTGGGGCAATTAAGAGGCTTCTCTATCTCAATCTGAAACTGGAGGTGATCAAGAGGCTTTTCTATCTTGATCTAAATGGAAGGTAACCAAGAGGATTATCTATCTTGGTTTTAACCTAGGGCGATTGAGAGGCTTCTCTATCTCAATCTAAATCTGGAATGACCAAGAGGCTTCTCTATCTTGATCTAAATGGAAGGTAATTGAGAGGCTTCTCTATCTCGATTTGAATCTGAAAATTTGGAATTTTTTAACAATAGACAAAAATTCATATTAGATCTTAATGATCAAGAACTAGATTTACTTAATAGATTTATCTTTTTTGAAGATTTGTATTCAAGAGGTCCCTTTTTTTTTTGTTGAAAATTTGTTCATGGAGATTTGTCCTTTGAAGATTTGTTCAGGTGATTTTTCATTTTCATGAAGATGCGTGTTAGGACATATGTGATTTACTTATTAAGAACATATATCATTCTTTTATGTAATTGGCTAATTCTTTGACAAAATGCACTTTGCTTGTATTTGGGTAGATCTAGGATGTGATAAGCTCATTTTTCCTTCAGCTATCATGCGAATTTTATGCCATTTTTCTGTTCCTTTTCCCTTATCCGACCACTTCTCTGTTATGTGTGCCATTGACTATGTTACCATTAAACGAAGCGAGGCGCAATTTCGTTCAAGGCTATCTGGTTCAGCAGCTCCTCCCACTCCTTCAGCTCCTTCTACCTCCACTCCCTCTACTTTAGCGGGAGGTGTGACTTTGGATGCGATCATGGTGCAGCTTTAGCGCATGGATGCTCGCCTATGTTGGCCGTATTGCTAGAAAGCAAGCCCGTCTTGGTGGCTTTGTGGAGTCTCCCTCTCCTCCTCCCGAGGCATTCGAGACATCTAATGATGATGGTTTTGACGATGATGATGATGAGGATGGAGATGCTAGCTCTTCTAGCTCTGCTGAGATGTCTTATTGACACTCTTACCCTTTGTCACTTGTGACAAAAAGAGGGAGTAGTTTGGATTGGCTCTATGAAAGTAGTCATGCTTAGGGGGAGAGTTAGGATATTGGTAGGGGGAGTGTTTGTTTTTGAGGGATGTAGTAAGGATTATTTGTATCTTTCTCTTTTCTTTCTTTTAAAGAGATACACTGTTCTTGTACCTAGGTCTTGTGACTGTGTTTACATACATTGTGCTTATCTTTGATATATATGTGATGATGTATGTTCTATTCACCTATCTCTACATGCGTTGTTTCTTCACTTTCTTTATACACATGTTTCTTATTTCTTGACAGGCCACAAACGCGTTGACCCCTTGTGATAATTTAGATTAATTAATTAGCCTAGTTTTTAATTAATCAAATTAACATGCAATACAACGTGGCAGCACAAACAAATCACCAAAACTAAGTTATGCAGCGGAAAATAAATAATACGGTGATTTGTTCACGAATGGGGAAAACCCTAAGGCAAAAACCCCACCGGGTGATTTAAGGTCACCACTCCCGAAACTCCACTATTATCACAACAAGCAGTTACAAGTAAGGAATCCCAGTACCTCACCAACCTACAGTTGAACTCTTACCCCAATACCCAATTGGACTTGTTCTGTAGTGACAATTTCTCCTTTTCAATGCACGGCTCCCAGTACGTGACTAACCAATGTGATGCGCGGATCCCAGTACGCGGCTTACTCCTTTTGCACGAATCCAAGTACGTGACTCACTCACCAACTTGAGGAAGAAAGAATGTTGGCTGCAAAGTTCTTCAAATCATCAGAGATGAACTAGGGCACGAACTTTGTCTCACAAATCACAATTTGCATGAATAGAGAAGAAGCAACTTGTGTCTTGTGATTTCTGCTTGTTGCTTACTTTGACGGCCCTTAAAATAATCCTTTTATATGTCTAGGGTTTCCCAAAGACACACACACGGATTGGACTTGAAACAGACTTGGAATTCTGTTTTCTTTAATTCTCGACAGATAGAGGTGTCGAGAGGTGTCGAGCCAGCTGTCGAGGCTCGGGCAAAACAGCTTCTTTAAATCTCGATAGATGTATCTGTCGAGGTAGGTGTCGAGATTTAAAAACCAGCACTTCCTTGCTTGTATCTTGGACAGACTTTGACGGCTTCAACACTTAATCTTGAATCACTGTTTCTTGAAGTGTTTAACCCATCCTAGTTCTACCCAATTACAAGTAAAGTGCGTTTTGTCTAAGGATAAGCCAACTACATAAAATAATGACATATGTTCACAAGCTTGAACAACTACATATGTCCTAACATTTCTTTGTATGCTATCTATTATTTATGCTTCACACAAAGATGCCTTAATGTGTTTTGTTTAAAGTGTTTCAGAAATACAAGTTGTCAAAGTCTACTTGTCGAGGTTTATGAAAAACAGAATTTCAGATCTGTTTTGATTCCAATCCGTGGATATGTATTTAGGCCTTCTTTTCTCATAACCATAGACATATAAAAGGATTATCTTAAAGGCCGTATCTAGTTACATAGCTGAGAGCACAATTGTACAAGAACATAATTCCACAAGTGTGACCTAAAACCTAGTTTTGCCCTAGTTCTTGAAGAAGCTGCTGTGTTTATGCACCATAGGGTTTTGTAACCAAATATCTTCTTGATCTTCATCATGTGGATGAACTGAAGAACTTTGCAGCCAACATATTTCTCAAGTTAGTGATTGAAGTCGCGTATTGGGATCCGCGCAATTAGTTAGTCACGTACTAGGAGCCGGGCATCAAAAGGAGAGATTGTCACTACAGAACAAGTCTAATTGGGTACTGGGGTAAGGGTTCAACTGTAGGTTGGTAGAAGGTACTAGGATTCCTTTACTTGTAATCACTTGTTTTGATAATAGTAGATTTTTGGGAGTGGTGACCTTAAAATCACCCAGTGGGATTTTTGCCTTAGAGATTTTCCCCATTCGTAAACAAATCACCGTGTCAATTTATTTTCCACTGTACTTTAGTTTATTGGTGATTTGTTTGTGCTACCACATGTTTGTATGTTAAATTGATTAATTACTTAAACTTGGCTAATTAATCTACTTAATCCATTACAACAGGTCAATACGTTTTTGGCCTATCAATGTGTTCATGGAGATATGTCCTTTGAAGATTTGTTCAGAAGAATTTTCCTTTTGAAGATTTGTTCAAGAGATTTTTCCCTTTGGAGATTTGTTCAGGAGAACTTTCCTTTGAATATTTGTTTAAGAGATTTTGCCTTTGAAGATTTGTTCAGGAAATGTTTCCTTTTATGAAGATGTGTTCATGGAGATTTACCCATTGAAGATTGGAGTGTAGGAGATTTATCCCTTTTTGAAGATTTGTTCATAGAGATTTGTCCTCTGAAGATTTGATTATGAGATTTTTCCTTTTATGAAGATGTATTCATGGAGATTTATCCATTGAAGATTGAAGTGTAGAAGATTTATCCCTTTTCGAAGATTTGTTCATGGAGATTTGTCCTTTGAAGATTAAAGTTTAGGAGATTATTCCTCTTTTAATTTCCTACAAGAAAAACAAGATTTGATATCTAGTCAATTAATTTGTATAACTCATGAACTACCATTCTTTGATCTTTGCATTTGATGACTTTGATATGTATGGACTTATTCTTGTAAGAGCTTGATTTAGAAAAGTTTAGAGTTTACCTGATGAAGCTTTGTGGTGCAAAGGTATGAATTTACTTGACTGGTTTTGACATGGGTAATCTTACTTGAATAAGGTATAGTTGAATGCCCCTAGTCTACAAATTGAAGCATGATTTTGAAAACCTTGACTTTTGAGGAAAAGATGATTTTTTTTCCCCAAAATAAATGAGGCATGGCCAAATGCCCCTAGTTTAGAAATGGATGCATGATTTTTTGGAAGTCTTGATTTTTTTTTTTTTTTTTTTTTTGTTGAAGAGGTGATGATGATGATCCTTTTTCTTTTTTTTTTTTTTGTGTGGAAATGAATGAAGTGTGGCTGAATGCCTCTAGTTTACAAATTGATGCATGACTTTTGAAAACCTTGATATTTGAGGAAAATATGATTTCTTTTTTTCAAAATGGATGAGGTAGGGCCAAATGCCCCTAGTTTAGAAATGGATGCATGATTTTTGGAAATCTTAATTTTGTTTTTTTTTTTTTTTGGAAAAAGATGATGATGATGATGATTTTCTTCTTCTTTTTTGAAAATGAATGAGGCATGACTGAATGCCCCTAGTTCAACAATCAACGTGAATTTTGAAAAAATCTTATTGTAAATGAACCTTCAATGTAGCAAAATTTGAGAAAAACTGGATCAAAATCACAAAACTGGGCAAAACAAGGATTGCTAGAATGATAGGCCAATCGGCACTGTTGGTGTGTCGATCGACACTGTATAAGTGACGATTGGCACTCTTGAACCTTGTCCAATTGTCGCGATTTTAGCCTTTTTTCTAGGACATGTGGTAGCATCTAAATTGAAGATTGATGGTGAATGTTGAGTAGATGAAAGATCCATGTCCACCTCTGCAAAGGATTTTTTCAATGAGCTGGTTAGTAATCAGTTATTATGAAAATGTTTTGGGCTAATGCCCCTGGTTCAGACATGCTTACATAGAAAACTGAAAAAGATATGAATTGGAACACATCCTTATCTCTAAAAAACTGAAAAAGATAACTTTTATCTCAATCAGGAGATTCTCAAGCCAGGCCAGGCATTTGGGCTAATTGGCACTCCAAGAGTGCCAATAGGCCCTCTTGGGTGCTAGGCCCGCTTTTTAGTTTTGGTTCGATTTGGACTCCTTTTTAAAGGAGTTTTTAGCCTAAAATTGCACCTAGATGTGTTTTTGATTCATATTCTAAAAATTTATCTATTTTTCTTGATATTCAGGTCTTTAAAGTGATAATTATTCAATAGATAAATATTCTAAAAAGACATAATTATCCACAACTTCTTTGTTATCTGATTATCCACTTTATTCCCATGAAAGCAAGCCTATTTTTGACACTAACCAACAATCAATCACAAAATTATTTAATTAATTTTAATTGTTTAACTAATCAAAATTAATTTAAATTAATCATGCATGGTCAGTTCCAACCAAACAAAATGCCTGCGAACCGTGAAAATTAGATCATGTGACATCTTTCAATTCGATGGTCTGATTTGAGAATCGGGTATATCATCACAACTGTTAGAATTTTAAGATCATTTTTATGATGTGCAATGAATGAATTAATGCATGTAATGCAACTCCAAAATTTGGATGTATGAATGGTCATTCTAGCCATCTTCCAAGATTAAATTATGGGTACAAAATCGAGTGTCTGCACATTCTAAAGCCGTGGTGACCCCACACATCATATTACTAGAGTCATTATTTTCACATGTACCATATCATTGGAACTTTTGGAATCTTAAGCATCATCAAGGATATCAACTATCTCACACTTGGGGCTTTGATCTAAAAGGCTCAATCAATTCGGCATCCCAATATTCGAAGACATTTATCTTGTAAGGGAGGTTTATGATAGTGGCTATTATTGTCTAGTCACGATGGAAGAAAATCTCACGGGGCTTATTAATGGCAAATGGCTAGAGCTATATCATACATAACTCAATTATCATGCTTCCTATAAACTACCTCAGAAATAACGAATAAGCATTATCTTTTTCTTTAAACCATGAGTATGTTGAACTATGAGTATTTCAAGATATTGTTTCTTACATAAATATTCATTTTTCAATCTTACTTGCAAACATGACCTTTACAACTTGATTCAAGCAAACTATCATGATTCCAACAAGTTATTTTCACAAAATATAATGTGTCATGACCCAAACCTGTACTTCAGAATTTAGGGCATGACCGGCATGTTAATATCAAGTTTAAAATACATTATCATAAACTTTCCATCAAACTTATAACACATTCCACATACTTTTATTATCATCATACTTTTCTTATAATCTCCAAATAGCTTAATAGCTCATTTATAATACATATTAGTTAGTTCAATTGTAAGTCTGTCACAACTTTGGGACGCTTCCAGCACATAGTGCTAGGCATCCAGCATTCTCCACAATGCTAGGAAATCCTAGAATCATATCAGAAAGTATCACCCCTTTCGGTGTGATCATATCATCAATGAGGGTCGATTGGCATTCTCCACAAGTTGTCTATTCCTAACAAGGGTAGGTACAGCAGAGTCCTCACCACTTATAATTGCCAATCAAAATCTCCTTGAAAATACCAGTACTATAACCCCTACTAGCTGAGTTTAGATCATAACAATGGAATAACCGAAAACTATATTTTTCTAATAACTATGCTTTTACATAAATATTTCATAACAATGGCATATCCACTCCATTCTTAAATATTATGTTCATGATATAGGTAATAGCACCAATATTCTAAAATTAACATATAAATATATATATATATATATATATAATATTGAACAACTCACAAACATATATCTTTACTTAAATCATGCTTATATTTAATATCTCTAATTAAAAGGTTTTAATGCATAATAATTTTCTAAACAATCCTTATACTTATCAAATGCACATGTCACATATCCCTTACCTAAAAAATAGAAGACGCGAGAGATTTGTGTAAGAGGAGCTCAAGTGTCCATATTCTTGTTCTCATCACCTAAATGAAAGACCAAACCTTATTACTGACAAATTCTTCCTAAGTATTTAAACTAATACATGAATCACAACCTAACTCTCAAACTCAAGAAAATCTTAATTCCCATCACACAAAGGTTTCCCAAATACAAGATACATTCATCAAACACATTATGTACCAAACCATAGAGAAACCAAATAAAAAATTTATCTATGATCTAGTCATACCAAAAGATGAGCGTATTAATTTATAGCTCAAAACATACACCCTAACTTTAAAATTAAATCATCAAAGTCAAGTATATCATATATTGTTCACTGCTTATTTCAGCAGCATATGCCTCATTTGTAAAATACAAATGTGCTATCCAATCACATCCAATGTTCATGAAATTTTACAGAGCCACTCCCTTGAATGTCTAGTAGATACCACATCGATTTCAGAGATAAATCATAAAACCATGATTTATTAAAAATCATAAAAGACAACATGCTCAAATCTGTCCTGATAGAATTTCATGCAACGTAGAAATTAAGCCATTATTTTTATATTGATCCAATTGCTGTGAGACCACTTCCATTACAACCATGTGTGTCTCAAAATTCATAAGAGCTACTCCTAGCATCCTAATTCATAGAATATGATTTAATACAGATTTTCATGTTGTAAATACTGAATCTGTCATAGTGACAGCTTTAACACATTTTCTCACAAAATCCTCAACTAATTGCAAATGGCCTTCATTTCATGTGGGTACTTTTATACCTATACTAGACATGTTAGAATACACTAATAGGCATCCAATTGACCATAATATCTTCAATCTTTCCAATTACTAACATAACATCACAAATTTCAGCTTCTAACAATCAGATTAGAGAACATAGAAGGAAAACTAAAGAAAACAATTACACCACAAAATATCCAAAATAAGATAAGGTTTTATTTAATTACCCACAAACTTTGAAGCTAAAACTTTAGTGTTGAGCTTTTAATTTGTTCTTAGAGAGACATATATATGGTTTCGGTGAGAGAAAAGGTACACGAGAGAAGGGGCTGTTGATGTGTGAGAGAGAGGTATGTATATAAAATCTTGGTGAGAGAAAGGAGGCTGTTGGTGTGTGAGATGGTGCTGCCATGTAAGAACAAAGGAAGATGAAAAGAGAGGAGCAGAGAAAGAAGAACAAAGGACTTTAAGAAAGTGTTCTGGAGCAGCAAAGAAGACAAAGGAAAATAACTTGAGTGGGGCACGTGTTTGCTACGTGGAAAAAGGGTTGATGACTCACTCTTTTAACTTTTAATATTTATACTTATCACCCTCCCATAGTTCTATATTCTAGAAAAGCCCAAAGAATAATATAACTTTGCATATAAACCCTTACCTTTATAAACTTCTTTCCATAACATAAAAAAAAAAAAAAAAAAAAAAAAAAAAAGCTATATCTTTTATAACATCAACATATCAAAGCCTTATGCACTTAAATTAATTAAGATAATACTAAGTATATAAATCCATAAATTAATCATGCCATTAGGCTGGGATGTTACATAATGTGTAACTTCCATTGCCGCATTTTGGCTTTAGTGCATCAATCTTAAATTAATTAAGATAATACTAAGTATATAAATCCATAAATTAATCATGCCATTAGGCTGGGATGTTACATAATGTGTAACTTCCATTGCCACATTTTGGCTTTAGTGCATCAATCTTTCAATGATCAAAACTTTTTTTTTTCAAACTTATAAATATTCAAATTTGATGATAGCCTCCATGGCTGGATCTCTTCAAAATAAAATGCTCATGCATTTAGCAAGTGATTTCAAAAATGAATATTGCCTCCATGACCATCCTCTAACCTTTGAGCCTAAGAATAGTAATTTTCTAACAATCAATATATTCTGACAAAAGAAATTTATGGCTAAATAAAACACAACATATACAGCTGAACTAGTTTCAAGTCATTTCATAAAACACAACATATATAAGCTTACAACATACTTTACATTACATTACATCACAATACATCACCAAAGCAATTTTACGAAAAATACACAAGAAAATATAAATATCTGCCTCCAACAAAGCCATTGTCAAAGGTCTCCACTAGAGAGCATAGTTTTTGAACCCGGACCGGACCGTACGGTCCGACTGGATTAACCGTGAACCTCTCACAAAAACGGTTCTTTTAGCCTTCAAAACCGGCTATGTCAAAAAATCAGGAAATCATTAGAACCTCAGTCCAACCGCACAGTTCTGAGAACCGTGATCAGACCGTTGATCACGGTTCCTTACTTCCCTTTAATCTGAGCCTTTAAAAAAAAAAAAAAAAAAAAAAAAAAAAACATTACATCATGCTTACAGCCATTGTTGAAGGCTGAAGCTTCAACCACCGAGAGATGCTATCAAACTTGAGATCGCCATCTGCCTATTATTCTTTCTCTGTTTCGCTCGCACTCCCTCTCTGTTAAGCTTCAACCACCGCGCGTTGTTTCTTCATTTTTTCCTCCGAAGTCTTCTTCAGTTTTGGGTAAACGAAGTCCTCTCTTTTTTGCTTTTGTTTTTTTTCTGGTTCTTTCCTTTATTGCCTTTGCTTTCCTGTCAACCACAAATATGTGCTTTCCTGGCAACCACTTCTTTATTTTGAAACAAGTCAAATAGTTGTCATGTCAACCAGACAACCACTTTTAGTCTAGACTCTACCATTCGTATTTATCCTATAGTGTTTTTTTTTTTTTTTTTTTAAATTCATAGGTGGACTATTCAAATGGGCTTGGGCATAAAAAAAAATTGTTTGGATTGTCAATTGGGCTTAGCTATGGACAGGCATTAATTTATCTCTTTACTATTTTATTGGGTCTTATAAAAAAAAAAAAAAAAATATTGAGTACTCAAATGAGCTTTATCATGACTTAAGAGTTCTAACAAAATTTTTAAACATATATATATATATATATATACACGTATGTATATAATTATTTAACTTTATTTTTAGATAAATTTTCAATTTTTTACTAATTTGATATATTTATTTATATTTTAAATAATTATTAAATTAATTATGACGTCATCACGGTTCGACCTCAGTCTAACCTTAAAAACCTTGAACCTCTCTCTTTTACGGTTCATTGAACGGTCCAGGTTTCAAAACCATGCTAGAGGGGAAGCACCACTAGAAGACAAACACCACATGGTCTCATCCCTTTCATCAAAGGATAAAGTTCAACCATCATTGATGCAATATTCTCCTCAGATCAGCTATCTTCATCATCACAAACAATACATGATTTAGTGGCACAACAAATATGATATAGCAACCTACAGTTGGAACAATAGTCCTCTTATAGCAACACCAACCTTGCATCCAACCATGAAGCCAAAATGTTTCTTTACAATACCTTCAAGCACTCTTCAAGATCAATATTCTTAAGAGCGACATCAGAAAATTTTCAATGCACTACTATAAAGTAAGAGACCTTAGTCAAATATCCAGCGGTAACAACAAAAGAGCGGATGAACAGTATCAAGTCATAATTCCGTCTAGCAATATGAGCAATTTCATCTCATGTGTGGAGATTTTTTATTTTGAGGAACATCAAGAAGATATGGTAGAATCACAGTTGGAATTCTTCAGAAGCAGTCTCTCCAGCCATAACAGTATCAATAGGGCCTTTGTTAATCGTCATTATTTTTTCAGTAGCAAAATTTGAAGTGAACATACATCAGTAGTAGATATACTTGATGACAAATAGGTAAGGGGCAGAGAATTACCAAGTCTATATCCATATTCTCAAATTCCTCATCATTCTTCTCCAACTATGTCTTATCACTATCACCAAGCTGCTAGAACCATAACGAAAAAAAAAAATACAAGCCCATTAATGAAGGCAAAGAAAAAAAGAAAAAGAAATGCAAGCTAAAACTTATTTGTTGACAACGTCAACAATCCTCACTTTATCGGCAATAGTTGGACCTATGGAACCAACAGTTAGGTTTATAAAAGTGTCAGCTAGATCTATATAAACAACATTTAAGGGTCTAGATTTATCATGGCTGGAATTCTCGCTAGATCAGACTAAGAGACTTCCACCAAAACATTATTCTTTTTTAAATCTACTCATCTGGACATCTCCTCGGTGAACCAAAAAAAATTTAATTTAGCGTGTCTTTGGATTCCAGCAGCGCATTAGATCATGGTATATCGTCTGACAACGGAACAATATCACATTACCAAAGATATTGGCTTCATGACGGGATATGTAAAACACTTCATTAACAGCCTCTCAACCAAGGCAGCCATTAATGAGCCCAGAAAGACACATAAATCGAATAGGGGCTGACAGAAGCTCGTATCGCTGGATACAAAACACCAGATGTAGCTGGGACCATGCAGCTTTGTGAACATCTTACTAGGAGCACTAATCGGATTATTGTTCTTAATTACAATTGAAACAAGGGAAATAATAGCACCATAGATCACACAAAGGCAAAAGAGGCTCAAATCACCCTGCCAACGGCTTCAGTTCCACTAACAACTAAATTATCTCTATCAACCATAAATGCAAACGAAAAACTCAATCAAGAAGAGTTGACTTAGAAAAGGATGATGAAAGAAGTTTGAAAGAAGATAATAGGGTTTTCTCAATCTTAGAAAAATAGGAAGAATCTTTCTCTTTCAAGCTCACCGTCTCTCTCTCTTTCAACCCAGGCAACACAAGTTTGTGGACTCATTCAAACTCGGATTTGTGACCAAAGGCAAGCTGATCACACATACTAGAGGGGCTAAATGTTGATGTAAAAAATTTTTCATTCATGGCACGTGCCCCAATCCTATTTAACCACATTTATTTATTTTTCAAAAATACCAAAATTTCACCCATAAATTATTTTGGGCCTCCATGAATATTTCTCATCCCATTGGAACAGAAATATTTCTTATCTCTTTATCTAGATTGGGCCACAATATAAACCATCATAGAAGCCAAAAATCTCATATCTTATCCAATTTTATTATCATTATTTAGATAAACCCAAAACTGGCCCTATGAGTCCAAAACACACACCCCATTCCTTTTAAAGCCCAAGACTATGGCAATATTTCAAAAGCCAATGAATCAAGTCCATAGCAATGCTATTTTAGCAATGGAATTCAAATCCCAATTTTCAAAAGTCCAGTTTTCATTGGCAATATCAAAAGCCCTATTCACATTGGCAATATATCAAAAGCCCAATCCTTATTAGCAATATCAAAAGCCCAATTCTCATTGGCAATATATCAAAAGCGCAATTCTCATTAGCAATATCGAAAGTCCAATTCACATTGGCAATATCAAAAGTCCAATTCTCATTGGGTATATCAAAAGCCCAATTTTCATAGGTAATATATCAAAGGCCCAATTCTCATTGGAAATATCAAAAGCCCAATTCACATTAGCAATATTAAAAGCCCAATTCTCATTGTCAATATATCAAAAGTCCAATTCACATTGGCAATATTAAAAGCTCGATTCTTATTGGCAATATTAAAAACCCAAGTTATGTTGGCACTATTAAAAGCCTAAGCTAGCTACTTAGCACTATTTAATAAGAAGCTCAAGGTTATCAATACTTGACAAATATTATATCATAAGTATTTCACTTAAAGTCCAATGATGAACAATGTTTTAAGTTCTTAAATCTATTACTATAATATTACAAGCCCATGAAATTTATGGTAATTATCTATTTTCAAAACCCATGGCAATCATCTTATAAAAACCCATAAAAAGTTATGATTATTTATCTTAGACCCGTGACATTTATTTTTTTCATACCATATTATAAACTCATGGAATTTATATAAGAACCCATGGTCACTATTTATCTTATATCATAACATTCATAATATTTATTTCCAAAACTCATGATAATTATTTATCCTACAAGCTCATTATGATTATCGATAGAAAAACCCATGAGAATATCACATTATTCCATTATAATAGTTGTTACCGTATTTTATTTGAAACCCATGGATATTGCTTCTATTAAAACCCATGGTAAGTATTATTCACAAGAGACATTAGAGGTTACTATTTAAAAGCCCCAAAGAAAATATAATTTACAAAATAATCCATGGAAAAAATTATGAGAAACCATACAAATTATTATTTAAAGTCCATGGAAATTAATACCCAAGACCTATCATAAATATTTATTAAAACTCATAATACACTTCATTTTTACTAACAACTAAAGCCCATGTGGAATAAAATTCATGGCTATATATAGTAGTTTTGTCCATTTTGTAGGGCTCACAATAAGAAAGCAAAAAGATAGGCCTAAGTGGATTGAGCCACCAAGTTAGAGGCCCACCAAATACTCAGCCGTCATGGCTAGCCCAAACTGAAATCTTAGTCAAAACAGCCCATGTATGTAAACTAATCCAGTTGGAGAACTCCCTTTACTTTTTTCTTCCGCTGGAGATCACCCCAAGAATAAACCAAGCTCCCAAACCAAATTAGGAGCTAGCCATCTATCTCATCAGCTTCTTGACCACTTGTAGACACTGCATTTTGTACCACTTACGAGTTGAGCCCCCATTCCCCAATGATGCTTAATTCTAAGACTCAAGGTTGGTTTAGGACCCAATCAGATATTAAATTGACTTGAGAAATATTAAAATGGAAAATATAACTTTTAATGAGCAAATAAATATATTTTTGAAAAAGTAAAACCAAAGGAACCCTTGGCATGCGCACGCAGGAATCAGCTTACGCGTGCACCTATGATCATGCGCAGGCAGGTATGATCTTGCACATGCATAGCGGATTCTAAAAACATAAATAAAAAAAGCTTTCTGCATTAATGTTGAGATTTGGAACAAATCCAACATTGTTTGAGAGTCGTTTCAAACCTCTATTTCCTCAATATAAATAGCCATAAATGGCACATTTTTAAAACACACAAAAATCCCCTGGGAAAACACTAAGATTCACAAGAAATAGTGAATCAGTTTTTCACAAAGCATCCTCAAGTGAATTTTCTTTTGGTTAAGGCCTTTTCTGGCCTCAATCTTCAAGTTTAAGATTACCAATCACTATTGGTTTTTATTGTGAATAGATTTGACTGAAGGGAACGGTCAAAAATCAAGGTTGAAAAGCTTTTTGTTTGAGGTATTAGTGTAAACTTTCTTTTTCCTTTCTTTTCTTTAATCTTTTTGTTTGCTTTAGTTTCTTTGTTGTTATATGTGCTAATATGTTTATATAGCTTAGGTTTGTGTAGTCATGTGTTTTAAAGCATGTTAGAATGTTAGATTTAGGGTCTATTTGGATACCGCTTATTTTGCTGAAAACTAAAAACAATAAAAATAAAAAATAAAAAAGTTACTGTTCACGGGCTTGACACTATTCATAAGCCTAAATGCACTGTTCATGTAAAACTGCAAAATGGCAGACGCAAGTAGTTTCATCTGTATCCAAACTAACACTTAGTGTTTTGAAGTTCTACTATGTTTGCTGTGTTGCTAGGGTTTTTGGGCTGAAACCCACATGGGCATAATCTTGGCTGCGTGCGCAAGCTTGATCATGTGCACACATGATTGTTCATGCGTGCGCAGGATCCTGCCTAGAAAGTCTAATTTTATTTTTCTGATTTTGCTTCTATTTTCACATGTAATACTTCTGTTTTAGATCCTTTTTGTATATCCATGCTTTTAAGCTTCTATTTCACATGTTTAATTGTTTGTTTGTCTTATACATGTTAGAATTAGGGGTTATCTAGTGTTTCTTTGTTTTAATGCCATGAACACACATTCACATGCTCATGCATTTATGCTATAGGTGTTGAGATGTTGCAAGGTAAGTGAGGTAAGTCATGCATTGGTATGAACATGCATTTTAATGATGCAATATATTTGTTTGATGTTTGTTTTCATGTCTAAAAATTTGGAATTATGCTTAATTACATGTTTACTTGAACCTTTTAATGCCTATATTTCTGCCTTGGATGTGATATGATGATATATACATGCTAGGGTTTGTGCCATACCATGCTAAATGAATGCTAGGTTGGTTTGACATGTATGCTAGATGAATGTTAGGAGATGTCATGCTAGATGTATGTTAGGTTTGAGTTGTGACCTACCATGATTAGATGTATGCTAGGGTTAGGGATGATTGATGCCATGTTGTGTGCTTAGATGTATGCTAGTGTGTGTGTGAGTTAGGATAACAATGTTAAGTGTGCCTTTAATAGGGTTAAGACATAAGACACAATGAGAGGAAGCCAACCTTAGGGTTGGGCAGTTTTGTATGCCTAATACCTTCCTAAGACTATACTTTAACTCCGAACCCATATCTCTAGTAGTAAGATCAATGGTCCTTACTCAAGAGGAAGCTATATATATGGTTCCTAGACCATCGCAAAAACTAGGTGGTGACTCCCATTCCGTTGTGTCAGCAGTGACGACTTCACTGGAGATTGTGAGTTTAATTCCTATGTGTCCTATGTCTTAACCTTAATAAAGGCTTATTCAATACTTGTTTGCATAAGCATTCACTTGGTTCTATTGTCCCTTTACCTCGGTTGGTGATGAGTGAGAAGATGGAAGGCTCCATTCGAGCCCAAGTCTTTCGAAGTCCTTTCTGCCAACTCACAATCGATGTCATTGCCTATGATGGGCTCTAAGTATGTTGAAGGTTTGCCACCAATCCACAAAGGTCCACTTAGGCCCTTGGCCGGAATCATGGCCCCCCCAGTTGTGAGTGACCTACTTATCTATCCCTTTAGCCTTAAGGAGCTTGCCTACACTTAGAGAGATCCTAGGTCCTATCAAAAGAATGTACAATTTTATATATCTCTTGTCTGTTCAACCATATATCTTGTGATCACCTACTTCTAAAGGACAAATAAAAGATTAAAAAAATGGAAGGATGACCCTTAAGTTATGGCATACCGTAAGACAATTGGGATAAAAGAAAAGAAGTTCTCACATATAACAGGCTTATTCCTAAATCTAAGGGTATATCTTAACTTAAAAGGTTCATAAGCCATAACCTAATTGCTATCATAATCCCAAATCGAAAGGCCCTTTCGAGAAAGAGGATTTTAGGCTTAAGATAACAAGTATGTTATGGACTTAGCATCCAAAATCCTACAAAGTTAATATAAATTTTCCTAATCTTGAGCCTCTTTGTTGTATGCCTAGGCACAAAATGATGAAAACTTCATGGACCTTGAGAGAAAGGCTACCATATATTCTAACTAAAGGGCTGCTTCAAAAAAAAAAAATGATGATAATGAAATGAAAAAGAAAAGCCCAAAGGTGATGAATATATTGTAAGCTCATGTTTGAGACAAAGGATTGGAGATCTCTAAGTACATTCTAATGAAAGCTCATGAAAGTAAGATGAGGGCATTATTGTAAATGGACTAAAGCCCAATGAAACAAGGGGCAAGGTTCATGAGAGTAAAGGGAGTGACTTTGTAATTGGGCTTTCATTAAAAATAAAAGGAACCTTTTAATTGAGCCATGGACTTAATGAAAATGGGATTTCTTTTTAGGCACCAGTGCACCACCAAGGTCAAGAAAACATGTCCCCACTCCAATTTAGATTCGAGAAAAGCACGGAGGATGTTTGGTCAAGATTAAGGACACACATCAAGAAGAGGTGTTCCCAGTAGGGGAATCATTTCAAGAAACAATGGCCACTCCAATTAGCAATGAGGTCGCACAAAAGATTTTCAAGGCAATGGAAGAACAAAGTGACGTTCTCAAAAAGATGGGAAGTCACCTCATCAAGCTAGAAGAAGCCAAGTTAAAAAAGCCCGCACATGTAGAGGTTCTTGATGAGGAAAAAAGGGGAAGATTGGGATGATAGAGACAAGTCTGATTATGAGAGGAACAAGCAATTTGAAAAACTCATGGTGGAAACCATAGCCATGAGAGAGAAGATGAAAAAAAATGCAACTAGCCTTTCACAAGACCCAAGAAATGGATGGTTGTCTCTACAACATGAGGGGGCATAAGCTCCAAAATTCCCATTGCCCTACCTCAAAAGTACAATATTTTTTATGCTTAAAAGTTTGATGGAACTAGAGATCCAAAGCAGCATGTTAGGAGGTACCTAAGCATTGCTGAAATGAAGGGTTTAGATGAGAAGTAAACCTTGCATGCATTTCCTCTCTCACTCACTTGAGGTGCATCTAGATGGTACTATAGTTTGGATTCTAGCAAGACTAAGGTGTGGAATGAGCTAGTAGAGTTGTTTGTGGATCAATTCATCTTCAATTCTATGATTGATGGGACTTTAAGAGATTTGGAGACCACTAAGCAAGGAGTAGGGGAAACATTCTCTGAGTATATGACAATATGGAAGGTCAAGGCATCTAGGATGGTTAATAGGCCAAGTAAGAAAGATCAAATCAACATGATTATTAAGAATTTGCTTCTGGCATATAATAGTAGGCTCTTGTCATCTCCTACTATTTCCTTTGGAGAGTTATGTGATTGTGGGACTAGGATAGAGGATGCCATCAACTATGGAAAATTGGAGAAGGGTGAGAGCAAACTTCCAATCAAGGAGACATATGGAGGAGAAGCAACTACCTCTAAAGCACCCAATCTTGAGAATGTAAGTGTCATCATTGTAAATATCGCATTTTGTACCCCTTACGACTCGGGCTCCCGTTCTCTGATGATGCTAAATTCTAAGACCCAAGGTTGGTTTAGGGCCTAATTAGATGTTAAGTTGACTTGAGAAATGTTAAAATAAAAAATATAACTTTTAATAAGCAAATAAATTTATTTTTGGAAATATGGCCAAAGGAAGCCCTCACTATGTACATTCAAGAATCAGCTTTCGTATGTAGCTTTCTGCATGCATACGCAGGCCCAATCTTGCGCAAGCATAGCGAATTCCAGAAACCTAAACAAGGCAAGTTTTTTGCATTTATGTTGAGGTTTAGAACGAATCCCACATCATTTGGGAGTCGTTCTAGACCCTTATTTTCACACTATTAGTAGCCTTACATGGCATATTTTCAAAATGAGACAGAAATCCCATAGGAAAATACTAAGATTCACTAGAAATAGTGAATCAAAGAAAGAAATTTTCATAAAAAATCCTCAAGTCAATTTTCTTTTAATTATGGCTTTTTTCGGCCTTGATCTTTGAGTTTAATATTACTAATCACTCTTTTATTGAATTGTGAACAGATTTGATTGAGGGGAACGGTCAAAAATCAAGCTTGGAGAGCTTCTGTTTAAGGCATTAGTTTCAAACTTTTCTTTTTCTTTTATTTTATTTTTTTCTCTTTAATCTTTCTATTGCCTTAGTTTCTTGTTATAAGTTGCTTTAATATGTTTATCTAACTTAGGTTTATATAATTTTATGTTTTAAAAGCAAGTTAGGATGTTAGATTTCTCGTTTTGAAGTTTTATTGCATTTGTTGTGTTTTTAGGGCTGGGCAAAAACCTGCGTGTGCATAATCTTGCATGTGCACACTGGCTTGTTTATGTGCACGCAAGATTATTCATGCATGCACATGAATTTGCCCAGAAGCCCTAATTTTTATTTATTTGTTTTTGCTTCTACTTTCGCATGTATGCTATTGTATAGCCTCTTTTTCGTATTTTTAATGCTTTCAAAACTTCTATTTCGCATGTTTAATTGCTTACTTACCCTCACATGTTAGAATTAGGGTTTATCTAGTGTTTTATTGTTTTAACGCTATGAACATGCATTCACATGCTTATGCATAATGCCATAGGTGCTGAGTTGCTGCAATGTAAGTAAAGATAAGTCATGCATTCACAATGTACATGCATAATTAATTTTGATGATATAATTGCGATCTTGATGCCTTGGATGATGACATGTTTTGTTGGCTTTGTTTCTACCCTTGATTTAATTCTAACACGTTTTTGCCTTGGATGGATGTGATATGATATGATGATAGAGTTTGGATGAAGCATGTTTAGGTGTATGATGATAGGGTTTGTGATGAAGCATGATTGGATGTATGATTAGGGTTTGTGATGTGATGAATGCCTTGATGCCATGACATGCATGCTAGATGAATGATAAGTTGTTTGCTAGGTGAATGCTAGGGTATGCCATGATAGATGTATGGTTAGAGATGTTTGATGCCATGTTGATTGTTAGATGAACATTAGTGTGTGCATGCTACAACAAAATGTATTTTCAGTGAGGAAAAAATTCGTCATTAAAAGTCCAGTTTTTTGTCACTAAGAACCTTTAGCGACGAAATCGGACTTTTAGCAACGAAATATTTCGTCACTAAAACAATTTTTTGTTGCTATATTTGTGACGAAAAAATTCGTCGCTAAAACTTATTTTCTGTTTTTATTTTTTTCATAGCTTTGATATTAACCTGTAACCTATCATTACATTATTAAAACCTCAAATTTAAATAACACATTTATTTCAATAACACATTTATAAAAAAAGATCTATACATTCCACAAGTAAAAAATAAAAGAAGTATCTAATTCAAACTCCTTCCTTACAATAATTGTTTGTAGCACATACAATAACTCAAGATGTTTTATAGCAATACAAAAAGTGTAGCATAATATAATTAGAACTAACGGAAGATGTCCTCATATGTCTTCAAGTAATGCCAAAAGTAAATCCTCTAAAAGCCACTAATAAGAAATCTGCACAAATATAAAAACAATACTACATTAAAATCGTAAAGGAAAAACATTAACTACGCTATAGAAAACATTTCTAACAATGCATTAAGAGTAACCACACCAATGAATTAAAATCACAACTTCTAATGTATAAGTTGTAGAAAGAAAATATAAATTTTCAAGTGTAATATAATACAATTAGTTTCAAATAATACATCAACAAAGGTAGTCACACCATGTAGTGCAGGTCAATTGCTAAAATAAATTATTAACCAATAAGTATTTTAAATTGAAGATGAACCACACCCATAGGTAAGAGCATCATCATAACCATTTTTCCTTAAAAAGTTAAGAATATTCTTTTGGACCTCTTCTTGCTTAGCTCGTGCCTCTTGCTCCCTAGCTCGCTCCTCTTGCTCCCTAACTCTTGCCTCTTTGAGCTCAATTATCTCATTTTCTAGCCGTTGGATATACTCCACTGAGGAACTAGATGAAGCAGTGATTACTAGAGAAGAGGAAGGTCTCATGCCAAGTCCTTTCACAATACCGAACTTCTTCTTAAAAACCAAGTTTGAGATCTCCTCTTGTGTAATGGGAATTACATTAGGATCTTGACAATGATCCTCTTGCACTTTGAGAATAGTTTCCTATCATTTGAAAGAGAGAAAGAAATAAACAACCACAACATTAATAATACATATGTTATAGCTTTACAAACATGATAGGGATGGAATCATAGGGATGGAATGATATGCATACATATGTCACTTCATCCTTATAGTGAATCCACATATTTGTGTTTGGATTGAAATGAACATCTTTGAAGATTTTTGCCAATTCAGGAACTTGACCGTCATTATTATTTGTCTGATTAATTAACATTCAAGGGTTAGATAGATATAGTTAATTAATCACAACATGTAATATATTAAGTTTTAAGAAAATGAAAAAACGTGCACCTTCTCATCAACCCTAGCAGCAAGTGCCTTTGTCCGGCATCTATGTTTGCCAGAAGTTTTATTCCTATTTTCAAAGTTCTTTCTTGATTTTTCCTTATAAAGAACATTCAAGATAATTATTAAATCATGAATAAAACAGTATACATTTACTTCATCCAAGTAATAAGCTAATCATTTGACAACATAATATAGTAAACATTGGATAATAATAATATACGTATAAATAATTTACCAGCCAATTTTTATTGGTCCATTTCCCGTCAATGAATGGCTTCTTGCATAGTCAGCACCATGAGATTGTACGAGCTTTTTATAAGTTTGATGCAACTTGTTGGAGTTGCAACTCAATAATCTTCCACATTTTGTATTTAATGCTTTCGTTACCAAGTTGGAATCTCCTTGTAGCTCAAACTGATCTTGTAAAATGAAGTGTATATGTATTATAAAAATATTATTATATGAATTTAATATGCTTAGTGAAAACAAAGAAGAGTTAGATGTTATCAATGTAAATTTACCGCTATATTTTGAAGCACCACATCTCTAGTAGCAACATCAACACTTTTCCAATTTTTCACATTGTAATTAGACAAATAACTTCGCACTTGTACGCCAATTTGATTGACAAGTTTGCACGCATTCTTCCCAACAGGAGCATCATACTCTACAGCTATACGTATTAGCAGCTTACCATTTTTTTCAACAAGTGCCCATACTGCTATACCTCGTGTTGTTCCACGGGTATTTCTGCTAGTAGATCCTATTTAAACATTATCAATGTTAAATTAAGTGAAGTATAATCTTAATAGTAAAGACAGGGTGCAATTGTAATAAAGTATATTCTATGTAATTACCAGTCGTGCTAGTTAATGTGTCAGTAGCTTGCACCTCTGCACTAGAAGAACTTTGGGCGAGAGGATTTGCCTCAGGAGGTGTTTCTGTAGATTGAACCGTAGATTGGACCACCGGAATAGATGCCTCACCTCGCGAGCATGTAAGCCGTCCTTGTGCCATCTATAACTAACAAACATACATATAATGGAACAACAAAGTTATTATTATCTATTGTACCCTATGGAACATCTATTGTACCTTATCGATTATAGAATTAGATGACTCATCATCATTGCCATCGTCACCAATAAGTGGTACATAATCATCATCTACCATAGCACTAGCTCTACTTCTTTTCCCTTTTGCACAATTGGACTGGGCATAATCCTTTAGAGAAGTTGAGATGTGCTTCAATCCCAAAGCATTAATTCTCTCTTGGTTTTGTCTCAATCTATCCAATCTTGCCATCTCATACCTTGGTATATTATGTGTGTATTTGGCCTTTTTGGGCATTTTTTGAAACTATGTATTGACATGAAAGATAAGTACAATTGCTACTAACTTAACATCATAGTCTACACCATTATCCATATCAAGCAATTTACAAGTGCAAAATTTGAATACAATTGTTACTAACTCAACACAAGAAATGACCACATCAATATCCATATGAAGTTCAAGATAAGTACAAAACATCTCAATAACAATTACCACTTACTTTACATATCATAGTCCACACCATTATCCATATCAAGCAATTCACAAGTGCTAAATTTGAACACAATTGCTACTAACTCAACACAAGAAATGACCACATCAATATCCATATCAAGTTCAAGATAAGCACAAAACTTTAAAACAATTGCTACTTAGATAAGCATAAAACTTTAAGACAAGCATACAACATTTAAGACAATTATTATGAACTTTACATATCATAATCCATATCATGATCAATATCAGGTATGTCATGCACTTCATTTGGATTAGCATCTTCTGAAGTCCCCGACTTCCAGAACATCAAACACTCCCCTATGACTTCCAGAACATCAAACACTCCCCTATGTTGGATGGATTGTACAATTTTCCAAGGTTCACCCAATTTGGTGTCTTGAAGGTAGAAACCTTGTCTCGCTTGACTAGGAAGTATAAAAGGGTCATTTTCATACCACCAACTTGTAACATCAATGCTTGTGCAGTGTGCATCAGTTCTTATCGTTCTCTTTCGACTATTGGTATTAGTATTGTACCATTCACAGTGGAACAAAACAACTTTATGGCGAGACACATACTCCAATTCCCAAATTGCACACATGACCATAAAAGTCATGCATTTCTCCCTCATGGTCCCTTTCGATACATACACCACTGTTTTGGGTTACACGACGATTGTCTAGGTCCCTTGTATGAAACTTTACACCATTGACCATACAAACTGTGTACTCCTTCACATGCTGCTTAGGACCATTTGCTAATGACCATAACTGTTTAGTTGCTTCTGGTGACTTGCTAACTTTCAATCTATTCATCTATAATGACATACTATAAGTGATATTAATTAGTAATAAGCAATGATGAAACTATTTAAATGTTTAATTTTTATTAGTGTGTGATTAAGTTTAAAATGTCTTACATGTTCTCTGAACCACTTGAGAAACTCTTGTCGTTGGATTTGAGTTATGGATTCACCATTAGGATTATGCAATGTGCTTTTGTGTTCATTATTAAAGATAAGGTGATTTATTTTCAGCTAAGCATTGCAGATAATATTCAAAACTTAATCAAACAATACATGCATATAACATCGCATATAAAATCACATACTTTAAATAAGGCTCTAACTCAGGACTATTGTACAACAAGTACCAATGAGCAGTATCAAGCAATGCACGAGACAAGTTGCCATCATTTTGCCTACCACCTGTAGGTCAGGCAGTCTGTGAAAAAACTGCCAATCCTTCGCTAGATTCACCAAAATCTTCATTTCTTTCTATTTGATTATGCACAGTTTTAATCCCATCAATGTACAAAGACTAGTTGTTAACACATTCTTTGAGAATGTAAGTCTCTACAATCAAACCTTCTGTTCGAGCTCGGTTGGAAACGTATCTTTTTAATTTTCCAAGGTACCTATGAGGAAAAAATATGCACATTATGTGATTTTATACCACATAGGAAAGATGCAATTGATTGATACATCAAAGAATCTAATTACCTTTCAATTGGGTACATCCAACGATATTGTACTGGGCCTCCTAGAATTGCTTCTCGAGGCAAGTGAACAGCGAAGTGGACCATAACATCAAAGAATGCTGGAGGAAAGAACCTCTCAAGCTTGCATAGTATAAGAACTATACGTTCTTTTAGTTTCTCCAATTCACTCTGCTTTAGGGTCCTTGAGCATAAGTCTTGGAAGAAGCTGCTAACTCAAACAATATAATACTAATGTCTTTATGTGCAAACCTTTGTAACCCAATTGGAAGAATTCGTTGTAGTAGCACATGACAGTCGTGGCTTTTCAAACTAAATAGTCTACCATTTTTTGCATTCACTGACCTTGATATGTTGGCTGCATAGCCATTCGGATACTTGACTGATTTAAAAAAGTCATAGAAACCATCCCTTTCATTTGGGCTTAATGAAAAGAAAGCCCGAGGCTTGTCATATGATCCATCAGGACGTTGTTTCAAATGCAACGTGTGCCTAAAGTTCATATTTTGCAAGTCTATCCGTGCCTTATCAGTGTCTTTGTTTTTCCCCTCAATGTCCAACAAAGTACTGTAAGTACTCTCACTAATGTTCTTCTCTACATGCATGACATCAATGTTATGCTTAAGCTTCTTATTTTTCCAGTATGGAAGCTTGTACAAAATACTTACCTTTGACCAATTTGACTCTCCATTAAGTTGTCTCTTCTTGTTACTTGGATGCTTTCCTAAAATTATATTTGACATTTTATCTAACTGCTCTTGTATCTTTCCCACTTGTAACTCTAAAGATCTTTTCTGTTTCTCTGATAAACCATTATGCAACCGACTATGTCTCTAACAATGTTCCATGGGCAAATAAGCTCGATGGTTAATGAATCCAATTTTACTTTCCAAAACTTCTGAATATGGTTCATCATTGCAAGTATAACGAGAATGATAACCCTTTGTCCTCCACCCAGACACATTACCAAATCTAGGATAGTCATGTATTGTCCACAACAAAGTTGCACGCATCTAAAAATGCTCTTTTCTATAAGCATCATAAGTTTTCACACCTTCTTCCCATAACTCTTTCAACTTGTCAACCAATGGTTTCAAGTAAATATCAATCTCATTTTCTGGTTGATGGGGACCAGGAATAAGCAATGACAACATAAAATATGGCTCCTTCATAACCAACCAAGGCAGTAGGTTATAGGGAATAAGTATGACAGGCCACATACTATAGTTGTTGTTCATATTCCCAAAAAGGTTAAATCCATCTGTAGCCAACCCCAGCCTTACATTGGGAGGTTCGAGGGCAAAATAAGGATGTTTCAAATCAAACTCCTTCCACTCCTCACTATCAGCCGGAGGCCTCATTATCCCATCGTCCACACATTTGTCTATATACCATCTCATGTCCTTAGCTCTTTGGCCTGACATGTACAACCTTCTCAGTCTTGGTGCCAACAGGAAGTAACGCAATACCTTATGAGGAATCTTCTTACCTTGGGCGCGTGTATCCTTGTACCTAGGTGTCTCACACACCGAACATTTATCAAGGTTTTTATTTTCCTTCCAAAATAGTGCACAATCATTTTTGCATGCATCTATATGCTCATATGACATGCCCAAGTCACGTAATATCTTCTTTGCTTCATAAGTTGACCTTGGAACCAAGTTACCTTTCAGTAAAACCTTTGTCAACAATTCTAGCACCATATCAAGTCTCTTATTACTCAAGTTGGTCATTACCTTTACATTCAACATCTCAATAACAAACTTCAAGATACTATAATCAGTGCAACCTGGATACAACTCACGCTTTGCATCTTCCTCAGGTTTGTCAAAATTATGCACTTCCTCATCTTCGGTTGCATTTCTTGGTTTTCCTCTAATTCAGTCACCTACCAAGGCATCAATATCATCCATATGATCACCTTCCGACATTTCATTATCATGAATGTTCTCATTCAATACATAAGATTCTCCATGATTATACCAATTAATGTAAGATTGCATAATCCCACGATGAAGCAAATGGATACGCACGGTTTGAGGAGATTGTCGATAGCAATTCACACAGTGAATACACGGGCACGAAATATTACCACTCAAGTCCACAACCGCTCTTGCAAAATTATAAATGCATTGACCCTTCAATATATGGACAACTTAATCTGCCATTAGGTGTCTTACCCATTGTCATCCAACTTTTATCCATGTTTGACTACAATTGCAAAGTGAATGCTACTTTAGCACAATTGCTACTAACTCACGCATAATGTATTCTAACATTTAAGTCTATAAAGTTCTATCTCATTCATGAATGCACAAGTCTATATTAATACTTAAACAAATATACATTGCACACTCAAACACTCCCAATATGAATTTAAGCCACCTTATTACACCATGCAAGCCACCTACTTTCTCCAACACAAAAACTCACCACAAAACCAATCACAAACATCACAAGTATAGAGTTTTACAAGTATTGAAATCAATTAAAGTACTATTCATCACATCTAATTAATAAGGTCCGTTCACATTTGCAAGAAATTAAAAACACTCCCAATATGAATTTAAACCACCTTATTACACCATGCAAGCCACCCGCTTGCTCCAACATAACAACCCACTATAAAACCAATCACAAACATCATAAGTATAGAGTTTTACAAGTATTGAAATCAATTAAAGTACTATTCATCACATCTAATTAATAAGGTCTATTCACATTTGCAAGGAATTAAAAACACTCCCAATATGAATTTAAACCACCTTATTACACTATGCAAGCCACCCGCTTGCTCCAACATAGCAACCTACCACAAAACCAATCACAAACATCACAAGTATAAGGTTTTACAATTATTGAAATCAATAAAAGTACTATTCATCACATCTAATCAATAAGGTTCATTCACATTTGCAAGAAATTAAAAACACTCCTAATATGAATTTAAACCACCTTATAACACTATGCAAGCCACCCGCTTGCCCCAATACAACAACCCATTACAAAACCAATCACAAATATCACAAGTATAGAGTGTTCACAAGTATTGAGATTAATTAAAGTATTATTCATCATATCTAATCAATAAGGTTCATTCACATTTGCAAAAAATTAAAAACACTTGTAATATGAATTTAAACCACCTTATTATACCATGCAAACCACCCGCTTGCTCTAACACAACAACCCACCAAAAACCAATCATAAACATCACAAGTATAGAATTTTATAGTTATTTAAATAGAGTTTACTTACTATGATCAAGCTAAGCGTACAAGTCTGATTTGTTGGATTTGCTTTGGTCTTTGACTTTCACAGATCTAAGCCTCTTTCTATTCTCCCACGGCAACCCAAACAATCACTAACCTTGTCATCACATTCAACCAAAAACCTTGTCACCAATACTAAAAATAAAAAACCCTCAGATTATGTCACCAATGGACATTCATCAAAAACCTTTACAAACTATATGCAAAGAAAATTCAATTGATGGGCCTCCTATTCACCAAACCCATATAGCCAACAATACTAATAATATCAACAAAGTGCACAAAGAGATAAACTCCAAAAACAATTTAATTATGTCACCATATCCATTCATAAAGTATTAAGTATTAATTTGACTCACAAAAGGTTCCTATCAAAAAGGCATTTCCTGTAAAATGAAAAAAAAAAAAAAAAAAAAAAACAGTTAGTATAGCTCAAACATTAAAAAAATTTCAACATGCATTTCGCCGAAGCAAGTGCCGAACACGATTTGCTAATGAATTCTTATTTACAAACAAATAAAGATAACCATAGCCATTCGAATAGTCTCTGTTTGGCTGCTCATAAAATGCATGTAAATGAAAAAAAAAAAAAAAAAAAAAAAAAAAAAAAAAAAAAAAAAAATAAAAACAAACAAACCAAACAATACCAAAAACAGAAACTCAACCTTTGTTTTAAACCAAGTAGCCATATAATGAGTAACTGGTATTTCTTTTCTTGGGAGCAACCAACCAGAGCATATATAAGGCAAAATTCATCTCTCTTTTCCTTTCTAGCATCTAATTGATCAAACAGTTGGTGAGCACAATTGGACTGAGAAGATGCATAAATTTCAAATATCAAGCCAAACATGTATCCCAGCTAATTCCTCAGTTGTGGTAACCAACACATCAAAAATCACACAAAAGTAGCAGTAAAAGCAACAAACAAACTACTAAAAAAACCCATAAATTTAGCATCTTTGACATTGTATAAGTAGCAGCAAGCTAACATTTCTTGAATAGCAATATAGAAAATGGGCATAAAGCATGTGAATAATTACTCCCACAAAAAATCCCAACAACCCAAATAAGCAAAACCCATTAAAATTAAAGCCATTCACATTACAAATTCACAGTATTTACCAATGAAGTAGAGAAATGGGAAAAGGAGATGAAGATGGAGAAATAAGTAGAAAAAGGTGAGTGACTTACTTGGTTTATAGAGTGTGAAAGGCGAAGGGTCAAGATGCTCTCAAATCGGCGATGGTATGCTTATCGGCAACGGAATGCTCTCAAATCAGCGATGAAATGCTTATCGGTGATGGAGTGCTCTCTAATCGGTGACAGAATGCTCAATCGGCGACTGAATGATCTGAAATCAGTGATGGTTGGGTTTTTCTTAGGTTAACGGTGACGGTTCGCTTCGGCGATGGTTCGCTTCAGCTTTAATTGGCGACAGTTGGCTTCGGCGTCGGAAGCTAAGGCGACGATGGCTTCGGCATTAGTTGGCTTTGGCGATGATGGCGTTGGCATCGGATGGCTTCGGCGACGGTGGAGGATGGCTTTAGCAACGGTGACGGATGGCTTTGGCGACGGTGGCTTCGGAGACGGTGGCTTCGGAGATGGTGGCTTCGGCAACGGTTGGCTTCGGCTATGGTGGCGGATGGCTTCTGGTGACGATGAAGAGATGGGTTGCTAAAAGTGTTTGGTGTTCATAGAGTAGATGAAATGAGGGGTTTGGGAACTAAAAGGGTATTTATGTAGGGTCTTTAGCGATGCAATGCTTTTGTCGCTAATGCCTTCTTTCATTGCAACATGCATTAAATTTTTATGTTTTTAGCGACGAAGCTAAATTTTGTCACTAAAAACCCAGACTTTTTAAAGATTTTTAGCGACGAAATATTAATTTCCTCGCTATAGCATACCTTTAGCGACAAATTCTTATTTCGTTGCTAAAACAATGTAATGAAAAATTATGATTATTTTTAGCGAAGAATATATTTCGTCGCTAAAAACCCAAACTTTTCAAAGATTTTTAGCAACGAAATATTAATTTCATCGCCATAGCATAATTTAGTGACGAATTTTGATTTCGTCACTAAAACAATGGAATGAAAAATTATGATTATTTTTAGCGACGAATATTTTTTGTTGCTAATTTTACCATATAGAGACGAAATTATTTTCGTCACTAATACTATTCACAGCAATACATACAGTGACGAAATATTTCGTCACTAAAAATTTCAACTTTTAGTGACGAAATATTTCGTTGCTATAGATAAATTAAGTTCGCACCAACGCGTCCCTTGCTGGGGGCCCATTTTTCAGCTCACAATAGCGACGAAAAATATTTTTCTTCGCTAAATGTTATAATTTTTTTTCATTATTAGAGACGAAATTCATATTTCGTCACTAAAGCTGTGCTTTTAGCGACGAAAAATATTCCCTCACTAATTTTCGTCACTAAAAGTACATTTTGTTGTAGTGTGAGTTAGAATAACAATACTGAGTATGTCTTTAATAGGGTTAAGATATAAGACACAATGATGGGAAGCCAACCTTAGGGATGGACAGTTTTAGGTGCTTAACACATTCCCAAGACCGTACCTTAACTTCAAACCCATATCTCTGGTAGTAAGATCAAAAGGTCCTTCCTCAAAAGGACGCTATATATATGGTTCCTAGGCCATTGCAAAAACTAGGTGGCAACCCCCTCTCCCGTTGCGTCCACAATCATACCTCAACAAACCTTAGCCTACCTAAGCTTCACAAAGAAAACCAGCTGAAAATTTTCCGACCTAGGAATGACCCTTGGCCAAGCATATGAAAATTTGACTTCCAAAGGATTCATCAAGCCTCTAGATCCCACACCTATGCCTAGTCCCGTGCCTCCTACTTGGAACCTTAATGAATATTGTCACTACCACCAGAAATCCAACCATAAAACTGACAGTTGCTTCTGCCTCTAAAATGAAATACAAGATCTCATAAACAATGGAACCCTTCCAAATCCCAATATCATCACCAAGCGTAGCATTAGGAAAAACCATTTTCCTGATTATCATAGAGCTCCTCCTCTATATCAAAATTGGATGCAAATAGATGAGATTGAATGGGATTGTTCAAAATTGATAGAAACCATGGAGGTTAATGGTGTGAATGTCCAAGGAATATGGGATGAGGAGGATGAGATTCTAAAGAATACAGTGGCTATATGGGGGATACTTCCTAAAGGAATGACCGAGCTAAAGAAAAGAGTCATGAAGGACAATGTGGCCAATATTACTATGAGTGGGAAACACTACAAACCATCCTTTTTGGAGAATAATCATCCTCGTAGGGACATAGGAGAAAGGTCTAAGCCCACAGAACTTGAAGGGAAAGAAGAGAAAGAGGAAAAAGATCTAGTTTTGACCCAATTGAAGAAAACTTAAACTCATGTATCGGAATAGGGCTAATGGTCTTAGGAGGTTCATTCTCCTCCTTATGTGGACAGTCAATGATTTCAACTTGACCATTAAAAGAAAACATTTCGACACCTTACAGGGGAGATATTAGATTCTTGACAACATCCCCATCTGTTTACCCTTTAAGTTTGAGAAGTGCTATTACTGTGGTGCTCATGATGTTGGGGTGTATGAGTAAATGTTCAAGGTAGGGTTCAAACTGCCTTTAAGTGCTCTACTCCATCGCTTACTCCAATACCTAGTGATGATGCGAAGAAAATCAGTAGACTGAATGCTTCGGATTAGAGAGAACTACTAGTTGTCTTGATGGCCTGAAAAAGATAGAACAATAATTAAAGGTGACCGGGGTCGCAGGCCAATAACCCTCCAATAACAAAGTCAGTTTTCTCTATTAGTTTTGAGTTCCAACTTTTAGGAATCATAGAACGTACCTTTTCTTAGTCTAAATCAGTGTTTATATAGTGTCCTAAGAGCAGTTATTGGATTTGTAACCTCCCCTTGATTTGAGGAGATGTGTGTGTTCGAATACAACTTCCTCAACTGTTTAGGAGTTACATTCTTTATGCATAACGGTTACCGGGAGTTACACGTATGATACGGAGTTATTTTTCACACTCATAAATTTTTCCCAAGGGTCAATGTGTCGTCTAGAGTTCCTCGTCCTGATGCCTTTAAGTTCAGCTAACCTCGTCCTGAGACCCTCAGGTCAACTTACATTGTCCTGGGCCACTCAAGTTAGCTTACCTCATCCGAAGACCATCAGGTCAGCTTACCTCATCCTGAGACCTTGCTCGTCCTGGACGATCTCCATGGATGAAATTGGAGTTGTATTTTATTATACCCCATCAGTTGCCCCCTTGTCCATGGGTTGTCTAGGACTCACATCCACCAGCGTTATTATTTGGACACGTGTCCTTATGTCAGCTGCTGTAGGTGCAACTTGTCATTATCTAATTTGAGACCAATCATGTCAGCTCGTTTTTCGAGGAACATGCCATTTGTCACATTTTGGCCGGTCACTGCCATAGATAATGGAATTCCTCCGCTACCCTCCTCATTTTCTCAAATTTTCTTCCTCGACCTCTCTCGTCTTAGCGCCTCGTCTAGAAGCATCTTGCATCCATAGTCTCTTCTCGTCTAGATCCAAGTATTTTCTTCAATTCTCGTCCTCAGGTTTTAAGTTTTCCTTCAAAGAAAAAATGTCTGAGGTAGTCCTTTCCTCGTCTATTGATAGTATTGGTAAAGCCATAGACGAATACCAAGACCCAAGTAGTTTTAGCGGTTCTAGTGATAGTAGTTCTGGTAGTAGTAGTAGTAGTGGTGGGAATACCACAGACGAGTATACATCTGGCGTTCCTAGGACTCCCTTAGAGGTATTTCAGGAAAGGCTTAGGATGAGGGTAAAGTCAGGTTCTAGGACTGGCACAAGTGCTCCCTCGTTTTCTCCTCATGACGAGGAGGAGGTAGTCTATACTTGTGCCGTTGGGGTTGGTTCTAAGACGGACGAGAGGAGGTTAGGTCTTCTCAAGGGTTGGTACCAAATCCCCAATAGTTTAAATCCTAGGATTCCTGTCCGTGACGAGTGGTGTTGTCAACCCCGTTTTGGAATTGGCATTTACGAAGCTTACCTCCTAGGGGGATTGAGGTTACCACTCAATGCCTTCATCAGGGAATTGCTTTCGGTTTAGGTGTATGTCAGTTTAACCCCAATGCATGGAGGCTAGTAGTAGCCATGCAAGTTTTGTGGAGGGAGGTGTTTGAGGGGAACCGTCCTCTTACTGTGGACGAGTTCCTCTTTTGTTATAAACCCTCTGAAATTAACCAATCCCTTGGTTTTTATCAATTTACAGCCAGAGGGAAAGATTGTAGGTTGATAAAGTCCTTGGTCCCCTCAGACAGAAACTGGAAGACGGAGTTTTTCTTTGTCTCTGGTTTCTGGGCTGGACGCCCTAATGAGGTTGACAAGGATCCATTTCCTCCCTACACAGGAGAGATAGGGAACCTTCGTCCTGAAGGTATGTGTTTGTCATTGTATTTGTTGCACTCATCTTTAATTATGGTCGTCTAACGTGCTTTTTGTTTTGTTTTGTTTTGAAGGTGTTAGACGACCCCACCTGGATAGCTTTCATTTGGAACGAGTTCAAAAAGCTCGTTTTTATACCGATAGAACTTTCCATTTTTTGGTTAGTCTACGTCGTCTTGCCACTTGGGGGTTAGGTCCTGAGCCTTTAGATGAAGCCATTGCCCACAAGATTACTGTTAGAAGACGTGAGTTTTGCTTTCTCTTTTCTTTTTTTTTTTTTTTTTTTTTTTTTTTACTTACGTCTTCACTCGCAGGGATGGCGACAATAAACAAAATAAGGGTAAGGACGTGGCGGACGAGGAAACTGGGCAAGGAGTGAAATCTCATCCTCGTCCAGCTTCTGGCGACAAAAGGAAGAGCCTTTCTTTAGGCGTAGACTTGGGAAACCTCCCAAGTAGGCGCAAGGATAAGAAGGCTAGGCTTAGGTCGTCCAAGCCTCAAGACACTCAGGCTAAGGATCAACCTAGCTCTTTCCTCATCCCTCCCAGCCATCCAGTTCAAATCTTGGACGTTGATCCAGAGCTTCCTTTTCCACCCATCCCGTCTAGAGCAGAAATCCCAACCTCCTCTCAACCTTCTTACCAAGTGCCTCACAATCTTCTTGAGAATGAGGACTTGGCTTGGGAGAAGTTTGAGAAGGTTGTGACAGATGAAGACATGACGGCATGCTACAACATTTCGTTGAAGGATTTTGAGCACTTTGGTGTTCATGACCTTTTCAAGGTATGTTGGTTTTACATATTTGTCTCGTCTTGCTATTAGCTTATGCATGCCTTGTAACGAAGCTTTAATCTACGCAGGCAATGTCTAAGTTCATCGCTGCGTCTAGGCAGGCAACTGAACTAGACAAGACGAGGATATTGCTGGAGAAAACGGTCAAAAAGGGAAAAGACGAGTCCAAGAGGTGGGCGGAGGTGGCAACCAAGGCCAAAGGTGAGGCGGAGAAGCTGCAAAGCCGTGTCGCTAAGTTAGAGACTGAAGTCCATGAGAAGGATGCTCGTCTTGCTTTCCTTGAAAAGAGGAATGACGAGTTAGATGCCTTTCTGTAAAAAGCTAAAGGAGACATCGTCGCAGAGTTCAAGGCGTCCAAAGAATTTACTAATTCAATGGACGCCAACTATGCAGCTGGCTTCGAGGACTTTAGGATGGACGCCATGGATAAATTCCCAGAGGTGGACTTCAGTTCTATCAAGCTGAACCTTGGTAGGGCTTCTACAAGCTCCCTCGTCCAGACCAGCTCGGAAGATATTAATGTGGAGGACGACGCTACCACCTTGCCCCCCTCAAGACGAGCCCAATGCCAACACCCCAGTTGTTTAAGATGTCTTTTTGCTTTAATGAAATTAGCTTTGTTTCTTCTTTTCTCTTTTTTTTTTTTTTTATTTTTTATTATTGAAATGTATTGGAGTACAATCATCTCGTCTAGAGTGTTATAGACGAGGTTATTAACAATTGCCTTAAGGCTTAATATATAAGGGTTTTTGGACGGTGGTCGTCTACCCTTTTTAAAACTTTAATGAATGTTTATTTTTATTCATTATTTGTTATTGTATGGATGTGTTTGCCCTCTTTATCACTGTTGTGATTGAAATTTGCATATTTCTTAAGTATTAAAGGGTCGTCCTTATACTTTTCTTATGAACGATGTTATAGGTTCATCCATGTTTTTCTATAGACGAAGTAATGATGCCTTGTCAGACGTTTTCCTTGTCCATAGGTCCTGCCCACTTGCCTCGTCTATAGGCTTGGCTTGTTTGCCTCGTCCATACGCTTGGCTTTCGCCTCGTCCATAAGCTTGGCTCTTGCCTTTTGTCAAGGATGTTTTCTAGTGTTTGACTCGTCCTAGAGCACCTGTGAGTCTTGGTTAGATGCTCGTCCATGGACTTGTACTTCACTATATAATTTTTTGCACCTTAACTTATTTTCACTTTATCCTCGTCTAGAGGAAAGCTTGTGAATGTTACATCCCTGTGTCTAGGGATTTTTCATTCGTCTTTGGGTTTTGCCCCCTTAGTGGGTTTTACCATGGGAGTTAGATTCTATGCATAAAATACATTGAAAATCCAGACCATATCATTATATAAGCATTGTTCACAAATATGGCACCTTCTTAGAAGCTAGTGCCTTATGAAAGTACTTAGGAAAATACTTAAAATACATAACCTTGTCTTTCACAATCTTGTTCGTAGACGGTGCAAGAGTTCAAGAACTAGTGCACCTTTATTCTTAGTACACACCATAGCAGTAGTAAGAACACAATAGTAGATATTAATAACCGCGAAGAACTAGTAGTAGCGTCGTCCATAGCTGTAACCTCGTCCTTGATTAACTTCGTCCGAGACCATTACTAATAGTACCTTCTCAGGTGCTCCACGTTCCAAGGATGTTCCAGCTTTCGTCTGTCCAGAGCTTCCAAGTAATACGACCCCTGCCTCTTGTAGTTGACTACCCTGTATGGTCCTTCCCAATTGGGTCCCAATTTTCCATGAGCTGGGTTCCTAGTTGCCAAGGATACTCTTTTGAGAATGAGGTTCCCTACGCTGAAGCGCCTGGGTTTCACCATGGCATCATGCTGTCTAGCCATAAGATTCTTGTACCTTGCTGTCCTTTGCTTCGCGTCCATCCTTACCTCATCAATGAGATCGAGGTCAAGACGAAGCAGTTCTTCATTTTCTTTCTCCTGATACTTCATCACTCGATGGTTAGCCATATGAACTTCTGCAGGTATGACCGCTTCACTTCCATAAGCTAACTTGAAGGGGGTTTCTCTTGTCGGGGTTCTCACAGTGGTTCTGTAGGCCCAAAGAATGCCTGGTAACTCGTTTGGCCATATCCCCTTTGCCCCCTCAAGCCGAGTCTTGATGATTTTCAGTAAGGATCGGTTTGCTACTTCTACTTGTCTATTTTGCCTGTGAGTGGGAGGGTGAGGAGTAATGATTTCTGATTCCAAAATGCTCACAGAAGTCCCTGAATGGTGCGTTGTCAAACTGTCGTCTATTTTCAGATACCAGCACCCTCGGTACTCCGAACCTACACAGAATATTCTTCCAAACAAAATTCTTAACGTTTTGCTGTGTAATTTTTGCAAGAGGTTCAGCCTCCACCCACTTTATAAAATAGTCAATACCTACTACCAAAAACTTCATTTGTCTAGTTCTTGGGGGGAAAGAACCTAGGATATCCAGTCCCCATTGTGCAAAGGGCCACGGGGCCATCATTGGGGTCTGGTACTCCGACGACTGCCTAGGTATGTTGCTGTAGCGTTGACATTGATCGCACACCTTGACATAAGCCTTTGAATCTACTTGAACCGTGGGCCAATAGTAATCGGCACGAATGATTTTATGGACGGGTGATCTTGCCCTTGAGTGATTCCCACATGCTTCTTCATGAACCTCCCTCAGAACATAATTGGATTCGTCCGGAGCTAGGCACCTTAGGTAGGGCTGAGAAAAGTCTCGCTTGTATAGCACTTCATTTATAAGGACATACTTTGCAGCCCTGACCCTCAGTTTTCTAGCTTCGTTCTTGTCTTCCAAAAGCCTCCCATCCTTGAGATAAATTATTATTGGACTCATCCAATTTTCTTCCCCTCCAATTTGCTGTATTTCAGGGAGGTCTATGCTTGGCATGTATTGGACCTTGCCATACTCGTCCATAACCCCACTTGCTGAAGCTGCTTTTGCCAGCGCATCTGCTTCCATATTTTCTTCCCTTGGGAGTTGAACAAAATTCACTTCTGAAAATTTTTGTACAAGCTTCCTCACTTTGCTGAGGTATTTCTTCATCCGCCCTTCCTTGGCATCGTACATTCCATTCACTTGATTGATGACTAGTTGAGAATCTCCTCTGACTATTACTGACTCCTCTCCTAGGGACTTAACCAATTCTAGCCCTTTGAGTAGAGCTTCATATTCAGCCTCATTGTTGGTAGTTTGGTACTGTAGAGGGGCTGCATACTTTAACTTATCACCTTCTAGGGACTTAAGTATGACTCCAATCCCTCTTGCGTACATCGTGGACGATCCATCCACATTGATAACCCACCTTCTTGTTCTTTCGTCCTTACCCAGCTCGTCTTGGCTTGGTGTGAACTCCGTAATGAAGTCCGCCAACGCCTGCGCTTTTACTACATTCCTTGGCTGGTACCTGACATCAAATTCGCTGAGCTCCATTGCCCATTGGACTAGCCGTCTTGTGGCTTCCAATTTGTTCATTGCTTTCTTTAGGGGATGATCCGTTAGGACAATGATGACATGAGCTTGAAAGTAGTGCCTCAGCTTTCTGGAAGCTGTGACCAAGGCAAAAGCTAACTTCTCCTTCATTGGGTACCGTCCTTTCACTCCTCTAAGTGCCTGGCTGGTATAGTATGCCGGTTTCTGTACTCATTCTTCTTCCCTGACCAGCGTGGAACTTATGGCGTGAGGGGATACCGCCAAATACAAGTACAGCTCTTCACCAGGTATGGATGGACTCAGTAATGGTGCCTTTGTGAGGTAAGTCTTCAAATCTTGGAAGGCCCTCTAGCACTCGTCTGTCCACTCAAAATGCCTTCTTTAGGACTTTAAAGAACGGTAAACACTTGTCAGTAGCTTTCAAAACAAACCTGTTGAGGGCGGCAACTCGTCCTGTAAGAGACTGGACTTCTTTAATGTTTTTCGGTGGTTCCATGTTGAGTATTGCTTGGATCTTATCTGGATTTGCCTCAATTCCTTTATGTGAAACCATGAACCCCAAAAACTTCCCTGATGAGACTCCGAAGGCGCACTTGCTTGGATTAAGTTTCATATTGTACCGTCAAAGTGTATCAAAGGTCTCTTGAAGGTCGTCTAGATGTTTTCCCTCGTCCAAACTCTTCACCAGCATATCATCAACGTAGACCTCTACATTTCGCCCAATTTGAGGATGGAACATGTGGTTCACCAGCCTTTGGTATTTCGCCCCTGTGTTCTTCAAACCAAAAGGCATTACCTTGTAGCAAAACAATCATTGGCTAGTGATGAATAAAGTCTTCTCTTGGTCTGCCTTGTCCATCCTTATTTGGTTGTATCCTGAGAATGTGTTCATGAAGCTCAGCAACCTGTGACCTACCGTTGAGTCCACCAGCTGGTCAATGCGTGGCAATGGATAACTGTCCTTGGGGCAAGCCTTGTTTAAGTCGGTGAAGTCCACACACATTCGCCACTTGCCATTGGCCTTCTTCACCATGACTACATTCGCCAACCAATTCGGATAGTAGACTTCTCTGATGAACTCCGCCGTAATCAACTTCTGGACTTCTTCTTTGATAGCGTTGTCTCGCTCAAGAGTGAATACCCTCTTCCTCTGACGTACGGGTTTGGTGAAGGGACATACATTCAAACGATGAGTAATGACACTCGGATTAATACCCGGCATGTCTTCATGACTCCATGGAAAGACATCAAGGCTTTTCTTCAAAAACTGGACCAGTGCATGCTTCACCTCTTCTTCCATGCTCGCCCCTATTCTAGTGAACTTCTCGAATCTACTATCGTCTAAGGGGACATCTTTTAACACCTCAACGGGCTCTACTGTGATTCTCCCTTCGTCTATGCTCATTGTCTGTACATGCTCGTCCATTGCCAACATAGCTAGGTAGCATTCTCTAGCAACTAACTGATCTCCTTGTACTTGACCCACGCCATGTTCAGTTGGGAATTTAACGGACAAATGGTAGGTAGATGTTACCGCCTTCCAGCTATTCAGAGTAGGCCTTCCGATAATAGCATTATATGATGATGAACAATCAACTACAAGGAAGTTTACCTCTTTGGTTATCTGCTGTGGGTATGCTCCAACCACCATTGGCAACGTGATGGTACCTACCAAGGGCGAATTCACTAGGCAAAGCTGATCTCGTCCTAACCTCATTTGTTGGAAAGCGGGGTAATACAAAATGTCTGCCGAGCTACCATTGTCTACCAACACCCTTCTGGTCGTATAGTCGGCAATGAGTAGAGTAATGACAATCACGTCATTGTGGGGTTGGTGAATTCTTCTTGCATCCTCATCCGTGAACGTGATGGCTTGCTCGTCAGCTTCCCTCATCTTGGGAGATCGTCTTGACAGCTGGACGTTTTGCATCACCTTCAGGTATGTCTTCCTCGATTTGGATGACTGCGCTGCTGAGGTTCCTCCTATAATAACTCTTATTTCTCTTAGCGGGGGTCGTGAGGACTCTTCCACCTTGGCCTTTAACTTTTCGTCCTTGTGGTCTCATCCTAGGAAATTCCTCAACTTTCCCTGCCTAATGAGGTTCTCTACTTGCTGCTTAAAATCAAAACACTCGTCCGTGTCATGCCAATGGTCCTTGTGAAAATGGCAATACTTGTTCCTATTGCGCTTGTTAGGATCTCCCTTCATTTTCTCTAGCCACTTTAAGGATAGTTCATCCTTGATTTGCATAAGGACCTGCTCTAGCAGAGTATTCAAGGGAGTGTACTGCTGACTCCTTGATGATGAACTTGCCTTTTTACCATCTCTATCCCTTTTCTCATCTGCCTGGGCCTTCTTGGGATGAAGAACTTGATCTGGATGTCGTTGGTGACTTGCTTCCGAGCGTTCTGACCTTTTCCTCTTCTTGGCTATTATTGTGTCCTCAGCGTTCATGAAGTTCTGGGCTGAATGGACGAGTTCAGCCATAGTCTGAGGCTCCTGCTCATACAGTTTATGAATGAACAAGTCAGAATTGACCCTATTATGGAAAGCGGCCAACAGCAACTTGTCGTCCATTTCATCAACCGTCAAGGCCTCCTTGTTGAAACGGGTAATGAAGGACCGTAAACTCTCATTCTCCCTTTGCTCAATAGTTAACAAACTGGAAGAAGAATGCTTGTGGTGTTGCCCTCTGATGAAGTTATTAACAAACATCTTACTCAACTCCTCGAATGACCCGACAGAGTTTGGGGGTATCTTGTTGAACCACACCCTCGCTAGTCCCTTAAGTGTGGTAGGGAATGCTCTACGCATAATCTCGTCTAGAACTCCTTGAAGGTGCATGGTAGTCTTAGAACTACCAATGTGATCACATGGGTCACGATTTCCATCGTATGAATTCAAGGAAGGCATTTTGAACTTAGGGGGTAAAGGTTGACTGTTGATGGAAGCCATGAATAGGGAGTCTGTTCGGTGAACCAAGTCTTCTACAAGGTTCGCCCGCCTCATATTCTCCTTCATTTCATCCATAGCTTTTCTCATCAAGTCCATTTCCCTCTCCAACTGTGGCACTCTTCTTGAAACAGTACCTCTTGACTGACCCTTGGACTCAACGTTTTCTTCTCTACCTTCTTGACTTTGGGCTCATCCCTCTGCATACCCTTCATGGTGTGGCCTCCTTAAGTTAATCTCCCTGTTCAACTCCTAATTTTGGCGGGTCAATTCCGCCATAGCAGTAGCCATGGACTGCATATGTTGAACAGAAGGCAGTTGTGCAACAGGCGCTGACTGACGGTCGCGGTAGGGATTACTAGAAGCATCCCTACTCCCCTGGTGGCCTGGGCTGGTAGCCCTTGATCTTGTCCGAACCATTCAGCCTTTTTTCTGGGAACAACGAATGATCGAACAAAAAGAAAACGAAAATTATTTTCTTCAAAGTTTCCCACAGACGGCGCCAACTGATGATGCGAAGAAAATCAGTAGACTGGATGCTTCAGATTAGAGAGGACTACCGGTTGTCTTGATGGCCTAAAAAAGATAGAACAGTAATCAAAGGTGACCGGGGTCGTCGGCTAATAACCCTCCGATGACAAAGTCAGTTTTCTCTATTAGTTTTGAGTTTCAACTTTTAGGAATCATAGAACGTACCTTTTCTTAGTCTGGATCAACATTTATATAGTGTCCTAAGAGCAGTTATTGGGTTTGTAACCTCCCCTTGATTTGAGGAGATGTGTGTGTTCGAATACAACTTCCTCAACTGTTTAGGAGTTACATTCTTTATGCATAACGGTTACCGGGAGTTATACGTATAATACGAAGTTATTTTTCACACTCATAAATTTTTCCCAATGTGTCGTCTAGAGTTCCTCGTCTTGATGCCCTCAAGTTCAGCTAACCTCGTCCTAAGACCCTCAGGTCAGCTTACATCGTCCTGGGCCACTCAAGTCAGCTTACCTCGTCCTGAGACCTTGCTCGTCCTGGACGATCTCCATGGACGGAATTGGAGTTGTATTTTATTATACCCCATCACCTAAGATTAGCCATCACGCAGATTACTCTAAATGCTTGGAGAATCTTCCTTGGTGCGGAGGTGCTATACGAGGTTCTAAGCAAAAGGAGACGTCAACTAACCGTGGAGGAGTTCTTCCATTGCTACCGTCCCTCTGAGATCATTGAGTCTATGGGGATTTATAGCTTTCTGCTGACGAAACCATCACTGAGGCTAGTGTACAAGACTCTTGATTCCAACCGAAACTAGAAGAACCAGTATTTGTTCATCCAAGGAGACAACTGGGTATGTCACCCTAATGAATGAGAGAACATGCCCCTTGTTGATAGAACTTGGGGCATGTTGCATCCTTTTGGTAGGCATCCGTTTGCTTAAATTTTGCTCGTTGATTTATTTTGTCTGTTTTACTTGTTTAGTCTAGCCGTCTCTTATTGCAACTCAGGACTGTCCAGAGGTTAACCTTGAACAGTGGAGCTTCTTGGAGAAGATCTTCAAAATTTCATTGAAAAAGAGGATGTGGAAGAAGCTCGTCACCTTGGAAACTTTGTATTGGTACTATAAGGGTCCCAAGCCTATAGGCACTGCACGTTGTTATTATTCACAAGCACGCCAATGTGAGTCTGTTGTCTATTCCTTATCTTAACTTTTTAATAATTTTTGTCTAACTCTTTCTTTTCGTCCCTCTTGGTGCAGAAATGGAAGACGGTAAGAGGAGGGCTTACATTCACCAACAAGCTATCGCACAAGTGAAGAAAAAACTGGAAAAGGGCATGCCCCCTACTAGAGGGACGGGTCCACTAAAGTCGTTTATAAAAAGGAAAACAACGGACAAGATTGACCATCTTGCAAAGAAGCCAAAGGTGGTGACTGGTCTAACCATTGGGGAGACGCCTCCGACTGCCAAGCTGCCTCTTCCGCCTAGTCATAGGAAGGGGAAGGGTTTAATGACGGCCAAAGGTCCTGTAGCTGAGCAGCGCCCCCCTCCTCCGCAAAGATTTGCAGTATGCCATCGGGAAACTCTCGTCCATTATCAAGGACAATGATTTTGAAGACTTGGGCAACCATACGACTGAGGCCATGGGGGAGACGGGCCTTTTCAGCCTCAAGTGTGTAACCGTCCTCTTTCTCTCCCGTCTCTTTGTTATCCTTATTTTTAACCTTTTATTGATTTTTTCAGGGAATGATAATGATGAAAGGCCTGATAGACCGTTGCATGGCCTGAGAGGAGTTGGTTGGCTGTTTGAAAGAGAGGCTGAGGCCACGAAGATAGGGCTGCATGAGCTCAAGGCCTGGAGGGAGCTGTAGATCAAGAAGCTTGACTTGACAAAGAAAGCCCTGGAGGAGTCAAAGAGACAAACCGAGGTGTTGGCAAATGTGCCTAAAGGCAAGGAGAGGGAGATCTCCTTGTTAAGGAAGCAAGTTCTTCAAGCCAAGGAGGACGGAATAACAGAATTTTGTAACTTTGACGACTTCCTTTATGAGCTTGGCGGTTATTATGCTGACGGCTTCAACAAGTGCCTCTGTTTGATCAAGGCTTCCTTCCCTGATCTGGACTTGTCTCAGATCTCTATTGACGCCGTGGCCAAGACCTTAGCCAGATCTGTCGAGCTTGAAGGTATCGACGAGCTGTTTGAGGCTGATCCCACTCTCGACACTCAAGGTGATGGAGAGGCTACTCTTTAAGATGAACAAGGTAAATCCGTCGAGGATAAGAACTGTCCTCTTGAAGAGGTCAAAACCCAATCATGAGAAGGTCGTGGATGAGGAAGCCCCCGTTAACCAGCCTTAGATTTTGAAGCTTATTATTGTCTTGTTTTTATTATAAAAAGCCTTGCGAGAACAATATTTATGTAATTTTTAGCTTTGCCCACTTTTTTGGGTTTTGGATGTAAACATTTGCCTTCCATGGGCTTTTATCTATTATCTTTTTTGTATCTGTCACTTGCACTTTTTATTTGTCTGAACATACTTTTGTCATTATATTTCAATGGATTTCTTCATCCATGTTGAGGTTAGGTGGGACCAAACACACCTACTCGTTCCCTTTTGGGATTCGTCGTGCATAGCACAATGTTTACTTGTCCATTCTACGAATTTACAATCTTTGGATGTTGGTTCACATCCATCCACTAGGTGGACTAATAATGTGAGTTGGAGTCTATTCACCCTATGGACTTAGTAAATTTTTGAATATTAGTCGTACCCGTCCATTATACGGGTTGAAAAGTTTGAAGGAATCCCTTAGGATGCTTCCGTTTACTTATGTAGTCGTCCATTCAAGGACTTGTATATACTTCAAGGCATCCCTTGGGATGCACTCATCCATCCATGGACTTACAAATTTCAAGGTATTTCTTGAGATTTCCTTGTATCCGTCCACTCATGGACTTGCATAAATTCAATTTATCCCTTGGGATGTATCTGTTCATTCATGGACTTAGGTAATTTTAAGGCATCCCTTGGATGCATCCGTCCACTTATGGACGTTAAAAAATTTTGAGGCATCCCTTAGGATGCGTTCGTCCAGTTTAAGGACTTCAATAGATCTCAAGGCATCCCTTGGGATGCGTTTGTCCACTTATGGACTTTAATAAGTGTTAAGCTATCCCTTGGGATGCGTCTATCCTCTCGAGGACTTAGTCGTAGATGCGGTTTTGTAGAGATGTATATATACACATGACATATCTGAATAACTCCTCTTATTATGATAAATACGTGCATAAGCCAAAAAATTGTTTTGAAGAAATAAAAAGCTGTCCTTTAGGCTAAAAAGTACTGTAGATCCTAAACAATTACTAGAAAGAAATAAGCTGGAAATGAGGAGTGATAGTCTGTATGCCGTCACCTAGTGGTAGTATTTCTTTAGGTGCTTGGTGTTCCACGGACGATGTAACTTTTTTCCGTTGAGTGTTTCTAGGTGATAGGTGCCTGTCCTCTGCTAAGAAGTAATTTTGTAGGGTCCTTCCCAATTAGGTCCTAGCTTCCCTTGGGAGGGATCCCTTGTAGCGCCCGTCACTTTCCTCAAGATAAGGTCTCCAACTTGAAAGTCCCTGTGTCTGATCCTGGAATTGTAGTGCTTGGCCATGAGATCCTAGTATCTTGCCAACCTTTATGTGGCTGTTGCTCTGACCTCATCCACTAGGGCCAGCTATAGGCGCATGGCTTCATCATTCCTACTATCTTCATGATTCTCCACCCTGTAGCTTATGAGTCCAACCTCCGTAGGGATAACGGCCTTGCTCCCGTATGCTAGTCAGAAGGGCGTTTCCCCCGTCAGTGTCCTTTTTGTCATCTTGTATGCCCATAGTACACTTGGTAGCTTGTTTAGCCATATACCCTTTGCCACTTTGAGCCGAGTCTTGATGATTTTGAGCAAGGATCGGTTCGTGACCTCAACTTATCCATTGGCCTGAGGGTAGGCGAGCAAGGAGTAATGATTCTTGATTCCCAACTGTGAGCAGAAGTCCCTGAATGCTTCGTTGTCGAACTGCTTCCGTTAACTGAGACCAAGACTCTAGGGATTTCGTTCCTGCAGATAATGTTTCTCCAAATGAAGCTGAGCACATTTTTCTCTATGATGGTGGCCAATGCTTTGGTGTCTACCCACTTGGTGAAGTAATCGATACCGACCACTAGGAAGTTTAGCTGTCTTATTGCCATTGGGAATGAGCCCATGATATCCAATCCCTATTGAGCAAAAGTCCATAGGACAATCATTGGAGTGAGCTCTTCTGTTAGCTGTCTAATGATGTTGCTAAACCTTTGACACTTGTCACAAGTTTTGACATAAGCTTGGGCATCCTTCTGCATGGTAGGCCAATAATATCCTGCTCGAATCAGCTTGTACACTAACGACCATGACCCTAAATGGTTCCCACAAATTCCTTCGTGAACTTCCCTCATGACATAGTTTGCTTCCTCGGGGCTTAGGCATCTTAGATATGGTCGGGAGAAGCCTCTCTTGTACAAGACATCTTTTATTAGGATGAATCATGCTGCCTGGACCTTTAATTTCCTCGCGGCCTCCTTACCGTCAGGTAGTGTGCTGTCTCTTAAGCACGAAACTATCAGTGTGGTCTAGTTGCTTTCCAAACATATTTTCTGCACACCGACGCCATCTATTAAGGGCAAAAGTTAAACAAAGGAAAGTACCTTACTGGAGATGGGCTTGTGTTCTGCTGACGCGGCCTTGGCAAGTCGGTATGCTTGCTCGTTCTCTTCTCTTGGGATTTAAACAAACTTGGCCTAAAGGTCATTGCCTACCCACTTCCTTACTTGCTCCAGGTACTTCTTCATCTGTTCACCCTTACATTCGTAGTCACCGTTCACTTGGCTTGTGATTACCTGAGAGTCACAATACATAATTATACTTGCGGCTCTTGTTGCTTTGGCAAAATCTAGTCCTGCCACTAAGGTTTCGTACTCATTGTTGGTTAGAGGGAAGTCAGGACAAATCATACACTCGATCTCGTCCCATTCTGAAGAATGGATTACTATTCCCGCTCTGTCGGCATGCCTGTTAGACGATCCTTCTGTATGGATATTCCATTGAGGCTGCTCTTCTACCCCTTGGGAGTCCATATTGGTGAATTATGCAATAAAGTCAACAACTACCCATCCCTTCATTGCAATGCGTGGGCGGTATTGTATGTCAAATTTGCTTAACTCAATTGCCTATAGCACCATCCATCCAACAGCTTCAGGATTACTCATTGCTTTCTGTAGAGGCTTGTTTGTCGGAAGGACCATAGTGTAGGCCAGGAAATATGGTTTGAGTTTGCAAGCTGTAGTCAATAAGGCGAGGGCTAGCTTTTCTATGGGGGGTACCTCTCCTTTGCGCCTCGGAGTGCTTGGCTAGTATAGTATACGGGCTTCTACACCCTGTTTTTTTCTCTGACTAAGGCCACACGGACAACAGCTGGGAAGACGGCCAGGTAGAGAAATAGCTCCTCCCTAGGTTTGGAAGGACTTAGCAATGGTAAGGAAGAGAGGTATGCTTTTAAGTCCTTGAATTCTTGTTAACACTTAGCCGTCCACTCGAAGGACTTCTTCAACGTGCAAAAGAAAGGAAGGCATTTGTCCATTGCCCTTGACACAAACCTGTTCAGCGTCATTACCTTACCATTAAGGTTTTGCATTTCTTTTATGTTCCAAGGTGGTGCCATCTTCATTATGGCCCAGATCTTGTCTAGGTTAACTTCAATGCCCCTCTAAGACACCATGAACCCTAGGAATTCCCTAGCCGTTAACCCAAATGCGCATTTGTTTGGATTGAGCTTCATGTTATAAGATCAGAGGGTATCAAAGGTCTCTTTGAGGTCGTCTAGATGGTCATCTTCCCGTCGACTTTTCACTAGCATGTCGTCCATGTAGACTTGGACATTCCTCCCAATTTGATGTGCAAATATCTTGTTCATTAGCCTTTGGTACGCCGCTCCTGCATTCTTGAGATCGAACGACATCAAATTTGTAACTGAAATGGCCTTGGTTTATGATGAACAAAGTTTTCTCCTAATCAGCCTCGTCTAGCTTGATTTGTTGTAATTAGAAAAGGCATCCATGAAGCTCAACAATTGGTGTCTTGCTATTGAGTCTACTAGGACATCGATCAGCGGGAGTGGGTAGCTATCCTTGGGGCATGCCTTGTTTAAATCTGTGAAGTCCACTCGTATCCTCCACTTTCTGTTGGCCTTCTTGACCATCACTACATTGGCCAGCCAGTAGGGATAGTATACCTTCCTCATGAATTCTGCATCTTGCAATTTGCGAACTTCTTCCACTATAGCCCCGTCTCGCTCCTAAGCAAAAACCCGCTTCTTCTGACGGATAGGAAGGAAGAAGGGTGACACATTCAACCTATGAACCATGATTGAAGGGTTAATCCTGGGCATGTCTTCGTGGCTCCAGGCAAAGACATCTTGGTTCTCCATTAGGAACATCGTGATTGCTTGGCGAACAAGAGGACTAGCGAGGGTGCTGATCCTGGTCATTCACTTAAGTTTGGAGTTATCGAGAAGTATCTCTTCTAGCCCTTCAACCAGCTCTGCAACCATCTGCTACTCCTCTATACTCATAGTTTGTAAGTGGTCGTCCATCTCTAACATCACTATATAGTACTTGCGTGCTGCCACTTGGTCTCCTCGCACCTCTTCTACTCCGTACTCAGTGGGGAACTTGATCATCAAGTGATAGGTTAAAGTCATGGCCTTCCATGAGTTGAGGGTAGGTCATCCCAGTATGGCATAGTAAGCGGGCGAGTAGCCGACGACAAGGAAAGTTACATCCTTGTGATCAGTACGAGTTATTCTTTCTCGATTCTCATCTACTGGAATGCTAGGTAATAGAGAATATCAGCAAAGCTTCCATTATCAACCAGGACCCAGTGAGTGTTGTGTTCCCTTACCCATATGCTAACAACAAGTACATCATCATAAGGGTGGTGGAGGCATCGAGCATCTTCCTCCGAGAACCCAACTATGGGTTATCGACCCGTGTCATCTTTGGAACAACACTCATTAGTTGGATGTTCTGAACCATCCTAAGGTAGGTTTTGCGGGCTTTCCTAGATGAACCGAATGCTGCAGTGCCCCTACAATCATCCTTATGTCCCCTAAAGGTGGCCTGGGGCACTCACCTTCCCTTCTACCAGCCTATTCTTGTGATGGGTTCGTCCTTTCTTTGTTGACGAATTGTTGTAGTTTTCCCTGTCTAATATGGGCCTCGATCTGTTGCTTCAAGCCATACCATTCAGATGTGTTGTGACTATGATCATGATGAAAACAACAATACTTGTCTCTGAACCTCTTACTTAGATCTCCCTTTAACTTGCCCAGCCCTGTCAACGTTGTATCATCCTCGATGTGCATCAGAACCTGATCGATTAGGGCAATTAGTGGGGTGAAATTTGAAAACCTCCTAGAGGGTGGCTTGGAGCGCCTAACATGGTATTTGGGTCATTTTTGTATAAGGAGAACAAAAACTTCCCTTTCCGCAGGCCGTTGGTGAATGCAGCAACCAGTATTTTGTCATTTGCTTCATCTATTGAAAAGGCTTCTTTGTTGAACCGTGTTATGGAGAACCTCAGCGTGTTGTCCTCCCGCTGCTTAATGCTCATTAGGCATGCAATAGATCTTTTGTTATGACCCCCGATGAAGTACAAAGCAAATTGTGTGCTTAGCTCCTTGAAGGTGCTGATGGAGTTAGGCGTCAATCTGCTAAACCATACCCTTGTGGGTCCTTTCAACGTAGTTGGGAATGCTCGGCATATGATCTCGTCCGGGACCCCTTGTAAATGCATTAGAGTTTTGAATGATTCCAAGTGATCTAAGGGATCCTTAGAGCCGTCATAGGGTTCTATTTGTGGCATCCGGAACTTCGAAGGGAGGAGGAAGGAAGTGACAGATGCTGTGAAGGGTGAATCCATCCTGTGGACCAATTCGTCAAGGTCATTCGACACTCGTACCTTGAGGGTGTTCATCATGAAGTCCATCCTCTCCTTCATCATCTGCATCTCTGCAACCATGTGTGGCAGTGCTGTATCTGTGATAGATGGTCAGCTTAAGTCATTGCTGCCTTCTGGTCTTTCTCTGTTTTGCCTATCGGTGGTGTACTGCAGACTGTCACCTTCTTATCCCTCTTCCTGATTACGGGGCCCAGCATCCCTTTGGCATAGTTGTTCTTCCAGGTAGTGGTTTTGCTTAGTAAGGAGTTCCACAGCCACAGCTAATGTCTGCACTTGTCTTTCAAGGATAGTGGCGTGTGGTTCACTTTATTGGTTGTTGGTGGCTGCCATCAAGTGTGTGAGTACCATAAAACTCTTTGTCTGGGAAGGGGTAATATGGCTTCTATCTTAGTCCTTTCCTACAGACGGCGCTAATTGATAATGCTAAAAATCGTCAGTAAGCTAAATAGTCCTCACGTACCCTTGGTAACCTGCGCAACACATATAAAGAGAAAACCTTACAGAGAGTTCTAGCGTGGTATCAGCCAAAGACCCTCTGAATGTTAAGTTAGAAAAAAGAATTTTCTATCACTCTAGAGTGCCAAAGTTAGGGTATAATTATGTGTACTTTGATTTGTGAGGGCTTTGGAGTTTTTATAGTGGTGTAGAGCTAACCTAAGTTTCTTGATGGAGAGGATATTTCCTTGTGGAGAAGATCATTTTCAGTGTGCATATATTGTAGGATTCTTTCATTGTAGGGATTCCTTTGATTATGGTTGAACATAAAATGCAAGACATTTCCATATTAGGTTCCTTGGAGACTACTTAAGCCGTGTAGGCGCCACGTGGCTTTGCCTCCCATCTGCATCAAGTCCGTCCACTTTAAAGAGTCCGTTCTTTTCTCGGCCTTTCGTTCAAGACATGATTCTGTCTACTAGTTCTTTGTCTGTTAGGCTATTCAGACCGTCTCTCTTGGCAACACCATCACTTATTATTAGCTTTGTAAATTCGATCTATCTGCCTTAGGATTCATCCCTATCAGTATTGTAAGAGCATTCATATCCAGTATTTTTGAACTATTCTATTTTACCATCTCAAAAGTTATTTTATCTATTATACCATACCATTTTACAACACTCCTAAGATCCCAACTTTTATATTCCTATACAACATATTAAAATAATATGTCTACACAATAAAATATATATATATATATATATATATATTTGCAATAATAATATCTATCTTTCCTTTAAATTCTGTCTGTCTGTCTGTCTGTCTGTCTGTCTCTCTCTCTCTCTCTCTCTCTCTCTCTCACCACCATGAGCAAACCCAAAACCTCACATAACCACCATCAAAACCCCACAACCCTAACATTGCTACACCCACATCAAAAACCTGCAAAATCACCGCTTGCAAAATCATGGCAAAAACCATAGCAACCACCATGGCAAATCACAACAAATCCATAGTAACCATAGCAACCAACACAACCTGCAAAATCACAACAACTCTATAGCAACCACCACGGTAAACCCACGTCGGAGAGATCTCACTACAAACCCTCAGTAAAATTGCCGAAGATCTCATTGAAAACCCACTGCAAAATCAACGGAGAGATCTCACAATCCACGTCGGGTGAGACGGTGGCTTGGGCTTGGGCATCACTAGGTGAGACAATGGTCAATGGCGGCCTGGGTTTGGCATTGCTGGGCGATATGGCGGCCAACGGTGGCCTGAGTGAGCCAGTCATTGAGAGAGAGATGTTGGAGGTAGAGAAACAAATGCTCTGAGAGAGAGAGAGACGTGGGAGACAAAGACTTAATAGAGTGGGAAATAGAGAGTTGAGAGAGAATTTATTAATTTAAAATTATACCATTCCGCTACAGTAACATCTTACAAGTAAGACGGTACTATAGCAGTATGGTATAAATTTTTACAATTATAGGTCCTAGTAAAGCGTGTCTTTTGTGCTTGGATAGTAAAATTTAGCATATTTTTGGGTTTACAAGGCCGGGTACTAAGAGCATCCATAACTAGAAATCTCATCCCATCCTATTTTACCATCCCAAAAAGCTGCTTTATCAATTATACATAAGTTGTCCAATTAATTAATTGAACCAACTTAGGTATATTAGTTCATCGGGTTATTGGATTGACTGGCTGCATCAATATGGATTTAAATCATTTAATAACTATGCTAAAGACACCTTGTAGATCCTCGTTGCATACAATTACAGACAGGGTTTTTTTTTTTTTTTTTTTATAAAAAATTTCACTAATTTTTAATTTTTAATTTTTTTAATTTTAATTTTTATGATTTTATTTTGAGTTATACTAACAGATGCCCTTAGGGTAATGGTTAAAATCTATTTTAGGAAAATTTTGACACTACTTTTATTTTTTAATACAAGATAGAATTTCTACTCTAGCCTAATTTAAATGTATATGTATGTGAAGCTCCCTTTTAGAGACTTGACTCCCGGCCTTTGCCCCCCACACCCCACAAGTATTTATACTTGTAGAGTGACCACCACACGAAGGGGGAGCGGTGGTGACACCACTTTTATAGGAAGTGGAAAAAGCTGTCAAAACATTAATTTTTTTTTCTTTTCCCATAAAAACTTTCTTTAAATGGATTATTAACCATTATCCTAAGGGTATCCGTTAGCATTTCCCTTTTACTTTATGTTGTTGGGAAAAACAAATAGGACTTTGTAGTTCCATTAAAATAAGAACATTGGGGACAACGTCCTAACCAAGGCTCTTAGGTTTGTTTTGTCATTGGTCTAGTAAAAGCTCATAGCAATTTCAAAGACATTTATTTAAGGGTTACTTGAACTTGTGCACTTAGATCAATTGTTAATAAACTATATTAAAAAAGTTTTGACATAATTTTTTGGGAAATATAAAAGGCTGTAAAAAAAAAATTAATTATTTTATATTTTTTCATAAAATGTTTCTAAAATTTGTTTATAAACCAATGCCCTTAACGCATTGATTAATATTAATATCATGAAAGAGGAAATTGAAACAGCAACCAGAAAATTACTCCTTGTCTTCAACAACAGATTTCATCAACCTCGTTTAGCATGTTGCTTACCTTTCATCTTAAGGGCAAAACTTAGGTACAGTACCTTAAGTGCAGTGCCTTAGGTGCCCCACTTAAATTTCAGCCATATAGCTATTTAACTAAAATCCTCAAACGATGTTAACTTAAAAGTTAAAACACTTCCATCCATCTTTATTTCCCCTATGCTCACGTTTCAAACCACTCTTCAAAGTCAAACCACTATGTCACACTCTTTCTTATAATCAAGCTAATCCACCATCCCACCACCCAATACATCCACCAAAACCTCATCAACGTTATCATCATCACCACTCAAATCGACAATGCTAAAGACCATATGGACCATAATTGATTTTACAAAACTGGAGTGAGTTGGATCTAATTTGTGACAAGAGGAAGTCAATCTCACTAAAGGGTCGTGGAGGCCGATGGGTTTCGACTTAGTTTTAGAAGAAAGGAAAGGCGTAAATGAAGAAGATGAGGATGGAGAGTCCGACCCATGAAGAAGATGAAGATAAAGAAGTAAGGAGCTTGACTCTCCTTTACAGCCACCAGTCTAACCCATGTTTTGTATCGCAGCTTGCGATCTAGTCGGAGGCACCAAGTCCATGGCCATGGCCATGCCCATCGCTTTTGCCATCAAGATGATCCACATCAAGTCTCTCATCACAACAATCTCACTTGCATAGAAAATTACAATCTCTGCCGTTAAGGGAGTAAGGGAGGAGGAGAAGGGCTGTAGGTTGTGACAGTGGCAAAGAAGGTGCTTGGAATGCCACCTGAACTTGCCCATCGCTATTGTTGCATTTTTCTTTCTTTCTCTTATTTTCACAGAAAGGGATATTGATTGTGAAGTTTGTGAAAGATAGATTTTTTTTTTTTTTTTTTTGGTTTCTTTTGGGAGAGTAGGACTATTGAAGGGTTGTGAATTTTACAAAAAGTCAATTTCTTCTTGTGAGTTATGAGATCAAAGATTTCTCAGATTGAGGTGATGGGTTTTTCTTGCTTCTAAATGGGTTTTATTCATTTGATACAAGGGAAAAAATGGAAAGAGCTATAAGTTGTAATGCCGTTTGTTCAATATTTAAGTAAATACACATGGATGAAATTTAAGTAGGGAACCTAAGGCACTACACCTAAGGTACTGTACCTAAGTTTTGGCCTTAACTTAAACCTCTTACTCTTTACGATCTTCTACACACAACCACTTATCCAACAGACTTAGGAAATTTTTTTTTTTTAAAAAGCTCACCTAACGCAATCTTTTGCGACAGCATACAAAACTCTTTTAGGCAAATGCACAAACATATGGAGTGCTTTAAGAAGAACACTACAAGTTGATAGATTAGGACTCCTAATAGAGAATGAGATGAAGTTATCAGAAAGAAGAGCTACAAGCTTTAAGTTCTAAGCTACAACCAAAGCAAGACAAGCCAGAGCAAGACAAAGAAGACTCAATTGCTACTTCTGTATAAACGACTTGTAGTTGCTTAGTCTTGTAATTGTTCTGTTTTAGTTCTTCTTTATGCTACTGGTAGTTTTAGTGTATAGTGATATTTATGGACACGTGTTAGTAGCAGATGATATAGTTAGTAGCAGATGATATAGTTAGCTTTAGAGGAAATAGCTCCGTATAATTTGGGATTAGTTAGGTTGATAATTCTAGTATAAATACCTCTGGTTGTACAGTTCTCTTTTCATCAATACAATATACAATTTTCACCAAACTTTATATGGTATCAGAGCACTCTGATTTTTTCTTCTTTCCAGATTCTTCTTTCAGATTTTCTTTTCACACTTGATTTTTCTCGTGATTTTTCTTCCGAGATTTTCTCGTTTTTGGATTCAAAATCATCTTAGTTTCATTCTCAAGAAGATTCGTCTCAGAATCATCTTCCAAGCTTGAAGTTCTTCAATGGCGACCACTGCAAATTCTGCTTTTGTTACTACAATTGATCAATCGCACCCTTTCTTCTTACATTACAGAGAGAATCCAAGTGTGATTCTTGTTGCTCAACCTCTAGTCAATGATAACCATGCTAGTTGGGCAAAATCAATGTAGCGAGCTTTGGGAGCTAAGAGCAAATTAGGACTTATTGATGGAAGTCTCTCGCTTACTCCTTCCATGGAAAAAAATCCATTACTTGCTCAAGCTTGGACCAAGTGCAATAATATGGCAGTATCTTGGATATTAAATTGTGTTTCTCCAAAGATTCTTGTGAGTGTTGTTTACAAGAACACTGCTTTAGAGGTTTGGACTGATCTCAAGAATCAATTTTCTCAAAAGAATGGACCGAAACTTTTTCAGCTTCAGAAGGAGCTTGCAACGATTACTTAAGGAGATCTCTCTATCACAGATCATTTCACTCAGTTGAATGCTTTGTGGGATGAAATTGAAAATTACAGAGCTTTACCATGTTGTACTTGTGGTTCTTGCACCTGCTCAATCAATGAGAAATTGACACAATATTAATTGCAAGATTTAGTGATGCAGTTTCTTATGGGACTCAGTGAGACATATAGTCAGGTTCGGGGGCAAATTTTGTTGATGGACCTTCTCCCTTTAGCCAAAAGGGTGTATTCTTTATTGATTCAAGATGAGAGCCAAAGATCAATTGGTCATTCCACTGGTGCATACATTGAATCCACTGCTTTGGCAGCCAAGTCATCTGCTGGTGTTGTTGGTTTCGAAAACACTTATGGCAATAATTCAGGTGCGAAAGGCAACAAGTACAAAGGAAAGGAGATGCCAGTGTGTAGTCATTGTGGGGTCACAGGTCACACCATAGAGAAATGCTACAAGCTTCACGACTATCCTTCTGGTTACAAACCCAAAGGCAAGAGTGCAAAAGCTAATCAAGTTGGAGGACTTGCTGATTTTGGAGCAAACTTTGGTGTTATGGAGCTAGATTCTACTTATGTGCCACACCCTTTTCCTTTTACTACAGAATAGTGTCAGAGGCTTTTGGCTATGATTGGGGGTTCGAGCACTAGTCATGGTACTATGGCAGCACCTGAAGTTGTTTCCACTGCAATGGCCAACAGAGTCACAACCACTACTCCACTTGCAAGTACCTCCTTCAGCTTAACACATTCTGTTTTTGCTGCTAAGGTAGTGAATAGAAATGCTTTTAGTTGCAATACTTGGGTTTTAGATTCAGGTGCCACTGATCATATAATCTGTTCTGTTAGCTTGTTAACTTCTGTCACTACTTTAACCCAGTGTGTTGTTGAGTTGCCTAATGGTGAAAGTGCTCAAGTGACTCACATTGGCACAGTCAAGCTTTCTTCAAACTTAATACTTGATCATGTTCTGTGTGTCCCCTCTTTTTCTTTCAATTTGTTGTTTATTAGTAAATTGACTCAACAATTGCCATATTGCCTTGTTTTCCTCTCTCAATTTTGTTTTATCCAGGACCTTTCATCTTGGAAGATGATTGGAGTAGGTGAAGACTGTAAGTGTAGATCCCAAGGTTGATTGTTTTCATCATGTGATTTTAGCCTTAAAGACTGAAGATGTTCTAGTTTTTGAATCCATTCAGCCACTGCTTCTAGTTCCAATGACATTTCATCCTTTTGATTTGACATGCACCAGCATGCCACACCCAATTTTCTAAGATTGACCTCAAACACAAGTCTGGTCATTCTTTTTCTTCTGTTAATTCTATAGCTAATATGCCTAGAGTGTGGCATTTTAGGTTAGGTCACCCTTCCATGAATAAGCTACTATCTTTGCAAGACAGTTTGTCTGTTTCCTTTGGTTCTTGTACTGATGTATGTACCATTTTTCCTAAGGCAAAACAAAAAAGGTTACCATTTCCCTTTAATAATTACTTTTCTGCTTCTGCATTTGATCTTGTTCATGTTGATATATGGGGACCTTATTTTATCTCTACTCATGAAGGTTTTAAGTACTTCTTGTCCATTGTTGATGATGCTACTAGGTGTACTTGGATATGTCTTTTAAAGGCTAAATCTGAGGTTAAAGGGTACCTTATGTCTTTCTATAAATTGATTCAAACTCAATTTGGTACCAACATTAAATCTATTAGGTCTGATAATGGACAAGAATGTCTCCATTTTGATTTTTACTCTGATTATGGTATAATTCACCAAAAGAGCTGTGTTTATACTCCTCAACAAAATTCTGTTGTGAAGAGAAAACATCAGCATCTTTTGTCTGTTGCTAGAGCACTTAGAATTCAGTCCAATGTTCCTTTATGCTATTGGGGAGATTTCATTCTCACTGCAGCCCATATTATCAATAGATTACCCTCTCCTATTCTCCAAAACAAATCTCCTTTTGAAATTTTGTTCCATATTAAGCCTTCCTATGATCACTTGAGAGTGTTTGGTTGCTTGTGTTACTCTTCCACTATTGCTGTTCATAAAGACAAGTTTCAACCTAGGTCACAAGCTTGTGTTCTATTGGGTTATCCTCCTGCCACAAAGGGTTATATACTTCTTAATCTCACTTCTAGGCAAGTTTTCATTTCTAGGGATATGATCTTCTATGAGTCCATTTTCCCTTTTCTTTCTTTGGATTCTGTATGTTCTACTCCATCTACTACTTCCTTTCCTCCTATCTCAGATTCTACTTCCTCGGTTGTTTTGAGTAAGATGTGGAAGATATGAGAGCAAATGTCAACCTCTTAATCATGGACCAGGTCATGGAGAAATAAAGCCCGACCGAGATTCAAGTAATAGGTACTTGAGAAAGGATAGAGATTGTGGAATATAATTGATGTGAGCAGCCTCAATTTGGGTGATAGTGATGCAACACTCACAACATTTCCATTGGAAGAGAATTCCAAGTTCTTTCCTAGAGTTTTCTAAAGAAAATCCTGCTCGGGATCTAACTCATCGTACACCGAGGGCTTTGGAAACATAGGTTGGTTGATATGTAGAATGTCAGCAAGATAAGTGGGTGTTATTGTGAAATTCTTTCCTCTAACCCAACATTTCAGCTCATCTCCCTCAGCAATGGCATGCGCATAGAATTCCTTCACCCTATTCTCGTACGATTCATCAAAAATTGACAGAAGGAAATTCTAATCCTTGGTAACAAACCATTTTGGAATGCTCGTATCGAGGAGATAGGCTTGGTCAACTACTCTTTCAACCAACAAGGGGGCATCTTTGAAATACATCTCATAATCTTGAGATGCGGCATATGACCTGAACTTGTCAACATCATAAAGCCCTATTGAAGATTTGGTCCTCTTTGGCTTCGGGGTAAAACTGTCAAGATCTATCACTGGTTCTTTTCCTTTGCTACTTCCCCCTTTTACAGCTAATTTCTTAGAGGGTGACATCTGCATAAATAGGCACAAAGCACACAAAGAGAATGCGGAAATACAAAGAAAAGAACACAAACTTGATTAGCGTCAAGTTAGTTAAAAAATAATCACAATTACTTAAAACAAAAACATAACAGTGTTAAAACTACATACTCTAAGTGCTAAACCATGTAAACACTAACAAAATGCAAGAATATATCAACTGTGCATGTGAGTGCATGAGTTGCTGCACGGAGTGTTCCTAGTGTGTGCCTAGTTTGTGCCTAGGTGAAGCATGACATAGCATAGAGGCATAAATTGGGCAAAGTGTGTAAAAGAACACACCCAATGATCAAAACATGTCAAGCATGTTCAATCAAGGGTAAACCCAAACATTGAGACTCATTTGAGTCCAATTCAACACAAAAATGTCACTTGAACATTTTGTCAAACACTTAGCATGCAACAAAGTTTTACATGAATGGACAATGCATGAACACAAAGAAAACTGCCTAAATGCAAGTGTAAAATGCCACAAGGGGCCAACGCAGATACACACAAACCAAATGGGACTTAGCCCAAACAAAATTTTGAAAATTTTTTCCCAAAAATCATAGTTCCCAACCCCTTTTTCAAAAATCTCCAATTCAAGTACCCTAAAACAAATTCTGCATAATCTAGAGTGAAAAACTTAAAAGAATGTTAAGAAACATACCTTTGAAGAGATTTTACAGAGATTTGGACTTGAAGTATGAGGGTTTTGTGTGAAAAATTAGTTTTGGGTTGAGAGTGGTTCAAGTGAGGCAAAGGGAGTGAACTTAAGATAGTATTAAAAACTCAGTCACATCAACCCTTTAAAACTGAAAACACTTGTTTTTTGCTAGTTAGGCAGTCGCGAAATTACTCGCGAAAAACACCACTGAAGCACAAGCACCTTCATGGGAAGCTTTTAGTCGTGATACAGTCGCGAAAGTCTCTGTTTGAAATATGTGTTTTCCAGTTTTTGCCTAGAAATCATTTCGTGGGAAGAGCTTGGTTGCGAAATAGTCGCAAGATAGTCGCGATACTCTCTGTATGAAAATGAGATTTTTAGATTTCCCTTAAACTCTTTTCGTGAGAAGCTCGTAGTCGCGAGCTTCTCATGAAAATGCCTCTGAAACTAGTTTTTGAAAAAATAACACAAAAATGCATTTTGAACAAAAACTTAAAGCACAAAAGTACAAAAACACTTTCAAAAGCATATAAAATACTCAAAAATATTTTTGGGTTTGATCGACAAGTAATTGAGTATACACATCACATTTGATCATGTACAATCACATAAATGAAATAAGCATTCATTGAACAAAGTCTTGTGTGTTGTGTGTGAGTATCAAATGTGCAATAGTCCTTAGTCTAGAGTGAAGCTTCAATGATCAATTCAATCAAGTCATACACAACTAGTACTAAGTTAAGTGAACTATCTTAATTATAGAAACTAACATATATGATCTCCTACAAGAAAATGATTATATTTCTTTGAAGCTTTTCATTTGGCTTCTTTACAAATCATAACATTTGATCATTTTTGAACAAAGTACATCTCATTTTGAGATCGATGCCTGAACTTTTTGATATTTCAATTTTGTGAATAAGCCTTTGGCTTTTTGAGACACCATACATTTTGATACAAGTCACTTTCCCTTTTTCCTAGTCAAATACTAGTATGCGCAACGACTTTTGCAGCTCAATATCTCTTTTCGAGATTTGACATTTGATGAGCTATATAGCAAAAACATAAAAACGTGGGAAAAGATATAGACACAAATCTATGCATGTATCAAGACCAATAAGACTATTGACTAATCATTCATGACAAGCTTGAAGATCGATTTACAACAATCACATATAGATTTCAAGATTTTTTCACAAAGATAGATGTATATACAAAACAAGTTAAGCTCGTAAATGCACTAAGACATTACTACGAAGGTACTAGGCCAAACTCACATGTGATATACACAATACAAGCGATCAAACTTTTTGGAGATTTTTCTATTTTTATAGGTTTTTGAATTTTACAACACACTCAAAAACATAACAGGAGAAGTGAGATCAACAAAGAAAAAAAAAATGCTGCTAGCAAAAGAAACATGCTATGAAACGGAAGCAATGACACAAGAAGATTTTGCATGACATGATGCATAAACCTATGACCCTAAAAATTGAAAGAATTAATCATGCATGGTTACAGGAAATAATCATGCATGGGTATGCTTCTTCACCCACACTTTTCGAGTGTTTTGGGTGAGAGTCTTGGATGGAGGTGCATGACTAACATAGTTTTCCAACCTCGGAGTGAAGTTAGCAAGGCATAGAGAGATGTTCTTCATCATTTCCATGACGTGTCCAATGAGATGTCCTTCATTTTCTCCCTTAGATTGTGTTCCCTTTGGTCTCTTCTTTGAACTTTGTTGGCCACGCATGGAGTGAACCTTCTTGAGTGCATAAAGCTTGAAACAGTTGGGTCTTGTGTGCCCTTGAACGCCACAATGATGACACACATGCTTCACTTGAGGCACCTTCTGATTTTTGGGTAATGACTTCCCTTTATCTTTTGGTTTTACACCAATAATTCTCTTCTCAGTAGCAGGGGTCTTAGTCTCAGGCATCACTTCTTTAAGTTTATCAATACTCTTGGCTGATACAAACCTCACTTCCTTCTTAGGTTCACTGCTGGAGTTTTCTTCTCTGGTATAACCTAAACCGGTCTTGTGATTTGAGGATTTTTGTGAGGACAAGACACTGTCAAGTTTCTTAGTGGAGATATGCTCAACCTTGGCATTATCTTGGATTATTTCAAGCTCAAGAAACTTGATCTTAGCTTACCAACCAGCTCTCCCTTGAGTCATTCTACTTCACATTTTGCCTCTTTAAGTTGCACAAGAGTACACTTATGCTCTTCTTCAATCTTCTTCATCTTTCTCATAGCATGGTTCGCAATCTTGGCATATTTTCCACAGTCTTCTAGCAAAGAATCGTATGCCTCTTGAAGGTTGCTCTCACCTCCAGTTTGGCATACATCTTTATCTTTCGATTCTTCAACTTCCCCACCCTTAGAATGCTCACCAAGTTCATTTACCAAATTGCTTAAATCATCCTTAGATTCAAAGGAAGTAATTTTCATGAAGGCCCTATAGTTCCCGTCACTATCACACTCTTCTTCCATGTCTGAATTTGAGCTTTCGGAGTCGCTAAGAGTAGTGGCAAACACCTTACTCTTCCCTCTCAAGTAGTTGGGACATTCTTTCTTGATGTGTCCATGGCTGTTGCATTCAAAGCATGCAACTCCTTGGGGGGGGGATTGAGAGTCCTTCCCATCTTTCTTCTTGAACTCCTTCCTACCACCTTTAGATAATGAAAACTTTCCTTGACTGAAAGACTTCCCATTTTTCTTCATCTTGAGAAATTTTTGGAAGTTCTTTGCAAGGAATACTACTTCTTTCTCCACATCATCTTCTTCGGAAGAGTCGTCCAATTCTCTCATTGATGGTTTTGAGTGCAAGTGATTTGCTTGGCTTGTGAGAAGGCAATCCAAGTTTATATGTTTGGAGAGATCCAAGTAGCTCTTGAATCTTGATCTCATCCAAATTTTTGCTTTCTTCTATAGTAGTAACCTTCGCATGGTAACTCTTCGGTAAGGACCTCAAGATCTTTCTTACCACCTAAGCATCCTCAATCTTTTCACCGAGATTGAGCTTGGCAATCACAATTTCATTAAGCTTCCCATAGAATGAATTAAATGACTCATCATCACTCATCTTGAGCTCTTCAAATTGAGTGGTAAGCATTTGAAGTTTTGTGTTCTTGACTTTCTTGGTACCTTCGTAGGTAGTCTCAAGAATCTTCCAAGCTTCCTTGGCAGTCTTCACATGCGATGTCCTGTAAAATTCATCAGTAGACAAACCATAAAAGATAGCGTTAATCGCTTTACTATTGGCATTTGCCAAAGCATGAGCTGCCTTGTCTCATTTGGACTTGGCTGTTGTGGGTCTAACATACCCATTCTAAACAGAATCCCATACAGACTCATTTATAGAACAAAAGAATGCCCTCATACGGACTTTCCAAAAAGCATAGTTGCTCCCATCAAAGTATGGTGGAACATTGAGAGATTGTGATTAATCCATCACAAAAGGGTATTGGATCGCACTTAGGTAATGAAACCACAAGAAGTGCACCTGCTCTGATACCAATTGAAATCTCAGATTTGTGTTAAAAAATACAAGAGATTTTTAGACCCCAAATTAAAAAACTACAACTCGGTTGATTTTACTCTAACTTAAACTAAGTGCGGAATAGAGTAAATGTGAACGAACAAATAATAAAACTACTTTAAGCCATATTCAACAAATCATAGTAGTAAAATGAAAGCTAAAAGAGTAGGGAAGAGAGATGCAAACACAAGATAACACTCTGATGTGTTATTGAAGAGAAAACCGAAGAACTCTGCGAAAAACCTCTCTGCTGCCCTCCAAGCGGTAAATCGATCCACTGGACAATAAGTTGGGATACATAAATAGCAAGAGACCCTCTAAGCCTAATCTACCTAGTGAACCTAAGCCCTCCAAGCTCCTACTCCAACAAGGCTTCTCAAAACCGTGTCTTGTCTAGCTTTCTAGATCCCGCAATGCGCTTGGTTGCATCCGCCAAAACTTGGTTTCTTCCAATACTTCCCAGTAGCACCAAAATCTCACTGGACACTCAATATGGATGCGGTAAGTGTTTGGGCTATCAACCTCTCTAGGATTTGGAAATGGAGAGGTAGGAGTAAAGGAAAACCACAATAGATGGTGTAGAGAATTTTAGGTATGACAATCTCACACTCTCAAGGGTTTGAGGCTAGGGTTTTCTCTCTGAAAAGCTCTCTCTCAATATGTGGGTAATGATGGTATATATAGTGTGTATGAGGATGTCGTGGAGCAGATAGGAAAAAATAGCAAAATAGATTGTTTCGCAGATATCTCATGGAAAAGCCTTACCCGCGAGACACTTATGATTCTGTGAGACACTCGCGAAAACCAACTGTCACCATTTGTCATGATTCTTCGCATTCCAGTTATGTGCTGGGCACATGTATCACTTCGCGGGATGGCTAGTGGCGAGCTACCCGCGAAAACTCCTTTGTCCTCAATAGATGCCTTAAGTCTTCACACTCTCTCTCTCTCTCTTAACCCTTACAATTAAATCCCACATAAAATACAAGGTACAAAAGATTGAATAGAATTACAATCAAATTTGGCACGGAATTAAAGCTAACATATAATAGTTGTAAATTACAACTTTACAAAAGCCATATTAAACTTCTTAAGCTTTTTAAATCCCATCCCACCATAATTCTTTGGAGCACATAATTTTTCCCAACTTATCCAAGCTAACTTCCTCTCATCATTTCTTTGCCCTCATAAAAAATTACGAATCATACTCGTCAAACCCTCACATAAAGAGTCAGGCAATTTGAAAACACTCATAGTATAGTTGGCATTGCTTGTGTCACTGCCTTTATCAACACTTCTTTCCCCACCTTAGATAATAACTTCTCTTTCCAACCAGCAAGCTTCTTACTTAATTTATCCTTAATAGAATTGACAGTGTTTTTCTCATTCCTCCCCACCAATGATGGCAAATCAATATATTTTTCATGGTGCTTAATCACTTGGGCTCCAAACCTAGCTTTGATGACCTCTTAAATCTCCATAGGAGTATTTCTACTAAAAATCAGAGATGTTTTAGTACTATTTAACCGCTGTCTCGAAGTACACTCATAAATCCTCAACGCCCTCTAAAGAGCATCGCACTCCTCTAAAGAAACTCTATAAAAGATCAAGCTATCATTGGCAAAGAAAAGATGGGATACTTTGGGACCCTTACAACAAACTGAGACACCCCCCAAACTCCCATTCTCCGTCTCTTTCTTAATAAGAGCAGAAAGACCTTCCGCACATAACAAGAATAGATATAGAGAAAAAGGATCACCTTGCTTGATTCCCTTACTAGGAACAATGTGCCTTTAGGCTTACCATTAATCTTTACAGAATAAGAAATAGTAGTGTCACAAAGCATAATCAAAGCACACCATTTATCATCAAAACCCAACTTATGCATAATTTTTTCCAACCATATCCACTCCACCCTATCATATGCCTTACTCATATCTAACTTAGAGCTAAATCCCCCACTCTTCCACTCTTTTTTTGACTAATATGATGCATCATTTCATATGCCACAAGAACATTATCAGTGAATAGCCTACCATGCACAAATGCACTTTAGGTATCACTAATAATAAAAGGAAGAACTCTTTTCAATTTGTTAGCAATGGCTTTTGATGCAATTTTATAAACCACATTACAAAGACTAATGGGTCTAAAATCAGTCACAAGTTTTGGCTCCGTACATTTAGGAATAAGGACAATATGTGTATGATTAAAATTCCCAGGAATGATACCTGAATTGAGAAAGGCCAAAACGGTTGAAGTAACCACACCACCAATCTTAGGCCAAAAGTGATGATAAAACAATGGAGGCATGCCATCCGGCCCAGAGGACTTCAAAGGGTACATTTGCTTTATGGCATTTTTCACTTTAGTTGCTGTAAATTCCCTTACAAGTAACTAATTCATCCTAGGGTTGACTTTATGTTGAACGACTTCTAAAATTTTTTCAAAATCCGTAGGACCACTACTAGTAAAAAGCCTCTCATAGTACTGCAACATCAACTCTTCCACATGCTCATCTCTATCGACCCATCTATCAACTCTTCCACAAGCTCATCCTCATCCAACAAACCATCAATGAAATTTTTTTGTACCTTGCAGAAGCTTTCTCATGAAAAAACCTAGTGTTCCTATTCCCGAATTGTAGCCAACTAATTCTTGATCTTTGCCTCCACATATCATCTTCCTTATCCATCCAACAATTCAACTCAATTCTAGTGTTCTTCAAAGATCGAATCATATCCGGTGTTGAAGGTTGAAGCTCTAACCATTCTAACTTTTTCTGTAAATCAACCACTTTTTTCCCCACATTACCAAATTCACTACCATTCCACACCTCAAGTCTAGCTTGGCAACTCTCCAAACATCTATTAAAAAATCACCTGACCTTCCATACAAGCCCTCATCCCAAGCTTCCTCCATAATAGCCTCACATCTTGGGTCTTTTAACCTCATTGAGTCAAACCGGAAAACCATACCCATCCTCTGCTTTCTTGGTTTTGCACACAAATGAAGAATAAGAGGAGAATGGTCCGAAGTTGAAGAGCGAGATGAGTAAGCCTAGCCATTGGAAATAAATGAAACCACTCCACCATAGCCAAAGCTCTATCCAACCGTTCCTTAATTTGGGACCCATCCTTTTTTTGGTATAACCAAGTAAACAATGGCCCCGTGAAATGAGCATCCCTAAGACCACAAAAATTTATAGTATCAACGAAAATTTTCATTTGCTGTCTTGTTGTATTACTTCCCCCCTCCTTTTCAGCCATACTAGTAATTTCATTAAAATCCCCAATAGTTAACCACGACAAAGTGGATGTTCCATGCAAGTGGTTAAGTTTTTGCCATGACTCCCATCTTTTAAAAGTCTCAAGTTCACCATAAAACCCAATAAGATGCCACCAACCAATACCATCTCCCCCATATACCCATGCATCAATACGTGAATGAGAAAAAGTCTAAATATCAAGCCTAATCCCCTTCTTCCAAAATAAAGCTAAACCACCACTACTTCCCCTACGAGGCACAATAAAACCATTTTTATATTTACACCAATCACGGACCTTAAGCATCCAATCCAAACCAAATTTTGTCTCCATTAAAAAGACAATATTGTCATCTTGTTTATTAATAACCTTTTTTCCAAGGCACGTACTGTCCAACGGTTCCCAAGCTCTCAGCAGTTCCAACTCAATAGACTCATTGTGCCCGGTGGGATTGCATAGCAACCCCCGCCGATATAATCCAATCAACACCAAAAAAAACATGTAAACCTTCATTGTTACTCACCTTAGTTTTCCTTTTACCCAATTCTGCCTTCTCTGCCTCACATGAATTATCATTATTACTCCTCTTTAGGCCAAGCACATTAGTAAGAGCCAAATAAGAAGAAACTTGTGGCTTGTTTTGTACCCTCTTCCAAGTCCCTTGCTTAAGCCCAGCCTCTCCACCAATAGCTAAAATGTTATCCTTTGACATGGGCTTTTTAATCATAACTTCAGTTGATCCACCAGAAGATGAGCCTTGTAAAGAAAGCAACCCACCTTTATTTTTACTTCCACTTCGCTTGGGCCTACCTTTACTCAGATTGCTACATTCTTGCCCACTATCCTTGCCAACATTAAAGCTAAACTTATCAACCTGAATACATGAATGACCGCTCGGCTCCACTTGTTTTCCTTTTAAAGCACGTTTGCAGGAAATTAAATCTTCATCCATTACCTCAATGTCAACCAATTGCTCCACTTGGATAGAGTTTGAATTTGAAATAACCGGCTTTGATTGGATAGCTTGATCAAGCTCAGATATTAACTCCTCAAAGTCAGGAACATGCTTCCTAGTGGTTTTTGCACCCGAACCAACTGTCTTAGCCAAACCAATCACAGCACCACCCTTCACCGGCACAACATCACTACATCCACCCTCTACTTGGCCACAGTCCTGCTCAGTGCCCACTACAACATTACTGAGCACCAGATTGACATTATCGCCGTCAATCTGCTTAGAAGAAACTCTACCACTCGGACTCTCTTGCACTTCAACCTCCTTACTCCCAGGACTACCACCAGTATTTGCAGAGGCAAAACTTTTATGAAAACCTGCCTTCAACCACTCACCGTAAGGGAGACCTTGCTGATGATCAACTTGAAAAGAACAATCTCTAGCTTCATGGCCAATCTGGCCACACTTAAAACGGAGCCCAACTAACTGTTCATACTTAAAACCAATACAAACATTATCTCCTTCAGGACTTGTAACAAACACCACCTCTACGTAACGGTTTGTCCAAGGGCAATTCAACCCTTACTCGTAAAAAATGAGCTTGATCTGAAGAAAAAGCTTTCAAGTCCACCTCCATAACCTTACCCAGTCCATTACCAATATCCCTCCTGACCTCCTCTGACAACAGATCAAATGGAAGCCCCCACACCTAAACCCACATCAGTATTGAAGTAAATTGAACCAAATTAGCAGTCATACCTCTCACTCACCTACATAACACCAATGGATGATCGTCGGAACTCCAAGGACTATTTGCTAGCACCCACTTCAACTGGCTCTCCATGGAAAATTTAAATTGAAATAAACCATCTCCAACATCAACAATACATACATCTGAACCCATCTTCCACACAGAACGTAGTAGAGCCTTGGCTGCACGTCTCCCCAACAGACTGAGAGAGCATTCTTCCAACATCCTATCTCTATGCACTGTCCCAACCCTAATAACCTCCCCTTCCTCTTCCGTCAAAGTAGTATTTTTTAATTTTTGAACAAAATCAGAATCCATAATTGAGCGTAAAACTGAAAGAAGTCTAATAAAAGCGAACTACCAAAGAAAAGACAATTCACGTAACACGTCTGACCTAGATAGTGAGAAGAAGACTCCCATGTAGAGAAAAAGCTCACCTTACGTGAGAAGAAAAAGGTCAGCTTATAAAAAAATTTATTTGATATAAAAGCTACCATTTGATATAAAAGAGTCCACACAGTCGATCAAAGAAGGAAAAAGAAAAGCGGAAAAAATTATTGTTTAATTAAAAAGAAAAGACGTTGAAATTTTTTTTCTAAAATTGTTCCCTCTTTTCACCTGAATAAACAGACATTTTGGAAGGGTTGCAAAGTGAGAGAATAAAAAATAGGGGAGGAGATAGAAAAGTGAAAGAATATAAGAGATTTAGTTTCCTTTCATATGTATTTGATTGGGAAGATGAAAAAAATGGAGAAATAGAAAGATCATTTGTTCATTGGGCTTCACACAAGATGCTAATCATTTCAGTAGCGATGAATTTCTTGTCATTGTGATCGGGGAGGTGAGGTATAGGTCGAAACAAAATGAGGTGTCTATAATTTTCTTGTAAACAAACCTTATCTATATATGTAGGTAAGTTTTAATATAAATATAAAAGAAGCTCCTGAAATATTTTCAAGGAAGCAAACCAAAGCACAAACTCTTATTATTCTCTCTTTAAAGACCCATTTAAATTGATTGCCTTAACCTCAAAGTGCATTGGTTTGGCTGGTTGAAAAGTTCTTAAGTTCTTATTAGCATCAATGATTTTCATTAGGATCAAGTTTGGCTCTAAACATGTTTGGAGTTTTAGGCCCTGTTTGATTAGGATGAAAACAGGAATGATGGAAAAGAAAAAGAGGAAAATAGGGTGGAAAATAGAATTTTCTCTTGTTTAATTTAGGAGAGAAAACTTGAGGGAAAGAAAATGGTGTGGAATATTTTCCCTTTGGGCTCACAAAATTTTATCCTCCCAATTTGGGAGGAAAATTAAGGAGAAAAGATAAGGTGGGTAGTAAATTACAAAAATACCCTCATCTTTACACATAGCATGTCTCCACGTTCTCCTCTTTCCTTTCTTTCCTTTCCCTTTTTTTTTTTTTTTGACTTTTCCTTTCCCTAGTTAGCTTTTTGTTTTTGTTTTTGTTTTTTCTTTCTTTGGTTTTCTCAGGACGTGGTGGGTTCTTCTTCTTTTCCTTTTTTTTTTTTTAATTTTAATTTTTATTATCTTTTTAAGAAAACGCTTTTGGATGATTACTTATGCTATTTTTTGAAATGTCAACTTTTATCAATATACAATTTTTTAAAAAAGTATAATGTATTGCTTTTTATTTTATTTAAGAGAGACATGATGGTAAATTTATACAAACTTTATTTTCAACTAAATTAAAAAGTTTTTAATCCTTCCACTTTTCTACCATCTCAACCAAATACAAATAAGAAAAACTAAAAACTTTTCTATCCTCCTATTTTTCCATCATCTCTCTATTTTCTATCATCTAACTTTTTCATCCTCCTAACCAAACGGACCCTTAGACTTCAATTCCTAATAGGAAGATGACATGTCCTTAATATGTGCAATACGCATAATTTGCTTAACCACACTTAATCCAACCAACCAAGTGAGTTATGTGTCCAAGCCACATATCATCTTTTTCTTAGAGATTGAAATTTGAGACTCTAAACATGTTTGAAGTTAAGCTTTTTCCTAAGTGTTACTTAGGCAACAACACAAATAAACAAGTACCAAATCACATAAACATTTTCCTCAATAAGTCAAACCAAAAACAAAGACTGTCAGCCAAGTTTTAGGCAAAGCAATTAATTAATTAACATCGTTTTGCCTTGGAGATGGGTCTAGTAGCATCACTACCAAATCTGATTTGAAATCACTCCAAAGCATTTTTGCACTTTCGAATTACAAAAATAAATAATACTTGGCATGCCTCGTGAAAACTGGGATTGATTAGTTATGCTCAGTTGCTCACACCAGGACAGTAAAATGAATTCTGAAAGTCATTATGTTTTAGCGATTAACTAAATGACCACGAGAACATTAAAAAAAAGACAAAAGAAAAAAAAAAACTACAATTACTACAACATCAATATTGGAAACAACATCTGTAGAGATCAATGCAGCCCTTTCTCTATAGGACTTTGGCAGGTCAACTAGCCATGAAGTCCCCTTCACATCTAACTCAGAAACAACTTAGCCCTTAAATGGCCCTTTGAAATCTGGAAATGTTTAGTTATACCCAGATGGGCCATCAGAAGCCAGACGTGAGTGAGTAGCTCCCCACCTTGTCTGAGCCGCCTGGCATGGTAATTCCAGCTACACTGACTTGCAGCATAAGACAGCATCTCCACCCACACTTGGCTTATCCTCTCCCACTTCTGTTCAGGCCCCCAATTATTCCGTATCTGCAGGAATTGCAGAGATTGTGCGACTGTGCAAGCATCAAACAGCACTGACTTGCTTCTGTCACCTTTTATTTGAGATGGCGGAATTTCCATGTTCACTTTAAATAGCACTTCACAAGCTTTGTTTTCGTCTGATATATAATCTCTTTCTTCTATAAACTCGATAGCCTCAGCACAAGTGTCCTGAAATCTGATTTTACCAATCCCACTGGGCAGCATGTAAGGGCACATTACTAGAAGGTACACCAAATAATTTGACAACAATTTGCTCATACATATTAAACTTTTGACAGTTTCGGAGTCATTGTTACTATCACTATTATGGCAGAGATCTGTTGCAATGTGCCAGCGAAGAATGGTTTCATCAAAGTCTACCTCCATGCTCTGAGCAAGATTATGAAAACGTTTCTTTACTTCATCATCATCTTCAGTACAAGCAAATAATTTCTTAGAAACCCTGATATCTGATATGCTGCTTGCGTTCTTAAGCTGGTCAAAGATCCTTTTTTTCAAACCCACAGGGATAGGCTCCAAATTCTTGTACCACTATTTCTCTAACATTTTATACCAATATTTCTCTAACATTTTATTCCAATATTTCTCAAACTTTTTATTAAAGCACCTGGTTTGACACCCTTTATATGACTTCCGTTTGAGGCAATGACTCATTAGGTTGTATTGCGCCACAGAATCCGACCATCTCTTGTTCAGAGGTAATAGAAAACATAATCCAAAACATGATTGAAAAAACGAGTTGGCTTTAGAGATGAAATCCACCAATGGTTGCTTCTGCTTACTCAGCCAAAGCTTTGTCCAATCTGAAGAAAGTAGTACAATTACTGCATAAATTTCTAGACCAATAGCTCCTCCCAGCAACAAAAATGTGATGCTTGTGTCGATGGTTGAGTAATCATTCCTATCGACGATCAAGAAGGCTATAAGAGTAGAAATAATAGTACATAATAAACTGACAAAACGACAAATGCTGCCTAGGCAAGAATGGATCAGACCAGCCTTTGTATGAAGTAAATCGTACATGAACCCGAGCTCGATCTCTATTACCTTAAAAGCTTCTTCGCCACTCCTTTTTTGTTGGAAGAAAGATCGGCTATTCTCGCGATCTTGGAAGCTTAGGATGAGATCTGCAAATAAAGGCTTGAAAGTTCTGAAGAAGTAAGAGGCCTCATGTAATGAATCTGGAAAATTGTTGTGTCTAATAACTGTGGAAGTATCAATTATTGTCCCTACAGAGATTTTGAATCCCTCAGCTTTCTTGGCATCGTATCCATCCATGAATTTGGCATAGTTAGGTCCTGGATCGGGTCGAGGGAGCATTGAGTCTCTGAATACATCATTGCTTGCAGTTCGCAGAACCCATATCCGCTCCCCAAACTTAATTATTCCAGCTATCAACATTGGAATTGCTAGAATATTAACTGGGGTGCTTGGCCAGGACCTTATCAACACGTACAATGCCACAATAAGTTGGACTACTAACTCAACCAAGCGCCTTGGCCACAATTCATTGTCTTCCAATGAATAGGCGGTAATGGTGTCTGGACCACCAAGATGCACGAGAAGAAATGGTGCCCAGAATGCCATTATCACATAGTCGGGTTCGTATGACTCAGTTCTCTTAGCACCTTCTTTCCGGGAGAGGACGCCAAGCGAAACAGTCGCAATCCAATCTGCAGACAAATACGCAACCCAAAGGAATATTCTAATCCAATTTTTGGGTATGTACTTCCTCCGCTTGCCCAAAAGGATGAGAACTATTTGCAAGAAGAGACTGAATAAAACTAATACTCGGACCTCCCATCTATTCCATATTGTCCTAATTCTTTCAGAGGAGATCCCAATCAGAGTCATCTGCTGGTGCTGGAAGATCAGAGTGCCAAGAACTGGGAAAAAAAAAATGCGTTAGATTATAGAAGAAAAAAAATTTAAGCTAGATTGAAGAATGGCAGAAATTAATTTGGAGTGAGCTTAATTACCAATGATAAGCATGATGTTGTTCTCTCTTTCCCTTCTGTTGTTCACTTTACTTATTGTTTCACTCCCCTAATTATTGAGCGGCTTCTAATCGAATTGTTGAAGCCATTGCATCTAGAAATAAGTAGGAATGTCAATGTTTGACCCAACCGGTAAATATGACATGAACACAACAAGGGTTTTTTCGGGTTAGGGTTGGACTTTAATGGGTTTGGGTTATAAACGGGCCGACCTGAAAGCGATACAATAAAAAACGTGTCATAAGCAGGTCAACTCGTGTAATTCGCAATAGACACGTTTGACGCGCCAATTTATTTGTGTCAACCCAAAATGACTCATTTTAACAAAACCTATTTAATTCGTATAACAAATAAATATTCATTTTATTTTATATTTGTCAAATACCTTTTATATTCAACATATATTTTAAATTTAAAAAGGAAAGTGAGTAATTACGAAAATTTATAAGAGATATAATTGGAAATTGAAACTTTACAAACCCTAGATCTCTAAACCCTACAAACCTTAAATCTCTAAACTTTCATATAAATATTTTTTTTTCTTTTTTTTTTTTAAATTTCAATTGTACTACTCCTTTCACGCCCAATTCTCAAACTCAAAGTGTCAAATTTCAGACCGGTTATTGCTTTCTCTCTCTCTAAAGTGTATGCACTTCTTTTGGAGTGTAAAGAACTTATTTCTAGATGAATGTTATATTTTTGTTGAACTATATTATTTTGAATATGGGTTGAAGACTTGAAGTGCATGCACTACTTTTGGGATGTAAAAAAAAATTATTTCTAGATGGATGTTATATATAATATTATGCAGGTTGAAATGGGTTGTGTTATATTCGTGTCAACCCAACACGACTCGTTCATTAAGTGTGTCAAATGGGTTAGGTCAGGTCGACCTACCTTATTAACAAGTTAGGTTAGGGTTGAAAGATCATGACACGATTATTAAATGAGTCAGGCAAAAGTTGAGTCATTTAGTCGAATACCCCTACCTCGACACGATACAAACCCGACATGCTAACTCGAATTGACACCCCTAAAAATAAGTGTGCAATTAACTTTTTGAAAAAGATGGACTGATCGTAGGTTCTAACCGCTTAGCTGGAGGAATCAAAATTTTTTTATTTTGTATTTTATTTACCAAAAAAGAAATAGTTTGCATATTAAATGGAAGCTTATGGAAAAGGGTGAACAATGAACACTCACGAGTAATCATTAAGTAATGTCATAATACTCTCTTCTCATAGATGCCATCAAATGGTCAGGAAAATTATTCAATATTTTTGGAGGACATATTTACTCTTTTCACATGAATAATGGTTTTAATAATAAATTTAAGTTTAAAATGCAAATTGCACTATTTAAATTTGATTGAAATTCATTTGCAGACCTTCAGCTTTACCTTCATTTACTTAAGTTCTTTAAGTTTCAAATTTATTCAATCAAGTCTTTAGTAAGCAATTAACTAAAAAAAATGTTTCCTAAAAATCACACACGAAAAAAAATATAAAATTAATAAAAAAAAGAGAAATTAAAAAAGAAAAAGAAACAAATACATAAGAAAGAGGAAGAGACCTTGAGAATGAGCTCATTCTCACTGAGTTGGATAGTGCACTTCTTTCTCACTTGGTGATTCTTTGCAATATATGACAAAGTACATACCATCTTAGAGCAATCACATCAAGCTCAATGTCATTTTAGTCAAATTTGGTCTAAAATATTACTTAAGGTAATCTATTATCACACATAACTACATTAGTCTCAATACTCTATCACCAATTTATTTAATTATTTCTTTTTCTATCTCTAGATAAATTTTTTTATCTCGCGTTCTTCCCAATTTCAACCATTCCTTTTTTTTTTTTTTTTGATTGATCGAGTCAGATCACAAACACAAATTCAAAAATACAAACTATAATCGGACCTAGATCTCTCACAACATTCAAATCAACCCGTACTAGCCCCAATAGAAGTTCTCAAAGCCAAAGCCTAAATTAGACCTTGCCATCGTCGCCAACCTCCATTCTTGACCTAGAGGGAGAGAGAGAGAGAGAGAGAGAGAGAGAGAGAGAGAGAGAGAGAGAGAGAGAGAGAGAGAGAGAGAGAGAGAGAGAGAGAGAGAGAGATTTAAGCTTGTGATAGTGGTGACCCAGCCAAAACCAATATCAAACCTAGCCATAGTTGGCGACCACCATTTGTGACCTTGCTGTTCATCTCCCTTCATCTCTCCTATTTGAGCAGATTTAGTGTGGGGAAGTGAAGGTCGAACATTCTAAACAAGAAAGAAATTTAGAGAGAGAGAAAGAGAAAGAGAAAGAGAAAGAGAGAGGGAGAGATATGAGAGTTGAAGTTAGGCATGATAAATTAAATAAATTTGGGTTTAGCAAGGAACAATTTCTCATCATAAGAGGCAGATTACTATTCACTGTTAAGTTTTTTTGATTAATTTATTGAGCTTGATGTATGAGGTTTTTGTGGCTGTTTAGTTACATCTTTAGCATCAAGTTAGTTTAACTAGGATCATGAGAATGCTCTTAGAGCTTCAATGAAGAAACTTTAGTTGCACACTTACATAATACATATACACATTTTTGAATAAGAAGGAAATTATGTTAGAGTTAGGGTTAATTGGACAAAGAGGTAGAGATAGGAAGAACGGAGTTGAAAGTAATACTTGCCTATTTGGAGTTTGTTGAGATCATTAGATTTGGTTTCAAATTTGAGCTATAGCTCTCGAGTAACGACAATTTTATTAATTTTATTTTTTTGCACGTGAGAAATTTTATTTTTAGGTAAAATAAAGTTAATCCCCTGAGGTTTGGGCTAATATCAGCCAGGTTTAAAACTTTTCAAAACATACTACTTAGGGGCTGTTTGGATATCGCTTATTGCTGAAAACTAAAAATACTATAGTAAAATAATTTTTCAATGTGTGAATAGTGCCGAGGGACCCAGTTTTAAAGTTGCTTTTGATGAAAAAAGTACTTGTGGGTCACGTAAACAGTGCACTGGACTCACATTGTTTTTAGCTAAACACATGAACGTACACTTAATGCCTAAATTGTTGCTTATTTTTTTCCTCTTTTTCACTATGATTAGGGACTAAGTTTTTCAATTTTGAAAAACTTAGAGGACTCAATTAAATGAAAATAAAGTTACCTAAAATGAAGGATGGAATACCATATCGATTTATTATTATTATTATTATTATTATTATTATTATTATTATTATTATTATTATTATTTTATTATTATTATTATTACATCTTCTTGTCTGTGGATCGTGGTTTTAGGAATTTTTCCTAAGGTAGTCATTAAAAAATTTAAATTATAAAAACTATAGTAAAAATTGAACTTGAATATATTAACTATATTAAGAAGAAGAAAAAACAAATATATGAAATTTTACAATTTCCTTTTACTAACAAAATGAAAAGGAAAAAAAAAAAATGATTGATGAGGGATAAAGTGAAAACTGAAAATGCTGAAATGAGAGTAATAAAGTGAGAGAGAGTTTGAAATGATGAGAGAGAGAGAGAGAGAGAGAGAGAGAGAGAGAGCACAACGAATGATACCTGCTATGACTAAGATCTGAGTCGCTGAGGAGAGTAAAGTTGTTAGTGTCATCAAGGAGAACTCTCGGCTACAATATCTTTCTTGCTATTGTTTTTATAGGAAAAATAAAATTAGGATTATATTTAGTATTTTCTTTTTAAATGGGTTGAACGAGTTACAAATTTGAATGATAAGGGTTTTTGTTTGTTTGTTTATTTTTGAAAGAGCTTTTTGTTGAATACTTTGTTTATTTGTTGTTTTTTGGGCTAATTTTTAGAGTTGTGCTATGAACATAACAAATTGTCATGACATTTTCACAGTAGTTGAGGTGTTAGTCCCTTATAGGTCAAAATAAAATAATAAAATATTAGACTGGAACTCACCACAATTAAAAACTAGGCGTTGTGAAAATATTCTGAGATTTTGTTTTTTTCATAGAATTTTTAAAATTTTTATTGTTGGTATTTGAGCTTGTATATATATATATTTTTTATTTGGTTAGGGATTATGTTTGGAAAACTAAGATTATTTTTGTTGAACCAAAATTCTTGGGATTCTCAAAGTATTCATTTTTCTTTTATTCAAATGAACACCCTAGGTTACAACTTACATGTAAAGCGGCCACTGCTTCTTGTTGCTTATTATTTAAGAGTATTAGCATCAATTGTGCTAAAAATATTGTATTTAGCACACCAAAAAGCTGTTGTTTTTTTTTTTTTTCTTTCGATTTTAGCATAACATTTACAATATATCCTACATCACATCTCTTATTTTTCAGATACAACACATTAAACTAATATAAAATAATATCATTTTTTTTTTTCAGTTTTCACCCAAAAATAAAGAAAAAAAAGTCCATTCACTGCTAGAACCACCAAACTCAATATCACACACAACCAGAACCTGTACACAAAATCAACGACCACCATTGTCACAATTACACACAAAAAACCAAATACCTCGCTGACCCAAAACACCCAACCGTCGACCCACCATTGTCAAATTTATTCAATTCAGGACTTTCATCCAATTCTAATTAAACAAATTTCTGTTAAGTATGCAATTAACTAATAAAAATTATTTCACAAAAAAAAATCTATAAAATATTTTATAAATTTTATAGATTTTTTTCATGTAAAAAAAAAAAAAAATTAGTTGGCAATTTTTTTAACGAAATTGGACTGAATGATAGAATTGAAAAATTTTGAAACTTAGAGGACTCAATTTAATGAAAGTGAAATTGGAGAACTTAAATGAATTCCAATTATTATTATTTTTTTTTTGAGAAAATTTAAGTCAAACGTAGAGAGTGCAGTTTGCGTTTTAACCTAAAAATTATCTTCATATGACTTCTGTCTAATAAAGGCAAAATCATAGGGAGCTGTGCCTCAACATCGTAAGTGGCGTTTGATACAGGTTAATGTTTTAGAATTCTTGAGAATGTTAAAAGATTTTCAAGTTTGGCTGCAAATCACACGAAGGAATTAGTTGATAGGGATATTTGGATTACTGTTCAATGCCCTTTCTGTGGAAATGTGAATTCCCTTTAAAAAATCTGGATATCCACATAGTCATGCATGGATAAAGTAACATTTTGTACAAGCTGTCAATTTTACCCACTCTACCTACCCTTTAACCAATAGAAATAAGATTTAAAAAAAACTATTATATTATAAACTAAAAATATAAATAATTATTTTTGTATTATATATGTCGTTTTAAAAATTTTATATTATAGTTTCATTGAATTTTCTATGACTTATAGTTTGTATTTTGTTTCTCATAATTTATTTGGAAGAAGATTAAAAAAAGGAACACTTGGCATTGCATTTAGAAATCAAATGGAATTTTGGGAAAGATAAATAACTCTTATAAGATCTTTAGAAATAAACCAATATAAGCATCTCATATTCTTAGGATTTTTATTGATTTCAAATCAAGCCAAACATAAAAATAGTTACATTTTCATATATCTAGATTGCCAGATATCAAATTTCCAAGAATTTGAATATCAGGTAATGTGAATTTTCCTATACCAAACACCGCCTTATTATTTTCTTCATCTTAAAATTGAGAAAGTCAATTTTATAGTTAAGATTTTATATTTTGAATCTAACAGTGTAGAAAGTGTTTATTCAAAAAAAATTTAAATAATGTAATATTAGATAATCTTTTAAATTAGTAATCTATGACCTTATCATGAAATGACTCTATTTCAATAGAGATATCCTAAAAGAAGGGTGAAAATTCATGCTTAACCAACCCCGGTATTTTAAATCCCCGCTTATGACCAACCTACTCCAAAACAAATCAAATAACCCGATCATTCATGTTAAAAGTGTTTTGTGGTCTTTGACCAATGTCAACCTGCTTTCCTATAGTATATTTTATTTCAGCATCATGAGCCATGAGTATCCCCCCATTGTGTGGGGCTATGCACAGAACAAGAAAAAACAAGCGGTGGAAATGTAATTGGAAAAAAAGCAAAAAAGAAGACAACAAGAAACAACAACAACGAAAAAAACAGTGGAAAAAGAAAAAGAAGAAAGATTACTGGTTGTCTCTTTCGGCTGGGTAGTAAGAAAGAAACCAACGTAGTGGAAAAAGAACGAAGGAGAAGGAGAAGATATGAATGGCGGAGATAGTTGAAAATTATAATTGAGAATAGTACACAAAAACAATAGTGTTAACATATTTTTTGTCGTTTTTGTCCGTGTCAACCCCTGCTTTCCCTTATATTTCGTAATTGGAACTGCTAAAGCAAAAGGTACACAAAATCCGATCAATAGTGTTGACATATTTTTTGTGGTTTTTGTCCGTGTCAACCCCTGCTTTCCCTCATATTTTTATTTTATCTCAGCGTCATGAGCACTGAGTATCTTCCTTTTCCTTTTTTCTTGGTAGGGCCACCCTCATCTTTTCTTGGGGCTATGTCTAAATTAGTAAAAAAAATTACACCCATCATCGAGACGGCCACATACACACGGTATATAAGTGTAAGAGCGTTCACTAAGTATCCTTTTTTTTTCCCTCTCTCTCTGGGTAGGGCCATGCTCATCTTTTAATTGATGCTATGTCTAAAATAGTAAAAACTATATCCACCGTCGAGATGTCTACATTCACATGGTATATAAAGTGTAAGAGTGTTTACTGAGTATCCCCTTTTCTTTTCTTTTCTTTTTTGGGTAGGGCCATGCTCATCTTTTTATTGATGCTATGTCTAAGATGGTAAAAAAAAACTATACCCATCATCGAGACGTCTATGTTCACATGGTATATATAGCGTAAGAGCGTTCACTAAGTATCCCCCCCTTTTTGGGTAGAGCCATGCTCATCTTTTTATTGATGCTATGTCTAAAATGGTAAAAAAATTATACCCATCATCGAAACGTCTACATTCACACGGTATATAAAGTGTAAGAGCGTTCACTAAGTATCTCGTTTTCTTTTTTTATTTTATTTTTTTCTAGGTAGGGCCATGCTCATCTTTTTATTGATGCTATGGCTAAAATAGTAAAAAAAATAATATCCATCATCGAGATGTCTACATTCACATGGTATATAAAGTGTAAGAGTGTTCACTAAGTATCCCTTTTTTTTTTTTTTTTTTTTTTTTTTTTTTTTTCTGGGTAGGGCCATGCTCATCTTTTTATTGATGCTATGTCTAAAATGGTAACAAAAACTATACCGATCATTGAGATGTCTATATTCACACGGTATATAAAGTGTAAGAGCGTTCACTAAGTATCTCCTTTTATTTTATTTTTTTCCTGGGTAGGGCCATGCTCATCCTTTTATTGATGCTATGTCTAAAATACTAAAAAAATTATACCCATCATTGAGACATCTACATTCACACGTTATGTAAAGTGTAAGAGTGTTCACTAAGTATCACCCCCCCCCCCCCCCTCCCCTCTTTTTTTCCTTTTTTTTTTCTTTGGGTAGGGCCATGCTCATCTTTTTATTGATGCCATGTCTAAAACAGTAAAAAAATTATACCCATCATCAAGACGTCTACATTCACATGGTATATGAAGTGTAAGAGTCTTCACATTGGAGTTGTTAAGGCTATGTTTCCTCGCTAAAAAAATAAAAATGAAAATTCTACATTCCTTGTGCTAAAGGTTTTTTTTTTTTTTTTTTTTTTTTAAAAAAAAGAAAAAAAAATTAAATGGCAATGTGTTATAGTAAATTTTTGGTGTAGGGAAAAATTCAACTCCAGATCTCTTATTCAACCATCAAAGATTTTATTAATTGAGCTAATTGAAACTTACTATATTATTTTAATGAGTTGTATGTTAAAATAGGAGGTTAGATTTAGGGTGTATTATTAAGTGAAGTGTTAAAGTAGATAAAGTAGTCTTTTGAGTTACTAAAAACTAAAATTTTAACACTATTACCAGCATTGATTAAAATATTCATTACAATGAGACAAGAAACTTCTAACCCATGATTACGTCCACAACATCATCCTAAGTTTCAAACCATGGATGACCACTTCATTTAAAAAAAAAAAAAAAACACAAGAAATTTAAGAATTCAAATTTTTTTATTAAAAATAAAAAACAAAACTAATGAAAAAGAAAAAGAAAAAGAAAAAGAAAAAAGCTAAAACCGATAACGCCCAAAAGACCAAAAATGAAAAGAAAAAGAAAGAAACGAATTGCACCTAAGAAAACAAAACAAACCTGTCACTAAGAATTAACAGAAAGATCTCTCAAAAAAAAAAAAAAAAAAAAAAAAAAAGAATTAACAGAAGCAAATGAAAAAAAAAAAAAAAAAAAAAAAAAAAAGAAAAAGGAGCGGCAAAACCTGAACAACATAAACATTGGTAAGGGGGCATTTTACTCCAAAGTTTTGGACCACATTTTCACTCCCATTTTCTTCCCCTATTTGGGAGAGATTGAGTTTTGGTGGGGCCCAGAGAGAAAACAGTGGGGCTCAACATTTTTCACCCCCTTCCCCCTCCCCCTCCCAACCAAAGAATTCTCCCACTCATATTCTCTCATATTTTCCACTTTTTTATTTTATTTATTCTTCCCAAAATCTACCCAACCAAACATAGCCTTAAGACGGCATCATTATTACTCCAGACAAAGAAAGTATAATGAGTGTCATCTTTTCCAAAAGATAATGAAAATTGAAATACAATACGAATATTTGTTCGAATTTAATTAAAAAACTTAATGTACTGCACTTAAAGAATTATACCGAAGTTTTACTTATTTTAGTCCTACAAAATGCCTCAATAATAACAAATGAAAAATAGCAATGCTACAGACATATCAGTTTTCATAACAAGATTCACATTGATTGAGTTGACAAGTTATTACATATGGGCCCACTACTGATACTACTTTAGAGCTGAGTCAATTCAGTTCAGTTCAGTTCAATTCAGGTGTTTTGGGCAGGTTTGAGTCTGTTTAGTTCAGGTGTCACGTCTCACAATCGGGTTATTCTTGGGTTGGGTCAGTTCCAGGTTGAGCTAGGGTGGCCCAACAGATTGACTTTTTTTTTCCTCCCAAAAAAAAAATAAGCTCGTCCAAGTGACATAATGAAAAAGAAAAAAAGCTTGATGATCACTATCTCGTCCGTCGTTTGCTTGATCGCAGTCCTCAATTTCCTCCTCCTTCAAAATGGACTCCGCCACCTCTACAGCGTAAACCCGATCTCTCTCTCGCTCATTTTTTCTCTGAAAGTTTTCGTTTTCTTTTTCTTTGGCCTGAAGGTGAATAAATTATCATGCAAATTGTCTATGCAATAAGTCCTAGGTTTGTAGATACCGTTGTTATTGTTCAAAGAATTTAAGAAGCATAGATAGGTCACAAACATCAAATCATAAAGCTAGTGAGAATTGTTAGTGAGATGGGCGGGTTGAGAATTTTTTGACCCAACCCAATTATTGAGCATCACAAGTTCAACCCAACCCAACCCAAAAGGGAGCATGGGTTAGACTTTTTTTTTTTTTTTTAATTATTAAATTGAACTTATATTTTTTTTATTAATTATATAATATATTTAAATATATATATATATATATATATAAAGGTAGGATTTTATATTAACCCAAACCTTTCATAGATTAACCCAACCCAACCCACCAAGCCCTAAAATGAGTTTGGCGGATCGGTGGGTTTTCTGCACACCCCTAGGAGCTAGTGTGAAATGGAAAGGACTTAACACCTTTCCCATTGGAGAAGTCAATCAAGGCAAAAATAATTATTAACATTAAAAAATGCAACGAAACCATTATGAATTCATTTTATAATTATTCGATCTATATTTATTTTCATAGCCATTACTTTCCTTTTGTGTTTGATTTCCTCGTCACATGGAATGACTTTTTAAATTGGTTGATGAATTTTCCTCAAGGGTTTGAATTTCCTCAACGGATATGTTAGGTGGTCTCTCCTTATTTACTCAGTCTTCAACAGATAATTCCATACTGGGAGACTTTGATATAAAATTTTAAATGGATAGTACATTACGTTAATTCATTTTAGGGTTTTTTTTTTTTTTTTTTTTTTTTTTCTGCCTAAAATTGAAAGAGTACATTCTCAATAAAAAAAAAAAAAAAAAAGTAATATTACGTCTACAAATCATAGATGGTAAATTGTTATTAGCGCTAATTGAATCCACAATTTAAATTATTTTTTTATTCATCCGTAACGACAAATAACAACTTGACATAGGATTTGTTATGAAATTGTTGTGAAAATATTGTACACATAGCATTTCTCAATTATAAATTCTTTTTGAATTCAACTTTGTTAGGTTCTAAATATTTAGAATTAAATGTTTAGGTACTAAATTTATTGTATTTTGGCAAACCGAGGACAAAAACATGTGTAGTATAAGATATTTATGTCTTAGAAGTATTTTATACATTGCTTAAGTTGATACAAGTCAAGATTTAAGAACATACAAGTTGTAGAAAGAAAAAGTTCAAAATTTGAAGAGCACGACTGATCGAGAGAGGTCTTCGACTGATCGAACTGTGATTCTGCAGATTTTTAATTCAAGCTTGACAACTCGCAAAATGTTTAGGGTTTGAGTTCAACACTGCTAAGTATAGAAGGGAAACTCTAATACACGTTTATCAAGACTTATGAGTTACTTCTGTGAGATCTGTAAGGTTCTATAACTTTCTAACTCAACAAACATCTACCAGAGATCTAATCAATATTACTAGTACCAATAGAGATAAATTGCTGCAGTCAAGTACAATTGATGATCTAAATCTTTGTGTGGAGCTCTCAGAGTCACAAACATGAGCATTTGTGTGAAACAGATTCATAATAGAAGAGTCCGTGGATTTGGAGCTGCGTGTAGTCACATGAGTAAGTACTATATGAGATAGCAGTAAATTTAGGGTTAAGTCTATTGTAAAAACTTTCAATCTATTAGTGAATTGTTGCCTTGTAAATTGTTTAGTTTAAATTCTTCTCAGGTTTTTTACCTTGAAATTGGACTGTTTCATTATTTTTCCTAGGTCATCATATTGTTGTATTCTTTACTTTTCTGCTGTTTATGATATGATTGAAACTTCTTTAACCAAGATATTCATAATTTACCTAAGTAACAATTTGAATTTAAATTAGGTTAAACATATTGTGAATTTTAAGGTTCTATAATCTAACAAATGGTATTAGAGCGAGTTAGCTCTTGATTAGGTAGTTTTACCTATAGTTGATCCCTGACCTCTGCTGTCATGGATCATGGTCACTCACTGATGATCTATCTCCACTTTGATGGAAATAACTATGCTTACTAGAAGGTGAGGATGAAAGCCTTCTTGAAATCTTTGGATTAGAGAGTTTTGATGTCTGTAGAGTTTGGATGGCTCAATGGACTGATGTCTAAAAGGAAGCAGCAAGCTTTAATAGCAAGACTATGAATACAATATCCAATACTGTTTCAATAGAAGAATTTAAAAGGATTTCTAATGTAAAGGTTGCACACACTACATGGAATATCCTACAAATTGTGCATGAAGGAATAAAAGTTGTGAAAATAAATAAATTGCAACAGTTAACTTCTAGGTTTGAGATCATCAGAATGGCTGATGATAAGACCTTTGATGAGTTTTATGCTAAACTCAATGACATAGTAAACTCTGCTTTTTAAATTGGGTGAAGTTTTTGAGGAACCTAAGATAGCTAGGAGAATCTTAAGATCCTTGACTGAAGATTTTAGGCCTAAAGTTACTGCCATAATTGAGAGCAAGGATATAGACATAATCCCTATGGATGAACTTGTAGGATCCCTTTAATCTTATGAGTTTGACCTACCTAAGACTAACAAGTCCAAGTCTATGGCCTTGAAATCTTTAGATGATGTTGATGAAGATATGTTTAATGATGAGATTTCATCTACTGAGATTGCTTATCTTGCCAAACATTTTAGAAATTTTTTGAAGAATAACAATAGAAAGGCAAGATCAAAAACTTTGCTGACCTTAAGAATGTGAAGAAGTATGAACAACTTAGAGGTAATTCATCTGAAAAACCTAATTTTAACAAAGATAAAGTTGGTCAATCTTCTAGCAACTCTTTAGGCCAACAATTTTTTGGATGTCAAGGTGATGGACATGTTAAATCTGAATGTCACACATACCTGAAGTCTAAGGTAAGGCTATGGCTGTCACTCTTAGTGATAATGAAGAGTCTGATAATGATCAAGAAGATTATTTCATGGCCTTCATTGCTACTATTGTGGTAGATGAATCTATGGTTATTGATGAGAGCCTTTTTGATGGAGAACATATTCACTCTTTTCACATGAATAATGGTTTTTATAATGATTTTAAGGTTAAAATGAAAATTTCACCCTTTAAATATGATTGAAATTCATTTCCAGAACTTCAGCTTTACTTTCATTCAATTAAGTTCTCTAAGTTTCAAATTTATTCAATCAAGTCTTCAGTAAGCAATTAACTAATAAAAAAATATTTATAAAAAATCACACATGAAAAAATATATAAAATTAATAAAACCAAAGGGAAATAAAAAAAGAAAAAGAAACAAATACATGAGAAAGAGGGAGAGACCTTGGGAATGGGCTCATTCTCATTGAGTTGGATAGTGCATTTCTTTCTCACTTGGTGATTCTTTGCAATATATGACAAAGTACATACCATCTTAGAGCATTCACATCAAGCTCAATGTCATTTTAGTCAAATTTGGTCTAAGATATTACTTAAGCTAATCTATTATCACATATAACTACATTAGTCTCTGTACTCTATCACCATTTCTTTTTTTTTTTCCTATTTCTAGATAAATTTTTTTCTCTCGCGTTCTTCCCAATTTCAACCATTCTTTTTTCTGATCGATCGAGTTAGATCACAAACACATATTCACAAATACAAACTATAATCAAACCCAAATCTCTCACAACATTCAAATTAACCTGTACTAGCCAAAACCTAAATCAAACCTTGCCACCGTTGCCAACCACCATTTGCGACCTTGCCATTCATCACCCTCCATCTCTCCTATGCGAGTAGATTTAGCATGGGGAAGCGAAGGTCAAACATTCTAAACAAGAAAGAAATTTAGAGAGAGAGAGAGAAAGAGAGAGAGAGAGAGGGAGAGATATGAGAGTTTAAGTTTTTTTTTGAGAGAGAGTCGAAGTTAGGCGTGATAAACTAAATAAATTTTAGTGTAGCAAGGAGCAATTTCTCACCATAAGAGACGGATTACTATTCATTGTTCAGTTTTTTTTTTTTTTTTTGGGCTAATTTATTGAGCCTAGTGCATGAGGTTTTTGTGGCAATTTAGTTACATTTTTAGCATCAAGTTAGTTTAACTAGGATAATGAGAATGCTTTTAGAGCTTCAATAACGAAACTTTACATGCACACTTACATAATACATATCATATATTTTAATAAGAAGGAAATTATGTTTGAGTTAGGGTTAATTGGGCGAAGAGGTAGAGATAGGAAGAATAGAGTTGAAAGTAATACTTGCCTTTTTTGGAGTTTGTTGAGATCATTAGATTTGGTTTCAAATTTGAGCTATATCTCTCAAGCAATGACAATTTTATTAATTTTTGTTTTCATGTGAGAAATTTTATTTTTTTGGGGTAAAATACAGTTAACCCCTTGAGATTTAGGTTAATACTAACAAGGTTTAAAACTTTTTAAAATTGACCAACTTAATGTCTAAATTGTTGCTCATTTTTCTCCTCTTTCTCATTGTGATTAGGGATTAAGTTTTTCAATTTTGAAAATTCTTGAACCTGGCTGACATTAACTCAAACCTTTATAGTGTCAACTATATTTTACCATTTTTTTCGGAAAATAATTTTTTATTAGTGAATTTTATACTTGACAGTAATTTTTAAACAAAATTGGACAGAATGCCTAAATTGAATAAATTTAAAACTTAGAGGACTCAGTTGAACGAAAATAATGTTACCTAAAATGAAGGATGGAACACCATATCGTTTTATTTGTGTAAGTTTTTTCTTGTTGTTGTTGTTGTTGTTGTTGTTGTTGTTGTTGTTATTATTATTATTGTGGGAGGGGTGAGATTCGAGTACGGAATAGAGCTTCGTGGGCCAGCCCGAGGAGGTGGAAGGGCCCATTCCCTTATTAGTTTTGATCCAATACACAGATGAGAGACTGAGAATAGAGGCCGAAGAGGCTAATTGCCTGAGGAGTCCGAAAAGTGAGCGTTCCTCAGGAGGCATTGAGTAGGCCATTGCGACCAAAAGACAAAGTATCGAGGTGAGCGATAGAGATGTACAAGCAAAGAAGAAAGGAAACATCCAGGTAAAGTACCCATCACATTCGCATTCAATGCACTGCACAAACTTATCTGTCCACATTAATGGTAGAATGACCCCTAAACAGTATCCTTACAGCTTGTAGTATATTCTACCACCTCTAGCAAAAGACTGATAGGAGAAGCATCCAAAGGAAGATTAATAGCTGTACAAGTGGAGGGCTAGGATGCAATTTGGACAGATATATAAAGAAAGGGAACACCTCCAGATCAAGGGGATGAAAAACTTGAAATGGAAACATACTTTGCGTAACACTACCCTGTAACCGAAATTAGAACATTATATGAACTAGCGCCCCTCGGACTAACCTAACGTAGAGTTCATATCAAAATCTATCTATCCCTTATGAGTTATTTGATATTTTTCCATTAACTTAAAAGCTAAACCATATAGGCATACTAAGGTTGATCTTGGAAACTCACTCTCTATAAATTAGTTGTATTGGGCCGTCATATGTTAACCCTCCATTTGACTTGAGTTAAAATTGATTTTTACCCGCTTACAATTGGCATTGTTTGTGGGAGTGTCACCTTGAATCTTTGTTTACAGTTCGTGCTCGGTGGTAAAAATGGCAAACTCCAGGAGAGATAAGATTGGTGTTTGTGGTGATAGAAAGGGAGACAAAGAAGAATCTGTGGGCTTCCAGTGTGTGGATCAGTTTGTGAACTTGGAAAGAAGAAAGGACCGACAGGTGGCTTGGTCTCCCAGTATTAGGGCAAATTCTGTCCATTCTAATCGTATTAGTTGAAGCCATTCTAGACAAGGAAGTTATGTATCGCATGAACAAGATACGATCAACCTTAGGTTGGAAGTTGATCATCTTCGTAGGTGGCTTCGACGTAGAGTGCATGTTAGGGAGGATAGAACCCCCCTCATTAAGCCAAAGCTCTAGTTCAGAAGAAGAGTGAAGTTATTGATGAAGATCTAGAATCCCCCAAAGTTATTGGTGAAGAAGGGTCAGAGATTCACCCCCTGAGAATATGGGAAATGACGCTATGAGCAGGGCCCTGTGCCAAATTTCTCAGTCACCTTTCTCAAGCCATATTGAGAGGGCTAAGCTCCCTCATCAGTTTTTCCAACCAACTTTCAATAAATACAACAGAAGGACTGACGCGGTGGTGCATGTGAGCCATTTTAATCAAAGGATGGCCATTTACTCTAGAAACAAGGCTCTCATGTGCAAGGTGTTCCCTTCTAGCCTTAGGCCTATTGCCATGAGGTTTGTTTGATGGATTGGAGGAGGGCTCAATAGGGTCCTACAAGGAGCTCACTAGGGCATTTACATTCAAATGGTATATAAAGTGTGAGAGCGTTCACATTGGAGTTGTCAAGGCTATGTTTCCTTGCGTAAATAAAAAATAAAAAAAAATAAAAAAAATCTACATTCCTTGTGCTAAAGTTTTTTTTTTTTTTTAAATGGCAATGTGCTATAGTAAATTTTTGGTATAGGCAGAGATTCAACCCTAGATCTCTTGTTCAACCATAAAAGATTTTACCAAGTAAGCTAACTAGAACCTACTATATTATTTTAATGAGTTGTATGTTAAAATAGGAGATTAGATGTAGGGTGTATTATTAAGTGAGGTGTTAAAGTAGATAAAGTAGTCTTTTGAGTTACTGAAAACTAAATTTTTAACACTATTACTAGCATTGATTAATATATTCAATACAATGTGACAAGAAACTTCTAACCCATGATTAAGTCCACAACATCATCATAAGTTTCTAACCCATGAATGACCACTTCATTTTTTTTTTTTTTAAAACACAAGAACTTTAAGAATTCAAATATTTTTTTATTAAAAATAAAAAACAAAACTAATTAAAAAGAAAAAGGAAAAATGAAAACCAAAACCGATAATGTCTAAAAAATCAAAAAAAGAAAAAAGAAAAGAAAAAGAAATGAATTGCACCTAATAAAACAAAACAAACTTATCACTAGGAATTAATAGAAAACAAATGATGCAAAAAAGAAGAAAAAAAAGAAAAAAAAAAAAAAGAAGCAAAACCTAAACAACAAAAATGTTGGTAAAGGGGCATTTTAGTCCAAAGCTCGGATATGAAAACTGACCAAGGCTAAGTCCATCTTTAGAGTTAGGAGTAGTTCATGCTTCTTCTGGCTCTTGAGGCCAACCATATCTCGGGGAAGGAGCAGGGCCTGCTTAAGGGAATTGGCCACGTAACCAGCTCTCCCTTGTCGAAAATCTCTAATAGAAGAGTCAAAAGGGTGAGGTGCCCCGTTAAGCACCAATGAGGGACTCCAAGCAGAGACCCTGGAGCGCAGGTTAGCTGTAGCTTCAAAACCAGTGCCCTTAGTGGAACCTTTCTTTTGCTGAGACCTAGTAACCTTGGACCCCTTATAGGGGCTCTTGCTCTGTCGACGGCTAGATCTCACCTTCCTTGGAAATTTCCTTGTCGAGATTTTTGTCCTTTTTCCTTTTCTTCTCTCTGAGCTCAAAATGAGAGGTCCGAGCTGGGAGGGGGTGTAAGGGGCCTCGGAACTATGGCAACCTCGGGCGCAACTTCCCTGGCATGAGACTCCAATAAGGCTAGAAGGTCGGGGGTTCTGTTTTGGATCACCATTCCTTCAGGTTTATTCGTAACCTCTTGGTTATAGAAACAGAGTAAGGAAACAGAGTGTTTTGAATTCCCACACACCGTAACTATGTGCTGGGGACTTTCATATATATATATATATATATATATATTGAATTGGTACATAATGAAAGGCAAGAAATCTGCCATTATAATATTTACATTAAATGTAAATATCCCATTGAGGGATTATAATATTTATATTAAATGTAAATATCCTAAATGAGAGATTTCCTTTATTTGTTACGTGCTTGACTTTGGTTGCCAGCTGCTTTGGTCTGACTGCTTGATTCCAGGAGCCTTAATTCACGTATGCTTGATGCATGGCTCCTTGATTTTGGAATATCTTCAATATTGGTTAATGCTGACTTAAGCTGTAGATTGAGGCCTGGAGCTGGCCTTAGAGTGCTTGGCTAGGTCAGGTCGGTTGAAAACTTCAAAGTCCTTCTCCAGGTCAATGAAGGCAGGCTCTTGTATTGGCTTCTTTGGTTCTTTGTCAGAAGGTACAACTTCCTTCTCGACTCTAATAATGTTGGCGACTTGCTGAGCAGTTAATTCAACCTTGAAAGTCCTTTTAGGAGGAGGACCAGTAAGAAACCCAGGAATGGTCATCTCAATCCTTACTATCCGTGGGTCTTTGGACTTGATCACATGCTTAGGGGATTGAAAGCATGTCATGATAGGAGTGTACCTGAGAATGACGTGGGTGGTGTGTAGCTGACCATCTTTGTAATGGAAGATCTCAAACTTCAGAATCCTGTTGAGAACCTTGCGGTTTACTAAATCAAGATTTGTAGCAGTGAAACCTTTATCTACAGGAATTTTAAGAAGACAAAGTTAGAGGTTAGGTATTTTCAAAAATATTTATTGGTACAAAGAAGATAATAATAAAAAATCCTCGTTGACATCATGATGGCAATAGATTAATCCTCGTTGACAGTGCAACCCATCGTGCCAGTCATCTGAGACGATAAAAAAAAATCCTCGTCCATGTGTTTGTTGGTTTCAGGAAGGCAATAGATTAATCTAATTACGGGTACCCTAGTTCTAAGGTAGTATCCTTTGTCCTTGCTATTTTGACAACTGTAAACCCAGTTGACATCATGACGGATTTGGTTGACAACTATCTTACGGTTTAGCATGTCTACACTGTCTAGTATCCTAAAGAGGTTTGGAAAGCACTAGGTGGAGCTAAGCCTATAGAAAATCAAGAAGTCCCTTTATACATCACCTATGGGAATTTGCATTCCACCTTCTATAAAGGCAATCATGGGAATGACCACGACACTGGTGGGTCTCTTATTGTACCATTCCCTTAAACGGCAGTTCTCTATCTCTACCTCGGCAGGAATGTTATACTTAGTTTTAAATGCCTCCCTCACCTCAGGCATGTTAACTAGACTATCAAATCTACCCATCCCAATGACTAAAAAAAAAAAAAGGACCCTAAGCTAAGTAAGGACTTAGGACAATTACAAATCTGGGAAGTTGGGCTCCTCAGACAACTTCTCTGATGGTAAGGTAAAGATTGTTGAAATGGGGGAAAGTGATCCCCACCTCCTTTATACAGAGGTGAAAAAGGAGTGGTAATTTTCCCACCCAAAAACTCAAAAAAACTTCAACCGCTGGATCTTCATCATGTCGTAGAACTTAGGGGCCATAAAGCCACCTGCTACATTAATTACAACATTGTGGATGCCGAAGCGTCAGGAGTGTGTATCAGACAGGTGCATGTGATAACCTTATACCCTTTTTCAAAAGTCAAGTTCATTAAAAATTGAGTTTTCAAGACTCAAGTTTTTTTGTAAGACTCAAGTATTACAAAATTGAGTTTTATCTTGGTTTTTTTTTTTTTTTTTTTTGGGTTTTCCCCTCCTGTCCTTATAAAATTACAAAGTGAGTTTCGAAATTTTGAGTTAAATGTTTCAATGGCACTATTATAAATAACTCAGTTATAGTGGATCCCACATTAGTCTATTGTCAAATTAAACTCGTGTATGACTGTTGAGAGCTAGCTCTTTACTCTTTATTTTAATTTATGTTTGGAATGTTGGACATGTTTGGAACTTTGATATGAATTCCTTTTGATGTAATTTATGTGCAGTTACACTGTAATGTGCCCATTGTCCATAGACTTGTAGCTCTATTAATGCAGGGGAAAAACAGCTTCTTTGTTTTTGCTCGAATGCACATTTAGAGGGGAACCCCCCCCCCCTAAGTAAAACTCGAGTTCTTAATATAAATAGAGCTTTTGAATCTCAAGTTCTTTAAACACTCGAGCCTTTCAATATCGATTTTAAAACTCGATCCTTTCAAGCTCGAGTTGTATTGGGATTTTTTTTTAAGTGTGGGACATTTGAACGAAAAAAGTTACATGAGGTTTGTTATTGGAGTTGAACTGGTGATTTTTGTATTTGTGAGTATTTGCATATCTTAGGTTTGATTTGGGTATGTTTTGGCATATTTATAATTGATTTTGTTTTGGGGTATTTAAAATTGGTTTTCTTCTAGGGTATTTGGTTTGAATTGGTTGTGGATAATCAAGTTTAGGGCTAACCATCCAAGACCCAGACCCAACTGAACCGCTTGACCTGAGGTGAATCAAACTGAGGACCGACTGATCCAATTAGTAAATTGGTAAGCAATCTTCGACTATAAAATTCCATACCACCATCCTTAGGTGGTCTCAATTAATATAACCACGGATAAAATCGATCCTGGGAAATTTGATGACTAGTATTTCTTGAGGTCAATGTTCAAGTATCAAGTTCATAACCCTAACTTGCCTATAATAGGTGGCTGGTTAACCTTAAACTTGACCCTAGTTGACGCATGGACAACTCTAATCAAAGTTTAGAATTCTAGCATAAAATTAGATGAGAAAATAGTCGAATTGATGCATGTCAGATGTTGCTATTAATTTCCTCATGTACCTTCCTCTTTGAATGTATTGCAACTCTATGGAACTCTAACATGTCAATATATGTCTAGCCATCATATAGTCTACTATTCCTTATAAGCCACATAGTATACTCATAATTGAACAATCCAATAGCCTATGGAGGACTATTCTATGCCTTAAATGGTTTATTAACAATTGTCCTAACAAAACCTGTTAACATTAGAAACCCTATTTTTAGGGTTTTACCATACCACCCTTATGGAGATAATATGTTGGATTTAGCATCATAAGATGTAACTATTTGTATAATGGGATGTTTAACATTATAGAGCTCAAGTCAAAACTCTTTATTGGTTCCCTTACCCTCTTAAGTATGGCTTAGCATTTCAACAAATTCATTTTAATATGGGTAGAAATAGTAAAACAGTCATTTGGTGGAACTGATCATGAGTTGGGTAATAGGCAAGAGATGAGGGGCTAGAGATGCTGAGATGATCTCTTGTGCAATTCAATAGCGTCAAAGAGCAACAATAACGAACTATGCGATGGCTCTTGTTTGTTTATTACACTAGAATGAGATCCTTTGTTAGTGGAATTACTGATATTTGATTGTAGCTATAAAACAAATATATTGGAACTATAAAACATAGTTTACAAGAGTTCTACAATGTTCTGAAGTGCCAAGCCTCGAAAAAAAAAAGTGCCAAGCTGTAAGATGTATATATTCAGGAACAAATTAGAATAATTCAGCAATGGTAGCAGTACAAAATTTCCAACGAGAACACTCAAGGATGCTTTAGGCAACTCCCCTGGCCTTTTAAGCAAGCCTGGTTGTGGTTTTCCTCATTGCTGCTAGTTCGAGGTCTGCCTGGTCTTGATCGAATATTGGTACCCATGGGGAAGGGCTCCTGCAGATACAACAAACCATGTCCGTAGATCACTAAGCAAAATAACTAAAAGGACCACTATAAACAAGTAGATATTACAATACCCCTATCGGATCACCAGGATTTGGACCTTCAGTATGAAAGAGAATTGGGGTGTTGCCAGACTCGGGTTTACCTCTTTAAAATGGCAAACGTATTTTACAGTTCTTTAAAATAATGTGCTTGTCCAGTGAAAGATCAGTGCTTCAGAAACAGCTAATCAACTAGGCTAGCTTGCCCCTTGTAAAGGATGATGATAAATAAATTTAGGCGTAAATGTACTTTTAGTCTCTATATTTTGACGTTTTTTCATTTTAGTTTCTATATTTTATTTTTACCATTTTTAGTTCCTAAACCAATTAACGCGTGTTATTTTCGTCATTTTTGTCAGTCAACCGACGGAAATAGTTGACGTGATAGCCAGAGACATTAAAATATTATTAAAAATGTCACGTCAACATCTTTTAAAAAAAATAATTTATCAATTTTAATTAAATAAAATCAAAAAACTAAAATTAAATAAAATATTTTAATTAAATAAAAAACAAAAATAAAATAAAAAATCACTAAAATTAAGATCAAAAAACTATCTTTGGTGTTTTCTCTTCCATTTCATTTTGTTAAATTAGTTTTTCTTCTCTCTATTTCATCCGTCTCACTTTCTCTCAAATTTTCTCATTTTCTTCTCTCTCTCTCTCTCTCTCTCTCTCCCTCTCTTGTTTCTCACTTGTGGTAATTGGTGGTGCAGTAGCTCGTGGTGGCTGTGGTGGGTTGAGATCAGGGTGGGGTGGGGTGGATGGGTTGAGATCGGGGTGGGGTGGCTGGGTTGAGATCGGGGTGGGGGTGGTTGGGGTTGAGATTGAGGTGGGGTGGGGTGGCTGGGGTTGAGCTCAGCTGGGGTGGGTTGTGAGCCAGCTAGGGTGGCGGTTGGGATGGTGGGTTGTGGTGGCTGTGATGGTTTTTGGGTTTGTTTCTGGGGTTTGATTTTTTGGGTTTGTGTTCTTTGATTTTCTGGGTTTGTGTTCTTGTGTTTGTAACCATTTGATTTTAGTGATTTTTTTTTTTAATTTTATTTCTGTTTTTTTATTTAATTAAAATTGAATTTCTTTTTAAAAGATGTTGACGTGGCATTTTTAATAATATTTTAATGTATTCGGTTGCCACGTTAGCTATTTCCGTCAGTTGACTGACGGAAATGACGAAAATAACACGACTTAATTACTTTAGGGACTAAAAGTGGTAAAAATAAAATGTAGGGACTAAAATAAAAAAACGTCAAAATGTAGGAATTAAAAGTGCATTTACGCCATAAATCTATATATATATATATATATATATATACATATATATATATATATCTAAAATCTGAAGCGTAGCATTTATTATTGCTACGCTCCAGTTGAGTTATATCAGAGTCCACACCATTATCATTTTTCTTTCCAATTTTTTTTTATAATTTTTTTAACATTTACTCTTTTTTTATATATATATATATATATATATATATTCACACTTTCTCTAACCTTTCTTTATCCTTTATATTTTCATCTCCTCACTACCCTCTACCTTAATATCACTTTTTAGCTCCCCACTACCCTTTACTGTAGATTTTCATCTCTCTACTACCCTCTACCCTTTACCCTCTACCTTAATATCACTCTTTATCTTTCCTTTCATTTTCCTTTTATTTGTCATTTCTTATTCACACTCTTACTATAAATTTGTTATTCTCTTTTCCATTCTTTACATACTTTTCCCTCACAAAAAATGTTCTCTTTCCTCTCTCTCTCTCTCTCTCTCTCTCTCTCTCTCTCTCTCTCTCTCTCTCTCAATTTTTTGGTGAATTTTTATTTTTCTTCCATCTCTTCTTTAGGTTGATAATTGTTGTGTTATATGTTATTTTTGTACAACATGACATTTGTTCTATGAAATTCCTTTTAAACTTGATAAGTTATCTTTTCATTTGATTTTTTTTTTTTTTTTCTCCTCATGTGCAGTGATTGACTTCTAACAAAAACTATTCTATTTATATATTTAGAAATCTATTCTTCTTAATTCCAACTGTTTAAATTTTGTATGGGCCATGGATTCTATTGAGCAATTAATATGAAAAATAAAATAAAATAAAAATAAATTCTACAATAATTTGCTTTATAGGGATCGACTCCTCTAAGTTATACATTGTTTCTTAAAAGTAGTGTGAGAGAAACTAATATTTGGTCTGTCTATGTAACTAATGTTTCTAATCTTTTGAAATTTTGTAGAGCATATACCCTACTAATTAGGCCATCTAAATCATTTGAATTAAAAATCAACTGTAACATAAGGAACAAAGAGGTCATAATGCATTCATGTTCTTCTCAAATCGTGATAAATCTGAGTAGTTGAATAGTTTTATTGTTTAATTTACCATTACTATATATTTTTTCCTGAAAGCTACATACCATTGATCATAACACCAAATGGATATTTCAAATTTCATTCGTATGATTACTTTGCTGTATTGTGAGTTGAAACATTGTTGGGTAATGATGTACGTTAGATTGTATGTGTAGCCTCTTGACTTGCAAAGGGTAAGTACTGATTTATGCTAAGTTTTTGTTTTTGGTATTCTTTAGAGCTATAATGGCTAATAGGTCTATTGAGGCTTCATTAATTTATGTGAGACTTCAATTTCACCCAAATGACAAGTAATAAAACAAGACAATTCATGTTCAGCTTTCAGGTTTATTCTTTAAAAAAAAGAATGCTTAGTTTTCTGGTAACCACTGTAGGGCCAATGGGCCCAAGGTATGTATTGGGCCAGCCTAGGAGTGCTTATGGGGTTGAAGGCCCAACCCAATGGTATGGATGGTCCGAGGACATGAAAAGGTTCGCCCGTGAAGTAACGTAAAAGAGGAAAGAAGCCATATCTAGGTATAGCATTTTGAGGCATGATGTCCGAGGATAAGAGCATCCTCGGCCATAGGTAGCCAAGGACGAGAAGAGTTATCTAGCAGTTCAAGGGCATCACTACTAAAGATCTTGAACGTAAAGGCAAAGAAAGCAAAGGTAAGAGACAAGGAGAAGGGACATGAAATATCAAGGGTAAAGCTGCTACCACCGTATTGAAGGCTCTGTACTTACCTCCCTGGCCGCATTAATGGGGAAGTGACACCTGAGTATTAGAGTCTAGCCTTATACCTATCGCCAAGAACTTTAGTAAAAAGGGGTGATGAGACAAGTATCTAGAGGGGGCATCTGATCTACACGTGGAAGAAAGGAGGAGAGAAAGGGAAGCCTTTAAAAGGTGAAGGAAAAGGAAAGAGGGGGGGGGGCACGGAAGAGAGAATTGTAAGAGAAAACCAAAGATTGTCCTCGGCCTTAATATACAAGAGAATTTTCACTTACAGACAGATATTATTCGTGTGTTTTCTGATCTAGCTTAACTTTCATGTTATCCAACATCCATAGACCTAGATTCAAAGTCCACTCTCTATAAATTCATTATTTTGGGCCTTTTGGGCTGGTTCCCCTGGTGCAACTGAGGTTCAGTAGTACTTGTGTCCTTAAAATTGGCGCTGTCTATGGGGAATCTTGTGTTCTAGCGCGGATAACGTGATGGCCGGTTTAGGTCCACACCATGTAGAATCTTTGAGATCTCAACATGAAGATCCTTTTCAACACTTAGAACAAATAGAATATCGAGAGGGCAGTGTGCACACAGGGCGCACTGCTAACAATCACTCGCGGGGTGGAAGCAGAATCCTCCACGAAGGTGGTACAAAGGCCATGCAGAGAGAAATTGACCATTTGAAGAGGAAGCCACGTCGTGCGAAGCGGAAACGAACACCCGCTGTCTTTAATTCCTCCTCTGATGATTCCTAGAGTAGTGGTTATAGACCTAAGTTAAGGACCCCTCCTAGTGAATCTTTCTCAGATACGACAGAGAATCTTCATGATAAGATGAGTAAGAATTCTTCTTCCAGGGGCTTGGGTAGCGACGCCATGGGAAAGGCGTTACACCAACTTTCTAGGTCGCCTTTCACATGAAAAATTGAGAAAGGCAAGCTCCCACTGCATTTTCCCCAGCCAAACTTCACCATTTACAATGGCCGGACAGATCCCGTGGAGCACGTGAGCCATTTTAATTAGTGAATGGCAGTGTATTCAAAGAATGAGACTTTAATGTGCAAAGTTTTCCCCTCTAGCTTGGGACCTGTCGCGATGAGGTGGTTTAACAGCTTAAAGGCAAACTTTATTAATTATTACATGGAGCTTACGATGGCATTTGGGTCTCGCTTTGTTACATGCAGTAGGGTACTTCGGCTAGTGGACTCATTACTGTCCATGGCCATGAGAGAGGGAGAAACCCTAAAAACATACTCCGATAGGTATTGGGAGATGTTTAACGAGATTAATGGTGACTTCGACAAGGTGGCAATTAATATTTTCAAGGTCAGCCTTCCAGCTGAGCACGACTTAAGGAAATCTCTAACCAAAAAGTTCGTGAAGAGTGTACGTCGGCTCATGGATCGTATTGATGAGTACAAACAGGTTGAAGAGGATCAGCAACAAAGCAAAGGAAAGACAAAAGTGATTCCTTAGGAGAGGAGGGATTTCAGGTCGGACAGGTACAATAACAAGTGGTCCCGGAGAGATTTTGCTAGCCAGTCTAGGTCGGCTCCTTCTCAAACAGTGAATGCTGTGTTTTGCGAGTCTATGCAGCAGGTGCTGGAAAGGATTCGTCACAAACCATACTTTAGGTGGCCCAATAAAATGATAGGATACCCTATGAAACGTAATTAGAACCTCCATTGCAACTATCATCAAGACAAGGGTCACACCACAGAAAACTGCAGGACCCTATGGAATTATCTGGATCAGTTGGTCAAAGAAGGGAAGTTAGGACAGTTTGTGAAGCAACCTAATGGGCAAGGGACACAATCTGGCTTGGTGAATTAGGGTAGCAACACTTTAAGGCCTCCATTGGGTACAATAAATGTTATTTTCGCAGCTCCAGGTCGAACTGGGTCTTGCCCTACCAGGGTAATGTCAGTATTGCGACTTCTTACCGAGGACCTTAGTCTTGAGCCGAAGAGGATCAAAGGGAACCCTCCACCCATTTTGGGTTTTTCTGAAGAAGATAAGGTTGAAGCTATCCAGCCACACGACGATGCATTGGTTATCATGCTGAGAATAGGGAGCTATGATGTGAAGAGAGTAATGGTCGACCAAAGGAGTGGGGCTGATATCATGTACCTGGATTTATTCAAGGGGCTTAACTTGAAGCTTGAAGATCTTACAGCTTATGATTCGCCATTGATAAGTTTTGAAGGGAAAGCTATTATTCCGAAAGGGAAGATTCGATTGCCCGTGTAGTCAGGACCAGTAGTGGTAGATGTAGACTTTATTGTAGTGGATGCATACTCCCCTTACATGGCTATAGTGGCAAGGTCGTGGTTGCATGCCCTAGGTGCCGTCTCTTCAACTTTGCATGTTAAGGTGAAGTTCCCATATGAGGATTCAATTAAAGAGATAGTCGGAAGCTAGTCTATGGCAAGATAATTCATAACTGCAACAATTATGCATCAGGCCAGGCAGAAGTCCCAAGCCTCAGCTAGGAGAAGTTTGTAGCAATTAACATCTTCGGCCAAGCAAGAGGTGGCCAAGGTCGAGGAGCCTGTGTGTGAAGAGTTGGAGAAGATACGTATCACCGACGATCTGGAAAGGTTTTTTTCAGGTGGGGAGTCAATTGCCGCTCCAAGAAAAAGAGGAATTGATTATGTTTCTGAAACGAAACATTGATGTACTTTAATGGAACGCTTATAAAGCACTAGGGGTCGACCTAAATTTCATCTGCCATCGCTTGAATGTTAATCCAATGGCAATGCCGAGGAGGTAACCACCTCGGCACTCGTCCAAGGAGCATGCTGATGCTGTTAAGGAAGAGATACTAAAGCTCAAAAAGGTAGGTGCTATCAAGGAGGTGTTTTATCTAAAGTGGTTGGCGTATACAGTGGTAGTAAAGAAGAAGAATGGGAAGTGGAGAGTGTGCGTGGATTTCACAGAGTTGAATAAGGCATGTCCCAAAGACTCATTCCCAATGCCCCGCATAAATCAGCTGGTGGATGCTACTGTAGGGCATCCTCGGATGAGTTTTCTAGACGCTTTCCAAGGTTACCATCAAATACCTTTAGCTCTAAAGGACCAGGAGAAGACAGCTTTTGTCACCCCTATAGGAAACTACCACTACAAGGTGATGCCTTTTGGTCTAAAGAACGCAGGGGCTACCTACCAGAGAATGATGACGTGGATGTTTGAACCCCAACTAGGAAAGACGATTGAGGTGTACGTGGATGATATGGTGGTAAAGAGCAAAACAATTTCTATACATATATCAGACTTAGATGACACCTTTCAAACGTTGAGAAAACACAAGTTACGTCTAAATGCATCCAAATATTCCTTTGGAGTAGGATATGGTAAGTTCTTGAGCTACATGGTGACTCATAGGGGGATCGAGGTCAATCTTGCTCAGGTTAAAGCAATCAATAGTTTACAGCCACCTCGGAATCCAAAAAAAGTGCAAAGATTGATCGGAATGACTGCTGCCCTCAACAAATTTATTTCACAGTTTGCAGATTGGTGTAGGCCATTTTTCCAATTGTTGAATAAGTGGAAGGGATTTGAATGGATAGAAGAGTGTGTCATCGCTTTTCAGCAGCTTAAGGAGTATCTGTCACGCCCACCCATTATGTCTCGGCCTGAGGTTGATGAAGTTCTATTCGTGTATATCACAGTGGCTAACCATACTGTAAGTTTGGTACTCATACGGGTTGATGGAAACATGCAGAAACCAGTCTACTATGTAAGTAAGTCCTTACATGAGACCGAGGTGTGTTATTCACCATTGAAAAAGGCCATTCTAGCCGTGGTGCACGCAACATGTAAGCTCCCTCATTACTTTCAATCTCACATGGTGGTGATCTTGACCCAACTCCCTCTTAAGGTAGTGGTACGGAGCGCGGATTACATGAGTAAGGTTGCTAAGTAGGGAACCATTTTGGGCGCTTTTGACATCAAGTATATGTCTCGCATCTCAGTGAAGGGCCAAGTGTTAGCTGATTTAGTCGCAGAATTTGCTGAGTCCACAATAGAAGATAATGCTAAGAGTATGGACATTGATGAAAAATCAATTGGCGTGATCACATGCAAGGAAATTTCAGTGTGGAATGTTTATGTTGATGGGGCTACAAACCAAAGGGGATCCGGTGTGGGGTTGGTAATTATAACCCCAAAGGGGCTTGCGTTGGAAAAGTCCTTGAGATTAGGATTTTCGGCTACTAACAATGAAGCTGAGTATGAGACTTTAGTAAAAGGAATGGATATGGTTCAAAAAATGGCCGGACAGGTGGTGCAAATGTTCTCGGACTTGTAATTAATTGTGGGCCAAGTAGAAGGAAAGGTGGAAGCTAGAGATCCGAGGATGTAGGAATACCTAACTCAAGTCAGGTTTTTACAATCCAAATTCGAATCCTTTACTTTGTCACATGTTCCTAGGAGTAACAACACACATGCTGACTCTTTGGCAACCCTCGCCACGTCCTCGGCACAAGGTTTGCCTCGGGTCATTCTTGTTGAAGACCTATGTAAGCCTGCTAAAATAATTGGAAGTATTATCCAAGTTCATCAGATTAGGGTAGGGCCCAATTGGATGGACCCCATCGTATCTTTCCTTAAGGATGATGTCTTGCCAGAAGAAAAAGCAAAGGCGGATAAGGTGTGTGGGAAGGCATCTCAGTTTTGGTTGTCCAAGGACCGAAAATTATACAAACGATCTTTTTCGGGTCCATACTTGCTGTGTATACACCCTGAAGCAACAGAGCTGCTTTTAGAAGAACTACATGATGGAATATGTGGAAATCACACAGGAGGAAGATCTGTAGCTCACAGAGCTCTAACATAAGGGTATTGGTGGCCGAATATGCAACGAGAAGCTCAGAACTATGTGAAGAAGTGTGACCAATGTCAACGGTTTGCGCTCAACATCCATTAGCCTGGGGGTGTGCTTAATTCTCTAACTAGTCCTTGGTCTTTTGCACAATGGGGCTTAGACATTATGGGACCCTTTCCAAAGGCGCCTGGGAATAAGAGGTGGTTGATTGTGGGCACGGACTACTTCACCAAGTGGGTAGAAGCCAAACCCCTATCCAATATTAGAGACGTTGATGCAAAGAAGTTCATTTGGAAGAATATTGTCACTAGGTTTGGGGTCCATCATACTCTTATCTCGAAAAATGGTTTGCAATTTGACAGTATAGCTTTCAGACGATATTGATATGACCTCGGCATAACTGACAGATATACTACTCCAGCTTATCCACAAGGAAATGGGCAAGCCGAGGCAGTTAACAAGGTTATTGTAAATGGGCTAAAGAAAAGGTTGGATGATGCCAAAGGTAGATGAGTGGAAGAATTGTCTCACATTTTATGGACGTATCGAACCACGCCGCGAAGATCCACTGGAGAGACACCCTTCTCAATGACCTATGGCACCGAGGCTAAGATTCCTTTAGAAACTGGATTCCCGACAATGAGAACAAGTTCCTTCACTTCTGGCTATGATTCCTATAGTCCAACTGGCTTATTATCAGCAAAAGCTGAAACAGGGATACGATTTACACGTAAAATCAAGGCCGTTTGCTCCTGGAGATTTGGTATTGAGGAAAGTCCTAGGTACTGCCAAGAATCCAGCATGGGGGAAGTTGGGACCTAATTGAGAAGGACCGTATCGCAATATTTCAGTAGCTGGTATCGGAGCTTACTATCTTGTAAATCTAGACGAAAAAGTTTTAAAACATGCTTGGAATGTAAGTAACTTACGAAGATACTATTATTAATAAAAGGCATTCATGCCGCTTTTATTCTATTGTTGTCATGATGCAAATGGTGTTATATTTATATTTGAAAGTATCAAACAGAAACTTGGTCATGTAGGTTCCTCGGACCACATACCTTGTAGAAATTGATATCAATACAAATTGTTAAATAGAACCAAAGTTACGTCGGATCCTCGGATCTTCTACCTTGGGGAAATTAACGTATCAGTATAAATTGTTAAACAGAACCAAGGTTACGTCGGATCCTCGGATTATCTACCTTGGGAAAATTAACATATCAATGCAAAGTGTTAAACAGAACCAAGGTTACATTGGATCCTCGGATTATCTACCTTGAGAAAATTAACATATCAATACAAAGCATTAACAGAACCAAGGTTACGTCGGATTCTCGGATCATCTACCTTGGGAAAATTAACATATCAATACAAAGTGTTAAACAGAACCAAGGTTACGTCGGATCCTCGGATCATTTACCTTGGAAAAATTAACATATCAATACAAAGAGTTAAACAGAACCAAGGTTACGTCAAATCCTCGGATCATCTACCTTGGAAAAATTAGCATCCCAATGCTAAGTGTTAAGCAGAAATTGGGTAACGTGGGCTCCTCAGATCATAAACCCTATGGAAGTAGATATCTTACCAAATACCCAATAGGTAAGTGATCACAAAGGGTCCCTTAAACTGTGGGTTTCGTAGAACTTCATTTTTTACTAGTTGTTAGGTATAGCATTTGAGTTACCCTTGGTTTAAATACAAATCATTTCTGAGAACTTAGTGTTCCTCATCGTGACATCTTTTATGCGTTAGTACGATGCTGATTCTTGAATAGGTCTTAATTGAATTGGTCCTATATATATGATTTACTCTTAAAAGTCTTGTTCATTGCAAGAACTGGATAACAATTCACAAACATCACTTAAAGCATTTGCCAATATAGAAATCCGACAAATTCTATTGCCCTTACTTGTTTATTTACTGGGAACTATCGATGAATATTAGGCGTATAAACTATTATTGTTTATCATGTTGCATGAATAACTAGTGGAATGACAACGCTGATAAAAGGTACAACTCGAAATTGCAATGCAATTAACTGTTCCTTTTCATTAATTAAAAGTTCATACAAATACATCCACAACCAAAATGTTGGATTGTACCAAAAGAAAATGAAAATGAAACTGAGATGAAAATGAAAGGGAAATTAAAGCAAAAAGAAAAGAAAAGGGGGCTGATCAATGCTATGCCTTCATTTGGTCTTTGGGATCAGCGGTGACTACAACTGATGCCGAGGACCCCTTAATTGTATCCTTGCCCTTCGAACCTCCCTTGGAGACTATGGGCAGGGTCGCCAACACGATCTCCAGAGTGCCACTAGCCTTTGGGTCTTAAGGCAACCCCTTAGGTTCGTTGGGAAGTTGCACCTCCTCATGCACTACCCCTTCTGCCTGTGTTGAGAGTGGATGCCTAAGAGAAGCAAGGTCCGCAGCAGCTTCGCCAGGTTGTGTTACTGCCTCTGAAGAATAGGCGTCATCCTTGGAATGAGAAGGAGTGGAGGCTTGGATGGCCTGGGGGAAGTAGGCATTTTCTGCCTTCCAAAGAGGAGAGGAAGCATCAACCCCAGCTTGGGATAAAGCTTCCTTCGACACTTGGAGGCAGTAGTCTCTACACACCTTCAGCACTTGAGCTTTAAAGGTCTCGATGGTTTCTACCACCCCCACCTCATAACCACTTTGCTCAGCCTAGTCAACTGCCTCTTGGGCCTCTTGAGCTTTGGCAATAGCCTCTTCCTTGGCCGTTATGGCTTCTTGCTTAGCCTCCTCCACTTTTTTCAAATCCTGCTTAAGGCCTTCGATCAGCTTCTTTGCTGCAGCAAAGTTCTCGTCGGCTTGCCTAAGCTGCAGTCTTTGATCCTCGGCTTGCCTCTCGGTGGTCTTCAGCTGGGCCTCTAAACTAGATCTTTCACTCTTCGTTTTACTTAGGCTAGTCGAGACCTCCTGTAGTTTCTTCTCCTTCAGCTCTAGGATCCTCTGGGTGTGATCAAGTCTCACTTCTCTGGCCCGAAGGGACTTATAGGAATTGGCCGCAATTTCCTCTGCTTTATGCGCAGATTGAACAGCCTGCATGCAAAGTATGATAAGTCAGTGACATGCAGGCGCAATTACCATAAAATAATAATAATAATAATAATAATAATAATAATAATATATGTAGAAAGGAACGTTCAATTAAAACCCTTACCATAGCAAGTTCTTTCTTCAAAATCATGAAGACATTTTGATCCCTCATTCTCCTGAGCTCACCTATGTCCTTGGGCAGCAGCAGTGCTTGTTCCACTGCATCTACAATGCATGCAGCAGTGCCCTCATCGGAACCCCTAATAGATGCATTATCAGTGTTAGCTTGGTCATCCACAGTTATTTGGGGGGCCCAAATAGGCACATGTAAGGCTGCATGGGACTCGGCCCGTTTGTTCAACCTCGTCTGAATGAGGCGAGCCTGTTTTACCCCCTTTTCATGTTCTACGTCCTTGGTAGGGGGATCTCTCCCGCCTTCAATTACATCCTTCCCCTTTTGGTGATCCTTTTTCCTTTTATGATCAGCGGGATCAATGCGTTGGGATTGGGTTGATGGAAGGAAAGGGAGTTTTAGTAGGGGAACTTTCTCAATGTCTTTGTCTTTAACTTTTTCTTGGGACACCTTAAGAGGCTCCTGAACCCCTACCCGAGCCTCCAGCACATCCTTCAGACTTTGTTTTGGCCTACGTTGGATACCCATAATTTCAAGTTGTTGGTCGGCATCCAATGAGGTCAGTGGGGGCGTGCCGAGGACAGCAGTTTGATCTTCAGGTGATGGAAGCTGATCAAAAACTTCGAATTCTCCGTCAAAATCCGAAACTTCAATAATCTCTTCTTCTTCTTCCTTTATGAATGGCTGAGAGGAAGAGCCTTCGCCCAGTGTGGGTCGTGCCGAGGAGGTAGTGAGGAGAATGCCTTCGGGTATGAGTCGCACTGGTTCGGTGATGAGAGTGCCTTATGAAATGGGAGCACCCCCGGGAAGAAGGAAGCCGTCAACTACGACGTTGATTCGAGGTAGCCGAGGATCTTTTGCCTTGATTACACACTTTGGCGCTTGAAAGGCTGTTGAGATCGGATCGTATCCAAGGATTAGGTGTGCTGCCCGAAGCTAACCGTCCGAGTGAACAAACACCTCGGCTTTCAAAATCTTGTCTAGGCGAGCAAAGTCGATAAGATGAGCGTGACGAGCAATTGCACAGCGATTTGCACAGTTATTTAAAGAAACAGTAAGGTAAAAGCAAAGAAAGAATATGACCATAACAAAACAACAACAAAAAAATAATAAGAATAGAACTAATGTTGTGCAGGTATTCACCTGGTTCCCCCTCCCTCGTCGGACAAGGGAGATCGTCATGCCAATCCCCAGATATTATTAGGAAGTCTTTATTCAAACCTTTGTTGGAGTGGGGGAGGCACTGGATTAGTCTAACCTCAGCGTGCCTAGACTTTAGGTAATACCCCTGCCCCTTTAAGTGGTGGAGGTTATAAACCCAGTTCAAATTTAAATCTTTTAATAACTATCTTCTAAAAAGACATTTAAATCTTTTGCTACAGCCTACAAAAAACTGTTTTAGGCAAAAGCACAAACATATGGAGTGCTTTGAGAAGAACACTACGAATTGATAGATTAGAACTCCTAACAGAGAATGGGATGAAGTGAAGGAAGATGGAGAGACCTAGGATTAGAGACAAAATTGAATTGAATACCAAAGGGAGCTTTTGGGAGACCCAGGAAAGCCAGAGCTACACGGTAAACTGAGTAAAGGGAGAGCTGTGAGTTTGAGTAGCCCCCACAAGAAGATGTGACTCTAGAGAAAACACTAATCTAATCTACGGCCTGGAAACACTATTTCAGATAGTAGAAATGAACGTAAGAGATGGAGAATGTTTTTCTTCTATTTCTCACACATACACACGCACACACAATGGTTATACTAACTTTATTTATAGATTTTTTCATGGATGATTACTTGTAGGAAACCAAGGGAAATATCAGTAAGTCTTGGTTATGAATTGGACCAACTCCATTGTGAACTTACTCATTCATTGGCCCCGTCCAAAATTTCTAACATGCAGAATTTTCAGGAAAGAAAAAAATAAGTTCTGAAATAAGCACTGGTTTTAGAATACATCACAATTCACAACAATCACATTTAAAAATAAAAACAAATAAACCTCCCCCATCACCATCTCCATTCTCCAACAACAGCAAGAGAAGCAACAAATAACAATAAGAACAGAAAAAAAAAACACAAGACGGTGAAGGAATGATATAGCTGCAGCCAAGCCTACTACTGGTGATACCCCTGAAATAAATCATCACATGAAAGGAAGAGCTAACTGTTGGGCTTTGTGGAGCTTAGTTTGTGTTTGGCCCATTGTGAATCCTGTTTTTAGTATAAAAGATTGTTTTTAATTAGGGTTTCAAGTAAGTAGTCGGTTTTGTAAGGAGAAAAACAGTTTGTAGCCGCAACTTGTATTTTTCCCTGATAATAGTGAAATCTCTGCAACTCCGTGGACGTAGGCAAATTGCCGAACCACGTAAATACTGTCTTGTGCGTGTGATTATTTTCTTTGGCGTGTGTTTTCTCTATATTTTTGTCTCTCACAGGTTTAAGAATTCGTGCAAATTCCCTTCACTAACATCTGTGTCCTTGGAGTGAGCTTGATATCCTCCACAATGTTTCTGAAATTCCCATTCCTTGTATTAGCAGTGGCCTTACTATCTCAGCCGCCCCCAAAGCAGTTAGACTAACTGACATTTATTTTGCAGAAGTTTGTCATCCTCTGGAAACACAAGAAACTTGAATAAAAGGCAGAAAAAACTCTCTGGATACTGGAGATTATCATATGTAATGAATCACTGCATTGATTCCTTCACGACAAAAGAATGGAACACTAATTTAGCAATTGACTAATAAGAGCAATAACTAGCATGTAAATAATCTAGAAAAGATTACTACTTGCAAATTAACAATAAGAAAATCAAACTATAAATTATGAGGTTCACGATGCTACTGGTAAAAGTAAAGGGATACGTACTAATAAGAACTGGAGGTACCTCAGGGTTCAATGCTAACATGGCGCACATGTGCTATTTTGCCCCAATCCTCACTGTTGCAATCCTTAATCCGTTCTGTGAACTCCGTTGGCATGTTTGACAGTTTCAATTCTTGGAGAGTCTCAACATTCTGCAATCCATCAGGAAGCTTTTGCAGACGTGAACATGATCTGATCTGTAAAACTCTGAGACGAGGCAATGCTCCTTCCTGCACAATCCAGTCCTCCAGTCCCTCTAGCTTCCATAGTCTAAGAATTCGAAGCTGAGGAAAGCTGTTTTCAGGGCAGCACATATTGTTCTCCACATAAGATTCAGAGAATAACTGAAGAATTCTCAGTTTTGGAAGTTTATCTAACTTTTGCATTGGATCTTCACTTAGTGCTGACGCTGACAAGGTAATCTCAATAAGGTTCTCCGGAAATTTAGAGATGACAGATGGAGTTTTTAACCTTCCAAGAAAATATATACTGGAGAGGTTTGTGTGGCCTAACAAAGACTGTAAGTGTAGATCCCAAGGTTGATTGTTTTCATCATGTGATTTCAGCCTTAAATACTGAAGATGTTTTAGTTTTTGAATCCATTCAGCCACTGCTTCCAGTTGCAATGACATTACATCCTTTTGATTTGACATGCACCGGCATGCCACACCGAGTTTCTTAAGATTTATCAACGTGTCCAAGCCATCCCTCACTGGACTTTTCTCGTCCACAAACGCACCCCATAAAGTTTGAAGGTCTTCTAATGAGGCACCTCTTGGTTGAGGCCCAAATCTACTGCGATAACTCTCGCTCAAATACAAGTGCCGCAATTGTTTCATCTTCCAAATATATGGAGCGAGAAAACTGATGTAAGTGTGCTTCACATCTAGTGTTTGGAGTTTCAGCAAGTTGCTAACGGATGACGGAAGTGACTCAAGGTAAGTCCATCTCAGGCCAAGGTACCTTAACAAAACCAGCTTACTCAGTACCTTTGGCAATTGAGGTCTGAAAACACGTTCAAGATCAAGCACCCGCAGCAATAGGAAGCACCTGCAGGAAATGCACCGTTGAAGAAAGTTTCCTATCTCATCCCCAGGCTGGCTTCCTTCTCGATAATCAAAGGACATAAACGAAAGGGACTTCCTATAGGAGGCCTGCAGAGTAGCATTGTCAGAGTTGTCACCGTGAATATGGTCAAAGCTGGTGTTGCTGGGATCTATGTTATTGTAATGATCAACAATCCAACGATTCTGCTGAAGGCTTGAAGGTGATTTGGAAGCTCTGTTGACTTGCCCTTTTAAAACTTTGTCTTCCAAAGCTTTTGACAAGTGTTTCCTTAATGCAGCAGGAAGACAACAACTTCTGGCTTTACCATTTGGCTTCTTTTCTGTTACTTGAACCATGTTCCGATCTATCAGCTCCATCAGATACTTCTCAGCAAATTGTTCAGGAGAATCATCAACCCTGCGTGGACTCAAAAACCCCTCAGCAACCCACAGCGTGATTAATCTTCTTGCTGGGATCTCAAATTCTTCAGGAAATAATAGGAAATAATCTAGACATCGTTTCAATTCTATGGGCAATTCCCTACTAACCTTTTCTGAGATTTCTGACCAAGGTCCCTTGTCTTCTTTGTCTTCTTTGAGCTCTTTTAGCACCCTTGTCCACTCCTCAAGGGTTGCAACTTTCTTCGACAGTAGTTTTCCCATGTTTACGATTTCCAGAGGCAAACCACCACAACGCATCACGATTTTTCGTCCAACATCTTTCAGTTCTGGGGGTACTTCCTCCACCCCCAAAGTTTTGGTAAATAATGTCAAACTCTCATCAGTACTTAGCAATTGCAGTTTGTACTGAAAGATTCTTGAGTCAGTGTGCAGTACAGCCATGTCACGAGTAGTGATCACTATTCTGCTCCCATTTGAAACATCTGGGAATGCGCCTTTGACATCATCCCAGACTGCGGACATGGGGATATTATCCAGAACTATGAGGTACTTCTTTTCTCTCAAGAAAATCTGAAGCATTTGCTTTAGTTCATCTTGAAGGCTCTGCTTCCCTTTTAGTTCTTGATCAGGTACAATTACTTGTTTCCTTATGTCTTGCAGAATCTCTTCAGCACCATGCTTTTCAGATATAGTAACCCAAGCATGGGTACTAAAATGGAAAGCATTGTCCTTAAAGATTGAATCTGCTAGGGGTGTCTTACTGGAGCCTCCCATTCCCACAATTGAAATGATGCAGCGACGTGGTTCATCAACTGTGAGCAGCCTCTCCTTTATTTCGTGTACTTGGTCTTCAAAGCCAATGACAACAGATTCTTCAGAAAATTGAGATGGAGGCCTTCTTTGATGCCTTCTTTGATATCTTCTTTGAGTCATGGAGTCGGATGCCTCAAGATGTTCAATGCCATATGCTATTCTTCTCTCTGTAATTTTCTGAATTTTTTTCTTGATAATAGAGATCTCCTGGACAACCTTGGAATCAGCTTTCCGATTTTTGATTATTGATGCAAGCCTAGTGAAGATGATCTTTTCATCCACTCTCGTGCTCTTATAGATGCCAACGATAGTCTTTGCTTCATCAGCAATGTCTCTCATTTCCTTCTCCCAGAGCTTGAGCTTTGCATCTGGTTCCTTAATCGCTTCAATGTCTTTGAGAAATGCTTCAATCAGTTCCAGCTCGCTTTTGATTGATACAACTTGCTCTTTGGCATAAGATCTTCTAACAATATCAGATTCAAATGGTTCGGTATTAATCAATTCATTCATTTGGCTAGATTCAACTATAATTGATTCATCTTCCTCTTCAACCTTGTCCTTATATCTTTTTGTGTTCGTATCCTGCTGCAAAGAACCAGGTTCAGCTTTCTCCAACTTGTTCTCCACATCTTTAAAAATAACTTCAGACATAGATGCCGTGGTTCCATGTGTGTCTTGAACTGTTGAACTCCGAACCCCTTTTCCTTCAAATTTCTCACTGCTAATTGCTTCAATCTCATCAACATATCTTCTTGTCTTTTTGTGCTGCTGCAAGGAGCCTGGTTGAGCTTCCTCCAAGTTGTTATCATCGTCTTCACCAATACTATAAGATGTAGATGCCATGGTTCCTTGCAGGTCTTGCACCCTAGAAGACTGACCCCTTTTTCCTTCAAGTTTCCCAATGTCATAAGTTCTCCTTCTTTCAGACATAACAAGAAACTCACTGCTAATTTCTTTTACCTTCACTTCTATAGAGGGTAGAACCATTAATTCCTTGACTATCAACATAGGCCTAGATAAACTTCCTTTCATTTTTTCTTGAGATCGTTGAAGGCGTGTATTTAAAGCAGCAACCTTAAGAGCAAGGTCTTCCATTTGCTTCAACCAGACCATAACTCTCTGACATTGGCCTTCATTGCTAACATCTTCAGATAAGGCACGCATTAGCCTCACATCTTTCCAGATTGACTCAAGATCAAAACCTGTTGATGGCCTCAAATCTGTAATAGACCCCCCCATCCGATATAACCACCTTCTGCCATATGCAAATTGGATCCTGCTCCTGATCACCTTCATCTTTTTCCTGAGCACTAAATCTTCACTAAGAAAAGCAGGAGCTTTGAGTGTTGCCCAACTCTTTATCTGCTGCTCTCTTTTTCTTGCAAAAGATGCAATATAATAATTTGCAGGAAGACAAATTTCGCTCACCCACTCCATCCAAACTTTCTCCCTTTCATCTAGGTCTCCATCTCCAACTGCTTCCATATCTTTCAGAATATCATATATGCATCTGATGCCCTGCCTTACTTGCTCAACCTCCCTGATGGCAAAGGGGTGGAAAAGGAACTTTTGACTTAGCACGAAGTCAGTGCGCTCTAACAAAGTAGAAATGATGGTGTTTGTCTCTGATATCACATTCACCTCTCTTGACAAGCTGCCTTCACATTCTGTACTGACATTAATGATTTGTTTATGTAACCTAAGCAGATCCTGTATATGAGAAGTCGAGCGCTCCACTAACCCGTAAATTGAACTCTTTTGCAGATTAAGTCTAGGTATCCCTGGCAGCATATGAATAAGAAAGAATGGAAGTAATAGCGGCGGCAGAAGAATAGAAGTATACAAAAGAGATGCCTCGAAGAAGATTCGTGCACACCCCCGCTCTACTGATGTGATCACAGAAGACATAATAGTAGCTTTATGTTGAGCTCCTTCTCCCTGATTTTTATCTTCTGCTTTTTCAATACCAAGGAATTTACTTTCTTTAGAGAGAGGATCTATACGAAGCATGAGGCGCTTTATCTTGGGACTTAACTTCGATCCAAGAAATACATCATTAAAATAGAAGCCAAATCGTGTCTTTCCTGATATGATCATAAAAGTGTCGATCATATCTTCTGCAGAGCGTACAACATCCCATGCCTCCTCTGCCCATTGATTCATATCTTCACTTGGTCCTTCCAAAGATTCTATCTGGTCTAACACAGCAAGCATGAGCCTCAATTCCCTTTCTAACAATTCCAGCTGGAGCCGGAGCTTGAGTTGATGTCGGTTTGCTTCATCTAATTCTTCTATAAGAATGCCAAACAATATCATAGGAACAACCGCAGCCATAGTGTTCCAATCCAAAGGATGAAAACTAATTTGGGTGGAAGGTTAAATGCTGAAAAAGGATAGTGATTTTAGGGAGATGGAAAATGGAGAAAAGAAAATAGAGCAGTCTTTATTTTTTTCATTCTTTCGTTAGGCTTGTGTCCTGACTTCTGAACAGGGTTCAGTTGGCCGTTGGTAATAGTATAAACTGTAAAGAAAGGAAGATAGACCAAGTATTTTTATAAGGGAACGACTTCCACGGCGTTCAGGGGAAAAAAAATCCACTTTCGGTGCTCCTGTAGCACTCCTAAGAGCATTCTCATTAGATGTGCTAAATGCTAAATATTTGACATTTGACAAATCAAACACTAAAAAAACCACTCTCATAAAATATTCCAAATTTCATAATTTTTACTACATGTAAATAGTACCGTTCCATCTTTGAAATGGTACGGATTGAGATTGCTAAAAAAAAGTAGTTTTTTTTTATTCATTTCTCTCTCATTCTTTATGACTTTCTTTCTAATCTCTCTTTCTTTTTCTTTTCCTTCTTTCTTTCTTCGCCACTCCTTCATCTCTTTCTCTCTCTTTTCCTATTTTCTTCTTTTTCTTCTTCTTTCTCCTCAAGCTTTGCCTCTCTCTTTTTTTCTTTTTCTTTTTTCTCTATTTTTTTCCTTTTCTCTATCACTTTCTCTGCGCCTCGTTTTTTTTTCTTGGTCTCTCTCTCTCTCTCTCTCTCTCTCTCTCTCTCTCTCTCTCTCTAAACCATTGCCATTGAGATCAGTTGTTGCCGTGGAGTTTGGCCTCACCAATGAGGTCAACTGGTGGAGATCACATGTAAGTTTGGGCGTTTTTCTTTTAATTTAATTTAATTTATTTTTTTGGGGTGTGGGTTTCATGTGATTGTGGGTGGTGGTGGAGTTATTTTTTGGGTTGTTGTGGATTTTTTTTTTCTTTTCTAGTTGTGGTTTTTATATTATTATTAATTTTTTAAGGTGGTATTGGTGGATGTGAGTTTGTGCCGGTGGTGGCTGTCGGTGTTGTTGTGGCAGTGGTTGTTGGTGGCTGTTGTTGCGGTAGTGGTGGTTTTGAGTTTTTTTATTTGGGATGGGTTTTGAGGTTTGTGAATGTGGTGGATTTTTTTTTCGGTTGTGTTTTCTTTTTTTTTTTTAGGTGCCATTGGTGGATGTGGGTTTGTGTTGGTGGTGGTTGTCGGTGTTGTTGCAGCAGTGGCCGCCGTTGTTGTTGTTGTTGTTGTTGTTGTTGATGATGATGATGATGATGGGAGAAATTAATATATTATTTTAATGTGTTGTAAATATTATTTTAATATATAGAATTGAAGAATAAAACATGTAATGAATGAGATGTTGTCAAATGATATGGTAAAATAATAAAGTAAGTTTTTGGTGTGTCAAAATGACATTTTTAAAATTTTTTTTTTTATTTTATAAAAGAGCTAATGGTAGTGCTCTAACCCGCCTCTTAGCACATACTCTACCCTTATCTGCGTTGGGATAATATGATAAGGGTGTGAGAAAGTATGTCCAAACAAGTGTCCAAGTATCCCCAACATCTCTACTACCATGTCAGCTAGCATCCATACCCCAACAGATAGGGATAATCTTGATGAGCTGGCGCACTCACAAAAGCACTTGGTATCTGTCCTTGATCACATGGCTCAACAAGGTACCGTTACCCCTAGAGAGGACAGATTCATATCCCGTGCAATACCTAAGGGTATTGCACGGGGTCCAATACCTAAATTCTCAGCCATAGATTTAACCTAATGGCTTAAGCCTTTGACACCTCACCAATCCACAAAAAGAATATTTTACCCTTAAAAAATTTCATAGCCCGCCCACTATTTCAACCCTCCCACTATTTCTGGTAAGTCTAAGTAAACTTTCATAAAATCAATTTTTTTCTCTCTCTCTTTCTCTCTCCTGCACAACTACCGTTCTCTGCCTCTCCTTCAACCCATTCTCTACCTTTCCTTTAATCCATTGTCACAGTAGCCCTAGCTCATACCCAAACACTGGAACTTAGCATTTGAAACCAAACCCTCAAACACTCACACTCCCTCTTTCTCGTGTGTGAAGCTGTCCCAAGTCCTAACTCTCATGGAGTGAAAGTCTCTCTGAAGCAACGAAGCCACTGGCCAGATTGATGGTTCTAACGGTACTTGGCCATTGTATCGTCGAAAAATCCCCAAAATCCCCTTTGTGATAGTTATCGCAGGTCCATCTTTGATTGGTTGCTTCTGACATCAACCAACTCAAGGAGGTGAGTTCTCTCTTTTATATACATTGAATAAAAAATAAAAAATAAAAAATTGGGCAAAAGGAGAGTTGGGTCAGGGGTCAAGATAGTTGGGGCTATTGAAACCAAGCTCTTGAAATTCTAATTTTTATTGGTTTAAGTACAAATATGACAAAATCTTTAGAATCCCATTCTAGCCAAGCCAAGGATTCTTGTGGTTCCAGATCAAGGATCCAGCTACAGGAAAACCAATATTAAGAAAGGTTATTTCTTATTACAGTTGTGGCCTCGTGGGAGCCTCAGCCTATCCTCTCCCACAATGCCACAACTTCTGAAGCTATTTCCAAAATTTGGGTTGGAGTCATGACTTATGGGAGAATTACCCAAAGTAGTCGTGTATGCAACTGTAAAACCAATATTTAATAATCCATTTGTGTTGATCATATAGACAATGTTACATGAAAAGAAAGCAAAAGGAGAAATCCTGATTTGATTAATAGGGGGAAACAAATTTAGTTGTTGGATTTTATTGGATGTGTATATTTTGGTTCCAAATGAATTGAGAGATGTTTCTAGTTCACTTAAAAAGATTTTAAAAAGATTTCGCATGTTCTTAAAAGTGTATACTATATACAGAGCCAGTTCTGTTGAAAATTGTGAAACAATCTTGAGATTCGGGCAGGGTCACCACCTTGAATAACATTTTTGCTAGTATACGAGTTCATTCGGCCACTACCTATGAATATATAGCACTGTTGCCCGGGACTCCACCCCCATATTCTTTTGGTACACAAACTCGTAGGTCAAATTTTTATTGGGGGGGTCAAGATACACTTTAATAGTTTCTAAAAAAAAATTAGTTTGAAACTTCCCTTTATCAATTGGGTCATCATCTCTCATGATCAAATATTGATTTGCTGTAATTCTTATATATGATAAGCACAATATTGGTACACAAATTTTCAGCTTTTATTTTTGATGAAAAATATTCATTCTTCTATATTTATAACAGTTGATATTTTGTACATTTGTTTGTTAATTACAGGAGTATTCTTTAATTCACATAGTGTGGTGAGAGAATTCTCTCAAAACATGGATGCCAATGAAGATTTAAGCCCTAGATTCATGGATGTCAATGAAGATTTGAGTCTTAGAGTCATGGATGCCAATGAAGATTTGAGTTCTAAAGTTGGTATGGAATTTGATACATTAGAAGATGCATGGGAATTTTGGCTAAAATATGGAAGGCAAATGGGCTTTGATGTTAGAAAACATTACATAAATAAACGTAAGAAGGATGGAAAGATAACATCAAGGGGATTTGTATGTGCAAAGCAGGGCATTCGAGGTCCAGAAAAAGAAGATATGATTCGCACTCGTAGCCGAGATGATACAAGGACTAATTGTCCTGTAAAGCTATATGTTTCATTAATGCGAGAAACTGGAAAGTATAAAGTGACTGATTTTATTGAAAAACATAATCACATTTTTCATCTATCAGAAACAGCTTATATGATGAGATCTCAACGAAAAATCTCAGAAGTTCATGCAAAATTGATTGAGTTAGCATCCTCTTTTGGAATCAAGCCAAAAGTAGCACATGAGTTAATGAGTAGAGAGGCTGGTGGGAAAGCTAATCTTGGATTCACTGAGCTTGATCAGCATAATTATAAAAAGAGGGCAGTAAAATTTGATATATGGTTAAGCTGCATGCTTATTAGGATACTTTCAGGAACAATTGACTACAAATCCGTCCTTTTAATATGCAGTACAATTAGATAATGTTGAGCAGATTACAAACATTTTTTGGGCTGATGCTAGAATGTTTATTGATTATGCTAATTTTGGTGATGTGGTGACATTTGACGCCACATATGGTACTGATAAAGAGTTACGACCATTAGGGGTGTTTACTGGTTTCAATCACCATACAAGGTTAACAATTTTTGGGGCTGCACTTTTATATGACGAAATGGTGGATTCATTTAAGTGGCTTTTTGAAAGCTTTCTAGATGCACATGTAGGTAAAAGACCTAAAACAATTTTTACAAATCAAGATCCTACAATGGCAAAGGCATTGAATGAGGTAATGTCTAACACTTACCATGGATTATGTACTTGGCATAATGCAAAATGGGATAAAACGTTTGGGGAATTTGATGAAAGATGGTTCTTCTTTTCTTCAAGTTTTTAAAACTTGTATGTTTGAGTTTAATGTTGAAATTGAGTTTGAAAAAACATGGGGGGACATGATTGACACTTATGCTATTCATGATCGTAGTTGGTTGGAAAGTATCTACAAATTGAAAGGAAAATGGGCAAAGTGTTACACGAAGAATGAATTTACTTTGGGAGTGCGAAATACCCAACCCAGTGAAAGTTTGAGTGGAGATTTGAAAGATTACTTGAAATCTGATTTGAATGTAGCAGAATTTTTTGCATATTTTGATCGGGTGATTGAGCAAAAACGATAAAAAGAGTTACAAGCTGAATTTAATGCTAGGCAAATTTCCCTAGTTGGGCTCCAAAAATTCTCCCTTGTTGAAGCAAGCAATACAAGTGTACACACATACAATATTTCGAATGCCTCATGATTAGTATCACTTGGCACCAGCAGCAAGGATAAAAAATTGCCAAGAGAATTTGTTGGTGCATACATACACTGTTGAGTTTTTGCACAAGCCTAGTGAGTACATAGTATCTTATGACACTGCAGATAAGACATTTTCATGTACTTGTAGAAAGTTTGAAATAGTTGGGATTTTATGTTGCCATGTTTTGAAAGTCTTTGACTCCCTTGATATAAAGATAATTCCTAATATGTACATTTTGAAAAGATGGACAAGAGAGGCAAAAAGTGGGTGTATCTTGGACAATAGGAGAATAAATGTGGAAGAGGTTGTCAACTTGACTGCTACACAGCGGTATAGAAGATTATGTCCCAAGTTGGTTCGATTAGCTTCTCAAGCAGTAGATAATGAAGAGACATTTGTTTTTAATAGAGAAGATGATAGAGGAATATGAAAAAAAGGTTGAAGATATTGCGACAAAAAATGTGGTTGGTCTTCAATTGCCCCATCAAATGCCATTGTGTAGTGGTAATAAAAATCTTAATCCTAACCAACATTTGGAAAATTTGGTTGAAAGGGTTAAAGGTCTTAAGAAAAAAGAAAGTCGCAAGGGTGGAAAACAAAAGAAAAGTTGGGTTGAGAAGCAAAAAAAAAAAAAAAAAAAGGGTAGAGCTGAATTAAATGATGAGGTTAGTCAACAATTTTCCAAAGCAAATATTATTTATTTATTTTTATCCTCTACTAAGTTTCCATTGTTTGTAAAACTTTTATATTGTTTTGGCTAATAATAATATTTGTCTTTTATATAGGAACTTGGTTTTGCTCCTAATATACAATATAATAATTATGGCTCACATGGAGAACATTATTCACATCAAGTAAGAGTTCTTTTTTTTTTTTTTTTTTTTTTTTTTTTTTTTTTTTTTAATTCGTAGTGGAATATCTTATAGATAATTTGTGTAGTTGGAAGTTGTACTACACTTGCCTTTTCATTTGTGAATATATTAATAAGGTTTCATTTTGTTGATATAGCAGACTTATCCTGTCAGCCTTTCCACACCAATGATGACCTCTAAATTGGGACCAATTCATAGTTACCAAACTAGTTTCACGTCATTCTTAAGGGTAAACTTACCTGTTAACATGTTTTGCACTTACAAGTAATTAGATGATTTCTTAAACTCTCTTATAATCATTATGGTTACTTAGGCACCATTAACTCCATTATTGTCTCAAGTATCAAATCATGCGGATGTTGGTCAGGTAAAATGTAAACGTTGTCATATTTTGAATAAACTTACCTTTTTACTTGTTTTGCAATTATAATTTATAAGTAATTAGATGATTTTGTAAATTGACTCTCTTATAATCATTGTGATTACATAGGTACCATTAACTCTATCATTGTCTCAAGTATCAAATGATGCAAATGTTTGTCAGGTAACATGTAAACGTTTTCATACATGTAATTTTGAATAAACTTACTTGTTTATAATTTTTATGTTTTCTATTCATAGGTAGCTAGAATATTTCTTAAATTTTTACTCTTATAATCATTGTGATTACATTAGCAGCATTCATTACTACCACCTTCACTCCATTGTCGTCGCAAGTTTCAAATCTTGTGAATATTGGTCAAGTAAAAAATAAATGTTTTCTTACATGTTTATCAAATAAATTTATTTGTTCATATATATACATAGGGAAATGGAGTTCCATGTGTTGAAAATACAAATGCTTGCTTGCAAACACAAAACTTTTTTGGTATGTAAAAAAGTAATAAATGGTAAGTTCAATTATAATGAAGTTTTCTCATGTTTGTTTAAGTTCAAAATGCAACTTAATTTTGTTGACATTTTTTTAGGTTAATATTGATTTTGTAGTATGAAGGACAACATTTTTTGGCAGTTTGTCTAATAGTATATTGCTGTGGACATGGCTTGGACAAAGTTTTTGGCAGGCTGTCTGAGAGTATATTGCACAATGGACATGACTAATATTGCATAGTGAACAATATCTTTTGGACAATTTTTTGAACAATGTATTTGACAACTTAGATCACTGATTACACATGTATCAAATATTTTGGATAATTTTTTGTAACTAAAGAAGCTACTCAAACATGTTAAACATGTTAGATTGTACAAGTGCATGTTTGAGTAACTTCTAGTTAGACATTAATTATATATACAAGTGATTAATATATTTAAATGCAATGGCATGTACCAAACTATTGTTCATTTTTTGAATGCAAGTGATTAATATTTTTAATGCTTCATCACATATACGTGCTTGCTTCATCGCAACAAAAAAATAATTTGTTCGTCTTTCATGTCATGTTTGGGTGTGATTTATATAATTTATGAGGTTTGGTGCTAGTTTTGTTGTATTTTCTAATGTGTATAGGGATTTAAGTCATGTTTTGATGAAAATAGAATTTGCTCACTCACCAATTAAAAGTGAATTGTGAGATAATTGATCAACTGCTTTCCTAATTTTGGGAGTGAGTGGCTACATATGTATTATCATAAATGTTTTTCTTCCTCTATTTTTAGGGGATGTTTTGGCGTTAACATTGCTAATTTTCTGCGTAGACCACTATTTCTAGAACTCTATATGCCAATTAACTTTGCTGATTTTGGCGTTAAATTTGGTTTCAGAAGGATCGGTCATACAACAAAAAAATTGAAGCATGACCATTCTCAATTGAGGACCATTTGCAGTATCTACTATAAATTTGTTGTGGCTAGCAGCATTCCACCTCATATTACTTATTTTAAAGAATGTAAAATTTATACACAAGTAATATATAACTGTGCTAGTTTCTCCAGGCTATGGCATTTGATTTTGTTAGCAATAAATATGTTAGGATTGCTTGAAGTATCTTATAAATCTTTAAGAAACTAATCCTTAATTGCTTCAGTGACTCCAAATCAATCATCACAAAGTACTTATATAAAAGGCACAACCAGAGTGCATAAAAGCTAACAATTTCTTCTCAAAGACAAGCTAATCTATATCTATATAGGCTAAATGCACTTTTAGTCCCTACATTTTGACGTTTTTCCATTTTAGTTCCTACATTTTATTTTTACCACTTTTAGTCCCTAAACCAATTAACGCGTGTTATTTTTATCTTTTCCGTCAGTTAACCGACAGAAATAGTTGATGTGGCAATCGGAAACATTAAAATATTTTTAAAAATGCCACGTCAGCATCTTTTTTTTTTTTTAATTTTCAATTTTAATTAAACAAAAAGCAGAAATAAAATAAAAAATCACTAAAATCAAATGGCTATGAACACAAGAACACAAACCCAGAAAATCAAAGAACACAAGCCCAGAAAATCAAACCCCAGAAACAAACCCATAAACCATCATAGCCACCACAACCCACCATCCCAATCGCCACCCCAGCCGGCTCACAACCCACCCACCCCAACCGCCACCCCAGCCGGCTCACAACCCACCCCAGTCGAACTTAACCCCAGCCACCCCACCCTGATCCAAGCCAGCCACCCCAGCCACCCCACCCCTATCTCAACCCAACCACCCCACCCCCACCCCAATCTCAACCCAACCACCCCACCCCCACCCCACAACCCAACCACCCCACCCCAACCCCAACCCCAACTACCCCCACCCCGAACTCAACCCAGCCACCCCACCCCAATCTCAACCAATCACAGCCACCACGAGCTACTGCACCACCAGTGACCACGAGTGAGAAACATATGAGAGAGAGAGAGAGAGAGAGAGAGAGAGAGAGAGAGAGAGAGAGAGCTAGTAATTATAATTCTCATACCATCTAGTAATAACAAAAGGAAAAAAGCCATTTATGCTAGTAGTAGGGCCACCTGATTCACCTGTTATAAACAACAAAAATTCATTAAATTTTTATCCACAACCAAATGAACTAAACCCAAAAAAAAAAGGCTTTATAGCTTAGCTAAATTAGCTTCACAATATAAATATGTGATTTCAGTGTTTTAAGAAAGCCAAAATAGCTACATCTTGTTTTGATCCCAACTAAAATAGATATGAGTCATGTTCTTGATATATAAAATTTCATGAACAATTTCTCCCAAAAAAAATCATGAACAAAGCCAGCTTCATGGTGTTCACTAATCCCTCCAGCACCCGCCTTTTCTCGCTCTCAGTGATCAAAAGAAGAAGAGCAAACCTATAATCATGCCATTCAACCTGACAAAAGAACAAAAGAGTGATTTCATTGATAAGCATATATCAAAATTTCCAATCAACAGCAAATATGGGTAAAGCCATAAGATCATTATCATTACTAATTATGTAAGTTTGTTGAGGGTTTAGCTTAGGAACTTCCATCTTAAGAACTCAACTAAGGGACCAAAATTAAAAGTGAGATACACAGCAGATCATATAGTCCAAATGTTCATGAGATGCATTTAATTTGAGATGACTAATTTTCTAAATGTGAGAGAGTCAAAATTTGATTGAATTTCTACTTGCCTCTTATTCATTCCTTGCTGTATTTAAATACACTTCTGATAACAATAACAACCAATTCAAATAATTCAATCAATTCAAACAGTTGTAACAATTGGCTGAGTAAGATAACAACAATATCCTACAACCAACCTAATCACCTAATCTCTCTAACACAGATTGAAAGAATGCAGCTGAAAGATACTTTGAAAATATGTCATGACACAAGTTATGAGATTTCGGCCTGTCACATTTTGTATAAAAACCAAATTTTTTAACAACAAATATGATATTATTGTTATTATATAATTTGTTTTCTGCTAAAACAAAGCATATATGATATCAAGAATCAAAAGAAGACAAGGATAGAACTTAGAAGAAAGCATAGAACTTAGAAGAAAGAAGAATGGGGACATGAAAGATAATTAAACTGGCAAATAGTTTTAAATCTGTAATAGGCAAACTAATTGTTATTTGTTTATTTATTTATCTATTTATTTTTTAATCACAATAAAATGCCATTACCTTACAAAACTTGCATTGATAAATATTGATGTAATTGTAACAAAAGAGATTTTAAAATTTAATTATAAAAATGATAAGTACCTTTTGAATCCTTGTAACAGATAAAACTTTGCTAACAAGTGTATCTGCAATCCACCCTCCAAAATTTGCAGAGAATGCCATTGTAAGCCAGGGCAAAACACAAACAAGCCCCGAGTCTGTAAGATTGAACTTCAGGACCTAGGGTGTGATGAAAGGAAATATAATTACCCTGTCAACACCATCAGTATTCTCTGGATATATCAATAACACAGTGCAGAAACAAGTGTCCTGTGCTATGTAGAGGGGTTTTCTCTCTGTTTTTAGTTAAAGCAACTATAATAATCCCAATCAAGAGGACCCACTACAATCTTGCTAAATTCGACAACACTTGCTTTTATTCCAGAAAAAATGTATCCCATTTGACTAAGAAAAGGATTATCGTTAGTGCTATAAATTAAATCACACAATCAATAGAAATCCCCAAAAATCTAAAGCTGGAAAAAATTACCCATTTTGCGAAGTACAAGAAATTTGTGGAGTAGCCATAACTGATATTGCTTAGCCACATCAAACCCCATCGATGAAATATAGATCACTAGTAGAAGTATAGAACAAATCAAACCCTAGGGATAAGCCTACCCCTTACCCTGCTCTCCTCTTACCCAATGGATTGTCTATTTTATAAAAGTAATTTTTATTTTGATTCAATACATACAAAAGAGAGAACTCAGCTATCAAAAGAAAAAAAAAAAAAAAAAAAGTAGAGAACTCACCTCCTTTCCTTGCGAAGTCTGATGTAGGAAGTGGTCTAGGAATCGCAAATAAATCTGGTCGGCATTGGCGGTGACTGTACCAGTGGGGATTTTAGGGATTTTTGATGAGAAAAAGGCTAGTATCGTCGGAACCGGAGATTCGGGCTAGTGGCTGTGTCGTGAAGAGAGAGCTTCATCAACTTCTCTACACCTGATTCTCTCCAAACCCCAACCTTGCTCTCTAATCTAGGTCTAAAAAGTGCTCTATGAGGCGTGGGGGTTTGGCTTTAAATGGTGAGTTGATGTTTTTTCTTCGATTTTGCTGATGGGTCTGAGTTAAGTATGTTGGCAGCAGTGACGATGAGGTTGAGGGAAGCATGGAGATTAAGAGAGTGGTGGAGGTGAGAGAGACACAGGTTGAAGTGGGAGAGAAAGAGAGAGGAGAGAGTGTTTTACTGAAATTCAAATTTGGGAAGCTAAAATGAAAAAGAAAAGTGAGCACACAAATTGCCAGCGTGGATTGGTGAGGTGTCAAAGGCTTAAGCCATTAGATTAAATCTATGGCTGAGAATTTAGGTATTACACCCCGTGCAATACCCTAGGTATTGCATGGGATATGAATCCAAAGAGGACAGTTGTAATACAGGTACTATTTTGAATTACTCTCAAGAATCTCACGTGCGCTATCACACCTCTTTTTCTGATATGGGCCACAACTTGACCTTTAAGCCTAATAAAATCCAGCCTAACCCAAGCCCAAGCCCAAGCCCAAGCCCAGCTTACCTTATGTTTTCAAGCCCAACGCACATCATCCCGAACAATAACACCACCACAAAATCCCCAATATCTACCAATCGCAAAGCTCACATAGTCACCCCCTCTGAATCCCATTCCCCTCTCATAGACACCTCCTTAACCCAAACACAATCCAAAACTACTTCTCCTCTGTAACCCCCACAATCCCTACAAAGAAAATTCACCAAAGAACAAATAGCTTTGTTCACAAAGAGATTGAAGAATACGTTTGAAGCCCTAGAGGCAGCCTATCCTCATACCAACACAATCAATTTTATCCCAAGCTCTAGTAGCCCAAGGGAAAGCTCAAAAACTCATGGAGTATCTCTCAAAGATTGTGATCGTAAACTCACCTCACACCTTTCTAACACCACTGATCCATCTAAACACTCTTATTCATTTTCACGTGTTCAATTGGCCGAGGAGGCAGGCCTTATCATGCCCTCAACCTGTCCATGAAAACCATCGGATGGAACTGTCAAGGCATTTGTAACGCCTCAACAGTTCGAGCGTTAAAGGCTAAAATAAAGGGTTCTAAACCCAATGTTATTTTTCTTTGTGAAACGAAAGATAGTGATGATCGTATGGAGGAAGTTAGGGAAGCCATTGGTTTCTCTGAGAAAATAGTTGTTGAAGCTAAAGGAAGTGCAGGAGGTCTTTGCATCCTTTGGAGAGCTGGAATAAGTTGAAGAATGTTGATTTCAACAAAAATCTCATTACAGTCAAATTTTTTGATGTTTTGTGTGATTGGTTATTAGTTGGTTTCTATGGGCCACCCTACGCTGCTAAGAAAAAAAAGGCTTAGGAAAACTTTATTGCCATTCTTGAATCATACCAAGGCTAATGGATTTGCTTGGGTGATTTTAACTTCACCACCTGTGATTATGAGAAGTGGGGTAGCAAATCTGGTAGTTCCCTGGAAATTCTAATTCTACTCTATTTTACCATCTCAAAAAGTCACTTTATTATTATACCATACCATTTTAGATTACTTAGCATCCCAAAACTCTGTTATTTTACCATTTTATTAAAATATTATTTTTAAGTCCAGAAGCAAGCATAAAAAACATTTTTTTGGTTTGATTGTGCTTCGGTCTGTGCTCACTTCCTCTCTCTCTCTCTCTCTCTCTCTCTCTCTCTCTCTCTCTCTCTCTCTCTCCTGTCTCACTTCTCTGTTACTTATTTGGGTTTGATTGTGCTTCGGTTGTGGATCGTGGGTCGTAAATCGTGAATTTGTGATATGGGTTTTTGTTGGTTGTGCTCCGGTGGGTTTTTGTTGGTTATGGGAGTCAGATTTGTGGGTTTGGCCGTGGGTTGTCGGTGTCATCGTTAGTTTGGCCGTGGGTTATGAGTATCACTATCAGTGTGGCCATGGGCCATGGGTGGGTTGGCTGTGCTGTGGGTTGCGGTCTGGTGAAGCTTCAGCAATGGAGAGACAGAGATGAGAGAGACAGAGATAAAATATTAATATTTTCTTTTGCAATTGTGCTACAGTGCAATTCTACATGCAGAATTGCACTGTAGCAGTATTGCAAAAAAATTTGCAATACTTGGGTTTTGCATTCCTAGATGCTGAGCACTTTAGGGCTTGAAAGGCCAAATTCTTCTTCCATTTGGCATGTAGCAGGCCCACTGTGGATGCTCTAATGCTATGGTTAGGCTATCTTCGTTTCCTCACACAATATAATCCACTAGATAATGACCGAATATTCCAATACATCACTTCTATTCTAATCTATTTATTTTATAATATTATTTTAAAAAACCACGTAAAGGTAATTTCTATTGTATATGAACTATTTGCAAACAGAAATAAATAAATAACAAGCATTACCTCTAAAATGTAATAATCCAAGTGGGAGGCCAATAGACAACGTTTTCTTTTGTTTTTTTCAAATGATGTTACAGATTTGAGAGTCACTTGTCCAAACAAAGCTTTGAAAGACTTGTGAGTTGTGATACACAAAAAACAAGAACTCTCAATCAGAGTGATATCATTGTAGTGCTTGCCAAATCCTCTCAAATGCTTTTATCAGAACTCACAAACCCAGAATCTCAAGTGAATATAACAAGTGTTAGTTTTTTCTCTCGTACTTAGGGCTGGAGTTGGTGGGCCTAATGCTTATGATGATTATCTCCTCCATTGCCTCTAGTTTCTTTAGTTGAGGTGTGATAGGGGTAATTGATAGATCATGGTTATTTCCCTTATTCTATATTTTAGGGTCGCAAACCATGAACAAAATAAGTAAGTTTAGAAGTAAGTTTATTAAAGACAAGATCGCTACCATAGTTTTGTATACGGTTTTAGGTTTTTGTAAGTTTGATAGCTATTCAATCAATCGAACATGAAAGATTTCAATTGATTGAGCTTATTTTGGATTGATCGAAATGCAATAGATAAAAAATGACTCATTTTTAAAAAAACTGTTAATGTCAACACAAATGGAGTGTAAGATAAAATACTTCTCTGAGAACTTCTCAAATTTAGACTTCTCTGAGTTTTTAAGGCTTTTATTAAGCTAGAATGATACCTAACAATTGCTACATTTCCCTTTTGTGCAAGGCGTTCAAAGATCTATTAAGGCAAACAATGACTGCAAACGTGTGGTATTTATTTGATTTAACAAAGTATTTTCATTTTAGGCAATATATGGAATGTTTAATTAGCCCAATTATATCAATTTTAAATTAAAATATCAACATATGATTGGCTTTTTTATTAATTTTATAATTTCTATTTAATGACATTTGGTAAATTGACATTAGTCTTTAAACAAAAACAAGATTGACTCACCAAGAGCATTCACATCAATCTCCTCAGATTTTTAAGTAAACTAATCCAAAAAACTCTAATTTTTCTAGTTTAATTAGGACTTAGGATGTTTTGTATGAATACGCATCAGACTCAATACTCTAGTTTTTACTACATTTAAATATTAGTGAAAAATAAAGTCTAAAAATACAACAAAAGGCTATATTTTTAAGTGGAGAATTTGAAAATAATATTTTATTATTTTATTTTATTTTAATTGACTTTAACTACAGCTCAATTGTTGTGAAAATAATGTACCATATTGGTGTGTATTCGCATTACTACTAGTCAAATGGTCAAAAAGTGAACAAATTTTATGGTTCCAAGAAATGTTAATGTTCATCTGTCATAAAATTATTATCAAAATATCAAAACCACACATCATGATGGTGAGCAACTATTTTTAACAATACGTGTCAAAAATTGAGAGAGAGAGAGAGAGAGAGAGAGAGAGAGAGAGAGAGAGAGAGAGAGAGAGAGAGAGAGAGGATTGATTTTATTGGAGTAGCGAGAGTCAGTGACTCGCTCCTTCTAGTGAGGTAAAACTCATTGTCAGATTTTTTTTGGTAGTTTGTTAAGATTGATGCATAGACTTTTTGTGGGTTTTTAGTTATATTTTTAACCTCAAGCTAGTTTATTGAGGCCGATATGAATGCTAGCACATGACATTTCATATTTAGCTGTTTTGAATGTATTACGCAAATTTGATGGTATGATGTGGTAATATATGATTAATTGAAAATTTTCCTTTTTTAAACCATAAAATCTCCAAAATAACAAAAATAAGGTTTCAAGGGATTTTGTGGAGCATTTTGAAATTTTTTGGGGACTATATTCAAGATTTTGTTTGTTTTGTTTTATAGGGAGTAGAATGGGATAAAAAAATAATAATTGAAGAAGAAGATTAAAATGGGCAATAAATGGGTCTTTACCCGTTAAAACACATTTATTAATTGGACAGGTTAGGGTTGGTTCATAGTTTTGGATCATCAACTGTCACCCTAAGCTAGACCAAATAATTGTCTCAGCATATATGTATTCAACCAGTTAAGTGTCTTTCTGAAAGGAAATTATTTTTGCACTTTCATCACCAATTCATTCCAATGTGGAAATCAGACTATGCCCACATCTTGAATGGTACCGCAAATGAATGTAGCTAGAAGTATAGCAGTATTCTTTCTCAATATGTTTCTGCTGCATGGTCCATAAGATCCCATAAAGGAAAAAGCATCCACATTGTGAGCCCTGTCAGTTTTGAGTCACTATCTTCAAAGAAGCTGGCTCATGATGACATTTTTCATAGAGGAAGCAATCACAGTTAGTTGCATAGTAAATCTTTAGAAAGTACTTTGGTTCAAGAATTTAGATACAAATGGTTAGTTTTCGTGATCATTTTTCAAGTAACTGGTTAGAAAACGTTTAAGGCTAAAAATCTACAACCTTTTTCATAAGGAAATGATACATTCTCTTTTTTTGCCAACAATAAGAAAGAATGCTAAAAACATGGCTAACAAGAGACAACCTACTCCCAACCACATACCTATCACAAATAATGCATGCTCTCAAATTCTTACCATATGAAGTTCTACCAAGCTAAAGTACTATCCTCCATTCACACCCCTACTCTTGTGAAATCCTATTAAGTGAGATAGTTCACCATAGTACTTGATCTCTCTTTCTTCAACATCCTAACATGGAGAAAAAATTTCCACTCAAAGATGAAACATTATTGCAGCATCCAGTCCTCCTTATACTTGTTCTAGCCTTGGGTTTTGTGATAATGGACCCATTTCATATGGGTCCAGTAGGAGGCCATGAATTTAAGCCTGTGAAGCACAACATTGCACCATACAAGCAAGTCATGAAGAATTGGCCTAGAGACAATCAAAGCCGGTTAGGACTTGGAAATTTGGTGTTTGAAGATGAAGTTTTTGGCCCTGAATCATTGGAGTTCGATCATTTGGGGCGTGGTCCTTACACAGGGTTAGCTGATGGACGCGTTGTTAGATGGATGGGTGAAAATGTTGGGTGGGAGACATTTGCACTTGTAACAACAAATTGGTGAGTCTCACTAGAAACTTGAAAGTAGCGTTCATACTACTGTATAGAATTCTTCAGTGTAAAATCTGTTTTTAGTCCCTTTATGTTCTATGTAGCCTTTTTTTTGGTTAACTACGTGTTGCCTTGATTTGGAAGCTCTTACTTACTCAACAAAATATTGTTAGACATATTTAATGCTAACATGTCAATTATTTCGATGATACCATTAATACATTCTAATTGTATTTGGCCCTTAAAAGGTCAGAGAAGCTTTGTGCTAAAGGCATTGACTCAACCACATCTAAGCATTGGAAGCATGAGAAAAAGTGTGGCCGTCCCCTTGGTCTAAGGTTCGACAAAAAGAGTGGAGATTTGTACATAGCTGATGCTTATTATGGCCTTCTGGTTGCTGGACCTGAAGGAGGACTTGCAAGACCTCTCGCAACCCACGTAGAGGGGAAGCCTATTCTCTTCGCTAATGACCTTGACATTCATACTAATGGATCCATCTTCTTCACAGACACTAGCAAAAGATATAACAGAGTGTTAAGTGTACAAGTGCATATATTAAAACCATTTGAATTAATAAAACATCCTTCAATATGCCAAACATTGAAGCATATTAAATTTTGTTGTTGCAGGGACCATTTCTTTATATTGTTGGAAGGAGAAGCCACTGGTAGGCTTCTCAGATATGATCCATCTACTAAAACAACTCATGTTGTCTTGGAGGGCTTGGCTTTTCCAAATGGAGTACAATTATCTAGGGATCAAACCTTCCTCCTCTATACTGAAACCACCAACTGCAGGTACTTAACACCCACCCCACACCCCTCTCTTTTTCTCCCTCCTTAAACAATGTCAATTTATTTCTATATGGTTCAAATGATTCATAATGAATGAGATGTATAAGATGCCTATTTTAGAATTATAGTTAAATAATTAAATTCATAATTTTATATAGTTTATACTTTTGGGCCAATTAGTAATTTCTCATCCACATTCACATTCTTCCGGACCAAATTGTTTGGTATTTCTCAGTCAATCAAGCAAATTATTATGAGCTACCAATTTCACCACTATATAAAAATACAAGAGTATTCACATCAAAATTTCTCTGTTGAAGTCTTGCAAATCTGGTACTAAGCTGGACATTTAGAAGTCAGCCACCTATTTTTCTTGAGTATAGCACAAAAACTATGTAATGACATTAATTTCATTATACATTCTGCATTTGCACTGTGACAGACTAATGAGATACTGGTTGGAAGGTCCAAAATCTGGAATCACAGAACTTGTTGCAGACCTGCCAGGTTTCCCAGACAATGTAAGAATAAATGAGAAAGGCCAGTTCTGGGTAGCAATAGATTGTTGCAGGACAGCTGCACAAGAGTTTCTCACAAACAATCCATGGATACGAAGTCTCTACTTCCGGTTACCAATCCGAATGAGTTTATTAGCCCGAATCATGGGGATGAGGATGTATACGGTAATCTCACTTTTCAATGAGAAAGGGGAGATTTTGGAAGTTCTTGAGGATCGAAAGGGCATGGTGATGAAGCTAGTGAGTGAAGTTAAAGAGGCAAATGGGAAGCTATGGATTGGTACTGTGGCTCATAACCACATTGCCACCCTCCCTTACCCCTTAGCTAGTTAAGGCCTTAAAACTTGATTTTGCTGAAACAGATTATTGGGATTTGTATTTGTTAAGTGTGGTGTATTAGACGGGTGACTTGATTTATGATTGTGTAACTATATTAGTAGTTAAATGACTTGGCGACTTATATTTGTAGCTTCACATGGCTTGTGATTAATAAGTGGTTCCCTAACATTTTGTATCTGATTGTGTGGTCAAACTGTTTAATATTGCCATGTTATGAAGCAGTATTGCCAATGGCCAATGTGCAAGAGCTATTGAAATCGTATGGAGTCTATGGACAGTGATTAAATCTTTTTTCTGTGTGCAGATAACTGCTAATTCAATAATTCGTGTGGTGCACTGTGAACTTCAACAAAAGAAAACCTAAGGTAGTTAGGAAAACACACAAAACTCTAATTTGACTAAATAACATTAAAAGCACATAAAAATAAATACCCTAAACCTAAAATAACTTAAATTACATAAAATACCAAAATTAATGAATTACAAATAATAAATTTTAGATTATGTCCTAAATAAAAAATCATTTATAAAAAGTTGTAAAATGTTTTACCTTTAAAATTTTGGTAAAATATTTTACAAAAACATTCAGTGGCTTCCTTCATCTGATCTGGTGGCTAGGTCACTGGTCTGGTGGCCAAAGTTGCTGCTTTGATGATTGGTGTGAGGGTCTGATGTTCGGAGTCTCTGCTGAGGCTACCAATTCCAGTGGTTTGGTGGCTAGAATTGTTGGTCTAACGACCGATGTCGAAGATCCGGCCATTGGAGATATCATTTTTTTTTTTTTTTAATGGAGGTTTGATAACCAAAATTGTTGTTCTGATGGTTGGAGATGCAGCCATCAATGTTGACGGTTTGGTAACTAGAGATATCACTTTGGCGATGGTTCACAACAATCTAGTTGCCAGAGCCGCCGTTTTAGCTACCAATTTTGGCTCCAGTAGGTAAGCCATTAATTTTGATGATTTACTTGAAAAATTTTACTTGTCATACTAAACATTTGAAAATGTTTTACTTAAAATGTTTTACATGTAAATTTTTATCAATAAATTTAGGTTAGAAAACAAATGGTGTTTATATGGCCAAAAACATCAACAGCAGCACTGGGAAAAGAAAACCACTACAATATGGTGCTTTTATCACTTTTGCAGAGGTGCAAAAACCACTACTTCTCAGCACAGGGCATGACCATTATAGAGAGGACCAAGGAAAAATTTGCTAAATTGTACAATTATAGAAAAATTTTAGGAGAATAGCACCAAACAAAGTTATTTAGTTACATAGCACATTTTTGCTAACTTGAGTTTGTCAAACTCGAGTTTGACAAACCTGTGTTCTAAGCTGTATGCAACCATAGTGATTGAAACTCAAGTTTGATCTAGCCCAAATTCGAGTTTGACAAACTTAAGTTTTAAAAAATGTGCTATATAATAAATAACTTCATTTGGGTATTATTCTCCTAAAGTTTTTCTAAAAACGTGTTAGACCACAGATGGAGTCCAAACTTCAAGAAAATTGACCCAGGCTTGTTTGATAGCTTAAAACCAAGCCATGATACACGCAATCAGATCTCCAAAAATCTATACCTCAATTATTTTTGTATTTCCTAGCTCCAGTTCTACTACAGTCTCTGAAAATTTAAAATCAAATTTCGTAACACTTTCTCACATAGAGTTACTATCAAGTACCAACCCATTTGGCCCACAGCAAAAAGATAAAAAGGGAGTGTGCGGTGCCTATAGACTTGTTTTCTTCTTTGAAAACAAAAAACAAAAAAAAACACTGCCAAAGAAAAGATCAGATTCTCTAACACACAAAAATTTATATATATCTACCAGCCGAAGTGTAGTATTTAATGTTGTTATCCTCCCATTGAGCCATCTCAGCAATCATGTCATAACTATTCTTTTTCCTTCATTTTTCCTATAATTTTAAAATCCTGTCAATCTATATTTATATACATCTAAATTTACCATTCTTTTTCCTTAATTTTTCTTATAATTTTAAAATCCTACTAAAAATAAAATACTTACATTAATGCTATACACCATAATGAGTTAGTTCCTCGCAAAATAATATTTACAAAATTAGGTTTAAGTTACAAAATAATATGTAGCACAGTATATGTCTTTGTATCTGTCTCTCTATTTGATGACGGCTATGAAATATGTCTTTTATATCTCTGAAAACCTTAGGCATGATGCCCTAGAAATCTTTTGTCATCATGGGCCGAAAAGATCTTAACAGTTGAAATTTGCATGTCTCAATAGATCAAGAGGTACCAAGGCATGTATCATTCATTAAATCTTGATAGATCGAGAGGTATCGAACTAGGTATTGAGATTTTTTGTTTTGCCCTTTCTGCACCGTAGCTTGAGTAATTTTCATGTCCTTAACAACACCACTTATTATATTGTTCTTGAAACCACTAAGAAACTTCCCAACTATAAGTAGAGTACACTTTATCATAAGATATGCCAATTATATAAAAATATGACCTTAGAATTGTGTCCAAAATGACAATGTATGCTTCTTTCTCCCATACCCACTTTACAAGTAGAGTACACTCACTACAAAAAAAGGGGGCTTTAGCCGCGTTTTAAAAACGCAGCTATAGACCCCAAAAATGCAGCTATAGACCAAAAGCTGCGTTTTCATGGCTGCGTTTTTAAACGCGACTTCACCCGCGTGACAATAGCCCCCTGCGGGGGCTATAGCTGCGTTTATAAAAACGCGGCTTCAGCCCCTCTATAGCTGCGTTTTATTGGGGCTATAGCCGCGTTTTTCACATCATATAAGAAGGGGTCTATAGCTGCGTTTCTTAGAAACCGCGGCCATAGACCCCCCTTGGGCTGCGGTTAGAACGCAGCTTTAGGTTGGACCTATAGCTGCGTTTTTGAAACGCGGCTATAGGTCCCCCTATGGATGAGTTTTTTGGGGCTGTAGCCGCCGTTTTTACGCCTTCTTTGAGGGGTCTATAGCTGCGTTTTTTAGAAACCGCGGCCATAGACCCCCCTTGGGCTGCGGTTAGAACGCAGCTTTAGGTTGGACCTATAGCTGCGTTTTTAAAACGCGGCTATAGGTCCCCCTATGGCTGCGTTTTTTGGGGCTATAGCCGCGGTTTTTACGCCTTATTAAAGGGGGGTCTATAGCTGCGTTTTTCAAGAACCGCGGCCATAGACCCCCGTTGGGCTGCGGTTAGAACGCAGCTTTAGGTTGGACCGATAGCTGCGTTTCTAAAACGCGGCTATAGGTCCCCCTATGGCTGCGTTCTTTGGGGTTATAGCCGCGGTTTTTAGGCCTTATTAGAGGGGTCTATAGCTGCGTTTTTTAGAAACCGCGGCCATAGACCCCCCTTGGGCTGCGGTTAGAACGATAGCTGCGTTTCTAAAACGCGGCTATAGGTCCCCTATGGCTGCGTTTTTTGGGGTTATAGCCGCGGTTTTTTGGCCTTATTAGAGGGGTCTATAGCTTCGTTTTTTAGAAACCGCGGCTATAGGTCCAGTATAACTGGTTTCCACAGCTTCGGTTGTCCTATAGCCGCGTTTTTAGAAACGCCGCTATAGGTTTTTAATTTTTTTTTTTATACCCGCTGAATATGCAATTCCTGCCCAGTACATCCATATTTCCTGCCCAAATACACATATTTCCTGCTCAACACTGAGCTTTACAATACACACATATTTCCTACCTAATACACACACATTTCCTACCCAATATACACATATTTCCTGCTCACCACTGAGCTTTACAATACACACATATTTCCTGCTCAACACTGAGCTTTACATAAGAAAAACAAGTTCCCAACAAAATGCATTTTCACATAGACAATCCATTTTCACATCACAAAATGCAAATCCGTCGTGCCCAATACAAAAATAGTTCCTGCCAACACTAAACAATTGCCAGCAAACAACACAACTTCATTGCCAAAAGATATAGGTTCCCAAACAAGTTCCCAACAATCTAGTTTCACTTAACAAAATGCATATCCGTCAAGGATATTGCGCATCACAAAAAATTCACAACAAGCAAGCATCATGGTACCTGTGACAATGAGAACACCAAAAATTGATATGTAATTAGGCTTGCAATAATCCCTAAGCTTGGAACACTTCAAAACGATGCATGGATACCTAGGCATCGTTTTTCTATTAGCTACATTTAGCAAGTGCAAAAATGGCATGTATATCAATGTTCACTTGAAAAGGTTTTTGGAATTGGAATACAATCCTCTCTACATTCATAATTGAAAGTTTGTAATTTCATTTTATGTCCTTTAGTACATCTACTTTCTTACTTCTTGCTTCATATGTACTGATGTGGAACCTTCAAGTTGGAACCTTCAAAGGCAGTCCCCTATATGTGATTTTTTGTCCTAATTTTTTCTCAATATCGTTGTATATGTTATAACTACAAGTTGTATTTGTTTTACCTGAAGATTCACAGTTTCATTCCCATGGAGAGTCCCCATCAAGCACTGTCACCCTGAATATATTAAAGGCACCGTATTAATAACAATTTATACAAACAAGTTGTGTTTTCCTAAATAACATTTGTGAAGCATACCTCAAATATATCCAAATCACGTATACCGCCAGTACTACATTGGGCGAACATTGCATTCATGCGCATTAGCACTGTGTCCATTTGCTGTTTGTGCCTTGCTTCAGATTGGGCGAGTTGTTCTTGGTGCCTTGCTTCAGATTGGGCGAGTTGTTCTTGATATCTTGCTTCTGATTCTTTGAGTTGTTCTTGTACTTGGGCTAGTTGCCCCCTAAGGTCAGAAGAGTTGTTCTCCAACTCCGAAATCCTTTCGGTCGTCCTGCTTACTGAAGATGATGGAGTCAAGGTAAATCGTGAAGCGTTTGTGGCACTTCGTCCAGATGGGGTGATTCCAAATCCCACCCCACGTACTCGTCCAGGGCGCTCTAGACCAAACACCTGAGCATACACATCGTCTTTGGACCAGAGGACTCTACTACCAAGCTCTCCCTGCAGTCGCATGCCATCTTGACTCAAAAGTTCTTCCATCCTATTCTGTGCATTTGGGAACAAGAACCAAATAACATATTACACACCATTAACAAAACAAACACGAAATACACTAAAATGAGGCAGTGAACTTGTGCTTACGATGTTCTCTTGCGCATGTGGAGTGACAGCAACCCCATCTCTCCTCTTGTATACCTTTAGGTACACATCTGCACGCTCGACCGGAGCCCCGTTAGCTTTCGCCTACATGATGAACAACATTTCATTTTAAAATAAATTGTTTCTCATTTGCATTGGTTAAGGCTTAATTGAATTCTAAGTTTATATCTAGCACCAACAAGAAAGTAAAAATAGTATTTTCAAGTTTTACTGTGATACAAGAATACAATACAAGTTGTAATACATTTCTTACCATGTCATCAGAAATTCTTGCATAACTTTTGGCCCCAGACCTTGGTATCTCCTTCTGTTTATCTCGACTGGCCTTGTTCGTGTTGGACCTTATCTGCAACCACATTACCATCAAAGTATATGAAAATAAAACAACTCTTCACTAAATTACCACTAAATATGAGATACATGAATCATGTAGCAGTACCACTGTTTTTTCCAAAAACCAATAGTGTACCATCTCCGTCCACTGTACCCTTGAAACCATGTCAGGTCTGTTGGGCAATACTTGTGCCTCTGTCATCCCACTTTTGCAGCGGTCCTTTTTCAACTTCCTCCTCCTATTTCGCCTCAGGACCCCGAGTTGTTGCATTGCCCATTTCATTTGATCGGGCGGTGCGACAATATCAGGGTCAATTAGATACCGCATCTGAATATGCAAAACTGGAATTAGCAAAACACAAGCATGGACCGTACTGAATTTTACATTTAATTAGGACTATGGTTGTAAATGACTGTTACTTATACTTTAATTTCATATTACCTCAACCTCATGCCAACAATCATGTTTGACCTTTGCAGAGACGCTTGGCCACGCAGCAGGTGTAAGTGGGCATAATAACCCATTCTCACAAAACGTTCCCAACCACCGAATGAACAGGCCACCATCCTCACCAATCGGTTGGCCTTCGTCATTTAACGGCAATGGGATTTTGTAGGAACCATCCAATGCCCATATTTCAGCGAGTTTTGTAGGACCACGTCGTTTAGGCCTATCCTCTTCTGCTGCTGCTGCTGCTGCTGCTGCTGGGGTTTCTAAATTATCATCTGTATATACAAAGTAAATCAATATTTCTTCTAAAATATCAAATCTCACAAGTAATGAAACATATCACACCACCAATATATTATTCATCTAGTCACTTAATTAATGCCATATTAAGCATTCATAGTTTCATTTATACAAAACATTACGTCTTTCTCCCACACATTCATATAACCTAAAGGATGAACACAATAAGGCTGCCTGCAAATAACATAGCCTCAAAACAAAATGTTTACTTTGTTACAAAACTAAACTGTACAGTTTAATTATTCAAATCATTTGTATAAGAAGTAAGAACCAAATACCGTTTCAAGTTGATGTCTACATCAACGTATGATATTTGTAAAAACTCCTAAAACTTAGGACTATACACTCACAATTACTTATGGGAAGGTAGACATTTATTATTTCGAGAACAAGAGCCTGAGGGCCAATATAGTAGTGTTACTACGTTTTAAATCCTAAATTACTTTTTTTTATAATACCGCTAATTTAATTGAAGCACAAGCTGGAAACCAGCAATTACAACAGATGTCAATTTTGTTTGATTACTTACAAATTGCCGCATCAATTTTGTTATGGCTTTGTTGTTTCACTTTGTTACTGTGGTCTCAGGCTCTAAGTGTATAAAAGAAAAAGGGGAATTCTACAATATGATAGCTGATGTTACACACACATATAGGGTTAATTGCAAATATCATCCTAAACTATAAGGGTTTTGGCACTTGTGCACCCTTTAAATTTCCAAATGTTGTAATTAACACCATAATTTGAGAATAATTTGCACTATCCGCTCACCATCCAAATTAGAGTTCAAATAGTGGAGCACATTGTAAATGCTCTTATAGTTTAGGGTGCCGCATTGCAAATGCTCTGATTGTTTAGGTTGCACATTTTCAATGCCCTCATAGTTTAGGGTGGATGATCACCCACTAATTAGGTAATATATTAATGTTTTACAGTAATTTAGATGTTGAGGTGGACATTGCAAATTAACATAGAATTAGGATGTTAATTGCAAAAGTTTGTAGTTCAAAGTACATATTGCAAATATGCCTAAGGACCAGGGTGAATGATTGTGTGTGTGTGTGTGTGTGTGTGTGTGTGTGTGTCGTACTGTTTTTGCAGTATTTTTTTTTCAGTGAATTTCTATTTATTTTACATGATATAAGAAAGTTTAAATTGAGGTGATCTTGGTGGGGTTTAACTTTAGATAGGTGTGTGTGCGTGTGTGTGTGTGCGTGTGTGTGTCGTACTGTTTTTGCAGTATTTTTTTTTCAGTGAATTTCAATTTATTTTACATGATATAAGAAAGTTGAAATTGAGGTGATCTTGGTGGGGTTTAACTTTAGATAGGTGTGTGTGTGCGCGTGCGTGTGTGTGTGTGTGTGTGTGTGTGTGTGTGTCGTACTGTTTTTGCAGTATTTTTTTTTTCAGTGAATTTCTATTTATTTTACATGATATAAGAACGTTGAAATTGAGGTGATCTTGGTGGGGTTTAACTTTAGATAGGTGTGTGTGTGTGTGTGTCGTACTGTTTTTGCATTATTTTTTTTTCAGTGAATTTCTATTTATCATTGAAGGGGGCAAAAGGCTCCATTTTGATGATTATTATACTGCAAAAACTGAGCAATGGAAACAATTTTGCAGTGTGTGAGTGTGTGTGTGTGTGTGTGCGCGGGTGATGACCATTCCTTTATTAAGGCCTCAACTTTTAAGCCCTTTGTTCATAATATTCAAGTGAACCTTGTTGGATTTCATCTGAGAATGTGTGTTTGTGATGCAGGATAGTGGTAGGAAAAGAAGAAACCAAACAAATCATAAGATTCACCATCTAGAATCTACCTGAAAACCCTAGACATCACCCCCAAACAAGAGAAAACATTCTTTAATCATAAAATTTCTTGTTCAAACTGTAATGTCCTTCACAATTACAAGAGCCACTATTTTAATAGGGATAACATCAATATGGAAATATCTAATCAGGCCACAATGAAATCCCATAAAACCCTCAACAACATTAAATTTATAAAGAAAACTAATTCAAAAATTAAATATGGTATCTCAAAGGAAATCTGAAACAATTAATTCTGCAATACTTTTGGTGCTCCTTGCATTAGTTTGTCTATCCTTTGTGGGCAATTGGAAATGCATAAATCTTTATAGGTTAGGTTCAAATTACCTAAAGAGGGGGGAAATGGCTATGTACCCTTTATTTTTAAATTATTCAACCAAACTGCTCTTTTTTCAAAGTATCTAGCAAAACAAACCTGTTTTTAAAACTTGAAATTGCTGATATTGAGTACCAAGTGGAACTTAACATTAGCAATATCGAGTTCCATGCATATTTTTCCACTTAAATTTTTTTTTATTTGTTTGAAAATTTTGCATAGAACCCAACATTACTAATGTCAGATTCTACTTAAAGAATACACTTACAACTTAACATTGCTAATGTCAACTTTCAGGCAGAACTCCACATCAGCAATCTCGAGTTCCAAAACTTGAGTATTTTGGTAGATACTTTTTTTTATTTTTTTTAAATGGTTGTTTGGCTAAATAGTTTTGAAATAAAGGGTAAATAGCCATTTTCCCTCCTTAAGTGTAACTCTTTTACATTATTATGCCATTTAATCATTTCTCATAGAATCAATATTTTAGCAAGTCCACAAGTAGTTTAAATAACCTCTACATACGTATCTTACCAAATATCAAGCCAATTAAGTAAAAAAGATCCTAAAATTGTGGTTTTCTGTAAATACAAAAAGAATCTACTAAACAAGTGAGTTTTGAATTGGATAGTAAATGACACTGGAATGACTTGAAACTTTACATGCATGATAAGCATATGAAAAATATATAATCCAACGGTAAACTTCGCAATTGGTAAAATGTTGATCTAATTGAAAGTGATTGAGTGGTTTAACGTCACAAAAAGTTATATAGGTGTAACATGAGTTCAACCCACTTTTCCTTTGTCATGATTAATATTTTTCATTTGAAATTTCACAAATCCCATTACCACTTTCAGAATTACATGACTTCTCATTTATGAAGGGTTTAACTTTTTTTTTTTTGCATTAAGATTGATAAATGTTGTTTTGAATTTCATCATTTCTTAATATTCACTCATCTATGACTGCACATGTTCAGAGATTTGAAATTTTAGCAATAGTTTTCATTAAGTTACAAAACCATAGATTCTTCAAAACTAGCATGTGTTGGATAATTAATGAAAGCTCCTAATGTCACTGTTGCTTATATAAACAGTGTTGTGCTAGGACCAACTTCCCTTACAAGGACAATGTCACCTAATGTCACCACGCTAATGTGTGGTGCAAGAGCTAGGACCAACTTCCCTTACAACCCAAATGCACCTCAGTCATCATCATCAAAGCTTCTCTCAGCTACTCTGACTGCTAAACTGCATAGGTGCTACATGGCTTCACTTCAAATGACCAAACCATCACTTCAAGAGCCTTAAAAAGCGCCATTGTTGCTTGCTAACACAACCAGTGGCATTACTGGGAAGAACATTAATGAAATGGGTACCCAATTTCCGGATAAGACAATGAAGCTTGATCAAGAAACTGAGGCCAATTGGGTTGTCAAGAAAGTTCAAGTGGAAAGCACCCAGCAGTTCAAGCCTCTTGAAGATGATCACATAGAGCAGATGATTCAGGAGTTGGTTCATTATGGGTCTATTGAGCTTCGCTCTATTGTGCCACCTCAGGCTCTGTAACTTAGGCTCAACACATTTCCATCCTCCTCCTCCTCCTCCTCAGCCTGTACTTCTATTCTGCCAAATTCCGCTCATTTGGCTACTTGTAACCCATTCTTCTCAGCCCTTTTAGACCCTCTTTTAATGTTTTAGATCCTCTCTAGGTCCTAGAACTAGCTTCTAAGTGACCCAATTGAAGATGCTACTGCTATGTGTACAGTCATTTCTGTTATAATGTATGACATTAGTCTATGCATAATGCGTGGTGTCTTTGTTCTAAAATTTTCCCAGATTTTCACATTTGCAATGTCAAGATGTTGAGTCTCTCATGTGAAATAAATGATATTTTAGGTACACTCAAAAAGGTGCTTAAAAAGTAAAACCTTAAAAACATTGCTGCTATTTCCTTCATGCCAAACCATATATAATTAAAAACCTATAATGCACTGAATTTGGGATTCTCAGAACAAATTTTTCCCCTAATTTTCAAAATAAAATAACCACTACAAACTATCATTTTCGAAGTGCACTCATGCTAGTTGGAATTGATGAGAAGAAGAGTAGCACTTCTCTTTAAAATCCAACATTTCCAGTCCTTCTAGGTGAATGGATGTTTGGTTTGGTTTAGTTCCATCAATGTCAAAGAAACTGACAGAAGGGCACTTGTTTATTGAATCATTACTTTTTTTTTTTACCTTTTATGGTTAAAAATAAAGTACTCCTATGTTCCCTGTTGCTTGCAGTTGTATAACACCCCCCCCCCCCCTTGGACTTTAATTTATTTAACCACACGTCCTGGGGCATCAAATATTATATTCAACTACTTCCATTCATTTTTTGCTATAATTATTGACAAATATTAGCTACATAAGAATAATTGAACACTATTATTATTATTATTATTATTATTATTATTATTATTATTATTATTATTATTATTATTATTATTATTACTATATGAGATGTGACAACAGTTAATGTGAATAAGTCTGTGAGATGACTTATATCTTATGGGACTAATAAATTTAACCAAAAGTGAATGAAAATAGTTTATTGGAAAAGCCGGACACCATTGGAGGTATGATTAAAAAAAAAAAAACTTAAAACCTAGGAGTAGGAGGTGTTAACAGAACTGCATCAAATCACATGGAGTATAGATGTATTTTATTCTATATATATTTATTTTATTCTTTCACAAAGCAAATCATTTGTGAAATAACTTGCTTTATAAAAATATAAAAACTTCATCTTTTTTTCTTTTTCAAATTAATTTTCACAGAATTATTCGATGAAAGAAAGTATTGTGATTGCGATGCTATGCAACAAAAACATTAGATTTTTTCCCCTAAATGAACAGATGAACTAGTGCAGGTTTAAGTAACTATGGATTTCCATGAAATAGAATAAGATTGAAATAATGGTACTCATAAAAAAATTACTATACACTACACATTTTTGGGTAAAATAAAATGTCCAAATTATAATATTTGAATTGTACTACATCAAATAGACACTGTAGAAATGACTAAAGAAGAGCAAAAGCATGGACTCAACTAAGATTTCCATGGATGTGTGGAAGTGGAACTATTAATATAATGATTTATCTACCAGAAAAACAGTGTTGTGCTTATATAAACAGTGAGGCAATTGAGGAGGATGCTGATTCTACAAACAGTGTTGTGCTTCTATACAGTAACAAGGGTGAAGAAGAGTGAGGGTAGGAATGATAAGAAAATTCCAACAGGATTATTGAAGATTTCTGTTCTTGCTGCTTCTATTATTAATGGTCCTTATGATCAAGTTTTTTTCTTTTTCTTTTTTCTTGGTGACGTCGGGGTGGGGGTATGAGGTCTTCATCAAGCATAAACTCAGATTTTGGACACCTCATTTCATATCCTAGAATTGCTTAGTACCTCCCATAACCCGTGTTTTGAATACCACCTTTGTTCTAATATATGGTTACTAGATCATATTTCCTTCTCCCAATTAGTTCTTCATGATTGCAGTCCTATTTAGGAAGTTGTGAGACTTATAACAAGGGCCTTTGTCATCAGCCGACAGCCATGAATGAAGAGTTATAAAGTAGTTGGGTCAAATTTTGTAAATAGATATCTACCATATTTAAATTACAATTAACTTGAGCTACAGGGATTTGTCTTGCAAGCTGATAACAGATGCAATTGTTGTAGTTAAGCTGTGGTTATGCAGAAAGTTCATTTTGCTTATATTTAATTGCTAACATATATATCTGTCATCAATAATTAATATGCTTATCTTTCTTAGTACCAGGATATTACAGAATTAAAAGATACCTACCTAGGAAAATTGGGCCAAAAGTAAACCTTTTTTCCTGATAAGTTTAAAATTTTTTTTGTTGTTGGAAAAAGTTTTGAACAGTGAGTTACCTTAGTTATTCTTTCCCACAACTCATTTGAGCTCTATGACAAGAACAACAATCAATGTATACATAAATATTACAATATCTTGGGTTAAGCGCCTAAGGCTGAGCACTTCCCTCTTGAGGAAGGGGTGGCATGGTATTCCACGAGTGAGGTTTCTATTACAAAATTGTGGCTTCCTAGCTGAAGAAGCTTTCTTAATAAATTGGATATTGTTTTTTAGAGGTGGCCATAACTATTTTAAAGACAATGTTGAAGCTAAGGTATATTAAAAAGGGTGAAATTTTGTGAAAGAAGTGGTGGATACTGAAGAAACCATAAGTCTTACTGATTGGGCTCTAATTTGGTTGGGGTCTAATTTTGGTTGGGCTCTAATTTGCTTTAGGCAAAATCTCGGATGCATTTAGCCACTACAAAGTAGCTTCTGGATCTCAGCAATTGCATTAACGAGTTCAGGAAAGGAAGACATGATTTTACAATTTTTTTTTATATATAAATAAATTTATAAAGGGATTATAGTAGTCTTATCATTCGAAAACCCTAAAACAAAAATCGTACAAACAATTTATAAAACTTACTGAGTGAGATTGAGAGTTCGAGAGAGAGAGGGAGAGACCCACCGTAGCGCCGGTTCTTCTCTATTTTCCTATATGCCTGCAAATCCATATCGAAATCAGGGAATCAAACCCATTGTAACCGACACATACAGAGGCAGTGCAAAGTATGTGTGCGTGTGTGTTTGTGAGAGAGAGAGAGAGAGAGAGAGAGAGAGTGTTACCAGTTCCAAAGTCCGACCTTCAAAGGGTCAGACCCCAAGTTCTCGATCTTGTCATTGATATGGGTTTGTAGTTCGTGCTTTGATTTCGTGTTCGTTTTTCGCTGAGAATCGATCGATGAGAACGGAGATCCCTGATTTAGGGACCGAGAGTGATTTACGGATTTAGGGGAATCGGATATCTAAGGGATTTAGGGACCAAGAGGGATTTAGGGATTTAGGAATTTAGGAATTGAGAGTTCGGAGTCATCTGAGGGATTTAGGGATTTAGGGACCACGAGGTAGCTTTAGGGATTTTTTTCAATTACGTGGAGTTGTGCTGAAATTTTTTTTTTTTTTTCATTTATACTTAAACTAACCTGCGTTTACAAAAACGCAGCTCCAGGCACATATGAGCTGCGTTTTAGTAAACGCAGCTCAACACATATTGAAAAAAAAGGGAAATTCCGCTGATGGGTCTAGAGCCGCGTTTATTAAACGCGGTTTCAATCATTCCTGGAAAAACGCGGCCTGAACATATCAAAAACGCAGCTCCAATCCTGGTCTATGGCCGCGTTTACTAAACGCGGCCATAGACCAGGATTGGAACTGCGTTTTTGAAAAACGCAGTTCAAATAGAGGTTTGGAGCTGCGTTTTTAGAAAACGCAGCTCCAAAACGCGGCTAGAAAACGCTTTTTTTGTAGTGACTTTATCATAAGAAATGTCAATTATATAAAAATATGGCCTTACAATTGTGTCCAGAATGACAATGTATGCTTCTTTCTCTCATACCCACTTTTTTTTCCCCCACACTCTTTTGAAGTCTAATGGGTTTGTTTAGCTCTAACATTTCTATTACGTTATTGAAGAAATTGACCCCATTGTCAATTATGGTTTTTATAATTATTGTTGCACAGTACTCTCGGCTAAAAACAAATTTGCTTTTTTTTTTTTTTAAGGTGATTCGTTGCTTTTAGTACTTTTCAGTTACATTATGCGGAACTAGCTGACAGGAGATATATATTTCTAAAAAAAAAAAAAAAAAAACGGCTGGCTAAAGATATATCGAAACTACCATATTGGACTGAAGAATTGCAATAGCTGTATCTATCAGGTTAGCTTTAGTTTTCTGGGTTTCTTCGTGTTTCATTTTAGGTCTGCAAAACAACAAGGAGGGACTTGGTTTGGCTATCAGGTTAGACTTGGTTTGGCTATGGATTTGAGCAAGGTGTTGCGACAAGCGACGTGACCTCAAGAGAGAGGATTTCTTTGTTTTTTTTAATGGTAGTGTTTGTAATACACACTCTATCCCACTTCTTCTTTTATTACTTGAAATCATGAGTTGAAGATGTTGAGTTCTAAGACTTTAAGTTTAAATGTATTAAAACTTCAATTTGTAATGTTGGCAAATCATGATCAAAACGTTTAATCTTGTTTTAGACTTGCTCAAAGTATGTTTAAGTTGTAAAGTTGGAATCGAGTTTTTTGTAGGATTTACTGTGTAAATCTGCCTGGCTCGATCAATCAAAAATTAGACTCGATCGATCGAAACTCGTGCAGATTGTTTTTCAACAGAATTTTCCAACTCAACCCAAGTTCATTTGACGTGTAGGGTTTTATGTTTTGCCCCAAGTATAAAAGGGAAAACCCTAATCACGTTTTATGGTTACTATTTATGCTGTGTTTGTGAATCTTTTGTGAGATTTAGAGATGTTTGCCTTTACATATACTTCGAGTTATCAAAATATAGATTGATGTCAAGAGCTTGGTGATCAATTCAGTTGCAGATTCAAGAACTTAAAGACATACAAGAGGGAGTGTTTATGCTTGCTGGGAATCCAAGAAAGAAGTAGTCAGTGAACTCGAAGCTGTCACGTGATCGTGGTAGTAAGTTTCTTACTCGAGGTAGCAATAAGATGTTAGTGGTCGAAGTCGCTATTGTGTAAACTTCAATTCTTTCATAGTGGATTCAATTTACCATAAGGATAGCTAGATTAAATCCTTCCTAGGTTTTTTACCGATTTGATTTTTCTGGATTATCATATTGTGTTCTTTATTTTCCGTACTTTACAATAATATGATTTATATATGTTAACCTAAATCTACATAATTTACCTAAGTTAATCACTTGGCTAAATAACTAGGTTAATCTATTTTTGTTTTAAAGGGTCTAAAAACGTACAGAAGACAATAATTTTTTTACTTAGTATTTCATTTTTAAAAAAATGTGTAACAGAGTATGTATAACAAACACTAACCGAGAAATCCATTCTCTCTCTTCAGGTCACATCACTTGTCACAACACCTTGCCCAAATCCATAGCCAAACCAAGTCGCTCAGATGCTTTCCAGCATTTTTGAAGAGGTAGCACTACTAGCTTCGAGTGCCGCTGTGTTAACCATGGGATTCTCCACAAAGTGCACAACAACTATGGACTAATCAATTAGGTAGTGGAAGCTCCATGATTTTCTTTTCTATGGGATTAATTAGTAAGAAGATGAATATTGTAGTACTTTACGTGGTTTTCTTATTACAAATTTGTCCATAGCATTGGCAAGAAAACAAAAGATAAACTATAATTTCATTTAGCATGTTTTTTCTTAATACAATGAACATATTAATTATTTTTGCTGAGATTAAACTTTAGAAATCATCTATTGTTTCTAAATAAAATAAACACATTAATCATTGTTGTTAAGTAAACTTTAATTATTATTGCTTAGAATAATTTTATCTATTAGTTTATATCTTTACTCTTTACAATTATTTATAAAACAATTCAACTCAACTTTGACAATTTAAAATCTTTGTAATTGCAATAAATTTTTTTCTTTATTAACATTTGCTTTTGTTTTCGCTAAGTCTCTCTCATGTTCCACATTGTTTGTCTTTTTTTTTTTTTTTTTTTTTAGAATCACCCAATATCTAGTTGTCTAATTGTCTTCTAGTAATAACATTTGCTTCCACCAAGTGACTGACTCACACTCCAATCCTCACTCAACAAATAACAAATTAAAAGTATATTCAGATTCAACCACTACACTTACAGATTCAGTCAAATTTATAAGTCAAAGTAAAAAAGACATAAGTAAAAAAATAAATTTCATATTTGTTAAGATCTAAATGGAATCAACAAATTTCTACTTCTGATGTTGGGCTTACTATTCCTTACACCCCCTAGATTAGATCAAATTTGTTTATTATTGAGCTTTTTTATGTTTAAAAGGGCCATGACATTCTCAAGAAAATTATATTGAAGCTTGTTTTAGTTGGACATAAAAAAAAAATTGGGTAATAGGGTCCAAAATTTTATTTTAAAGGGTCAAAACAAAATTATTTTAAAATTATTATACATAATTTTATTTATTGACCAGCTCATGGGAAAATACTTAAGTGCTTCCTTAGTATCTATTTGAAAACATTTTATTTAGCTAAAACTAGAAACTTTTTGCTAAAAGTACTATAGATAAAATTAAAAAGTAGTTGAAATAGTATAGTGGAACTCATGAATGGAACCAAAAAGTGCAATGCGACCCATAAATAGTAGGAAAAATAAGCTAAATAGTAAAAAAATCTGATTTTTTAAACCAATGTCAAACGCATATGAGAAAATACTTAAATACTTCCAAAGTGTCAATTTGAGAACATTTTATTTAGCTAAAACTAAAAACTTTTTGTTAAAAATACCATAGATAAAGTTAAAAGGTAGCTGAAATAGTATAGTGGAACTCATGAATAGGATCAAAAAATGCAATGCGACTCATGAATAATAGCAAAAATAAGCTAAATAATAAAAAAAGCTGATTTTTTAAACCAATGTCAAACGCATATGAGAAAATACTTAAATACTTCCAGAGTGTCTGTTTGGGAACTTTTTGTTTAACTGAAATTGAAAACATTTTGCTAAAAGTACTGTAGATAAAGCTAAAAGGTAGCTAAAATAGTATAACAGAACTCATGAATATATAGTACCAAATATAATGGGATCCATGAATAGTAACAAAAATAAGCTAAATAATTATTTTAAAAAAAAAAAAAAGCTGGTTTTTTAAAGCTAATGTCAATTGCACATTAAGCACATTCTCATCAAGAGTTTTAAAAATTTTAGCATTTAGCACTTAAAAAACCAACTTTATAGCATTTAATACAATACACCTAACATCAAAATTTTTTTTTTTGGCCACTTCATTAAAATATTATTTATTTATCATTTTTTATTCTTTTTCAAGAGAGAGCAAAGAGTAAGATCTTAGGGGGGAGAGAGAGAGAGAAAGAGAGAGAGAGAGAGAGAGAGAGAGAGAGAAGGAGAATAAGAAATAATAAAAAATGAGTAGCAACTTGCTACAGTAAGGTGTTAGTAATAACATCTTACAGTAGCAATGTGTTAAAAAATTTAAAATTTAGCACAATTGATGTAGGGGCTTTTTTAGTGGTTTTGTTGCTAAAAATAGCTTTTAGCATTTATCCACCTTTGATAAAAATGCTCTAAGTGCGGTGGTGTTCCCTCTACTCACATCTATGATGGACCCACCATAAATTTAATGAACGGATCCGCCATAAATGTGAGAGGAGAAGTGCTCCGGAGTACCTAAGAAGGTACCCATACACTCACTGACTTCTTCACTGCCAAGCATCGCGTATCGAACATTGAGCTTGCAACCTCAAATTTTTTTGAGTTTCCAAGCTCCAATTCTACTACATTCACTGGAAATTTCAAATCAAATTTCACATAAACAATTTCTCACATTAAAGTTACCATCAAAACACAACAAAAGGAAAACAAGGGAGTGTAGGTCCTGTGCCTCTAGACTTGTTTTCTACTTTGGAAAAAAAAAAAAAAAAAACAGAATTTTTTTTTAAATTACACTATTTTATAAACAATTTGGTTAGTTAACAGGTTTTCAAAACATATTTGTAAACTAACATCTCCAGTATGTTAGACTTAAGTTCACTGTAGCAAATCGAGTCTTTGAGACTCAAGATTTATGGAACTCGAGTTTTACCCACTCAATTTCATTTCTTTTCACCCAACTGTTCTTCCTTCATTCTTCATTCTCCAGACCAACCAAACCTATCATTCACCAACTAGACCCACACGGTAGAAGAAGAAGGAGAAAAGAAAGAAGAAGAAGAAATCTAGACCCAAATCTTAGCCGATTAAGAACACCCACATTAAATTTGAGCCAATTTCCTCGCCCTTCATCTCCGCCGCCGTTGCTGGGTTTGTTGCTTGACTTGCTTCATTATTTTTATTCCTTCGTTGGTTTTGTTCTTGTCTTCTTTGGTAGTTCTTCGTTTTTGTGAGTCTTCTCTAGTTCTAGTTCTTCTTTGTTGAGTTTGGCTTCTCTGGTTGGGAAAATCAATTCTTTAATAATCGAGTTCAACATGGAACTTGACCCTCACAGACTCGAGTTGCTACAGTAAAATCAACTCTTTCAAACTCGAGATGTTAATTTCCTAAATAGTTTTAAAATGTTACTAACTAACAAACTTATTTGAGAATTGGTGTTAGTTTGCAATTTTTTCCAAAAAAAAAAAAAAGACTTTTTTGAAAGAAAAACAAAACAAATGCACTGCTAAATAAATGGGAAAATTCTCTAACACACTCAAGTCCACCACAACACAATAATGTTGGGAAAAATTCTATATAAGTGAGAATAAATTTCAGCAAGCATAGCGAAAATACAACCATACAAAAACACAAAAATTTATGTGAAAAATCATTTCTTTTGAAGGAAAAAATCACGAGACAAACTCTAAATAATTTTGCTATATTAAATAGAGATTGCAGCACATACAAGTGGAGTAAAATAACACTTTTTCTTTTCACTTGGTGCTCTCTTCAGTATCTCTTACAATTTTCTCTTGCTCTCAATATTTTTCTCCTCTTTTACTTGCTCACATTCACGCAATTCTCCAAAAACTGCACCAAATGGCCGAATAGCCTCCTTTTATTTCTTCATCTTTTCCTTCTTTTTCTTTCCGCATGCTTCACATCAAGTCAGCCAACTTGTCTTGACTTTGCTTCAACCAATTTCTTTTTCTTCAGCTCTTCTTTAGGCCGAATAGCTTTAATGCATCAACTCCTTTCTTTTCTTCTTTTTCTCCTCAGCGTGTCCAACACGCCTGTCACTGCCCAAGAAGAAAATAGGCTGACTTTTGTGGCTTGTCCAACCACCTCTCTAATGAGGTGTTTTATCAAGTGTGGGCTGGACCCACGGTGCTATGATGCACCGAAATGGGTTTGTTTAGTTCTAGCATTTCTGTTATGTTCATAATGTTTATAATTATTGTTGTACGCTACTTTCTGCTTACAACAAATTTTTTCCTTTTCTTTTTGGTGAATCGATGTTTTCAGTTACATTGTGCGGAACCAGTTGACAGAAGATATATATCAAAACTATTATATATCGGAACGAAGAAATTGCAATAGCTGTATCTTTCAGGTTAGCTTTAGTTTTCTGGGTTTCTTCCTGTTTCATTTTAGGTCTGCAAAACAAGTAAGTCATGCCAATTGATTTCAAATTTTTCGTAGAGGTTTGAGCTCTATGTGTTCAAATTTGTACATATACCTTGAATCTATTTCTCTTTTGAGTAATGATAGTCGCACACATTTTATTACACACTAACTGCTGCGTGATTGAAAATCGCGTTTCTTAAAACATTGTTTCACAATTTTAACTGAAAACACAGTTTAATAATTTTAACTTAAAATACTATTTCATAATTTTAACTCAAATCGTGTTTTAAAAACACAATTTCAAAACGATTGTGTACAAAGTGTGCAATAAAGAGCGCGTAATAATTTTTCCCTTTTATCTTTTATTGGTTGTTAGTAGTTATTGTTTACAACAACTACCAAGTAGTATATCTGATACTGTTAGCAGGGGTGGAGCTACATGTATGGGGTGGGGCGCCATGGTCCCCTAATATAGTATTAAAATATTTTAATACTATATATAAATGTTTAAAATATTTGAATACTATATATAAATGTTTAAAATTTTAATTATTAGCCTACAAAAATTTAAAATGGTACTCCAAAAAAAAAAATTAAAAATGGAACCCCCCCCTCCCCCAATATTTGAGCTAGTCCGATGATACTCTTACAAAAATTGTTCAATTAATCTAGTAGTTATAGAGATTTTTTTTTTTCTTAAATTCATTTTTTATTGTAAAATGTATTCTTGTGTCTGTTAAAATTTTGAATCATTCTTATCTTTGAATTCTTTATTAGTTTAATTGAAATTATTTTTATTCACTTTAGTAGACAATATGGTAACTTATATTAAAAATGAAAGCTTTAATGATTCAAGGATGCTAGGTTATATTTGTGCATAGATGTATGTGTTTGTGCATGATTATGAAAGTTTGTGTAAGCAAATAAATTAGTATCATAAGTTGGTCCACCCAAACAAAAATTTCTAACTACACCCCTAACTGCTAGCACAATCAAAAGCAAAATACAAGAACCCAAAACAAAAGGTTCCAGGGTAGACGAAAGCATTTAGAGTGTAGAGTTAAGTGACCAAATGATGTTCGTAAATAATGCTACAGACAACATTTTCACTACCTTTTCCATGAGAGTTGATATGGTGAGTTATTTAATGACATTACTTTATTGTCTATCATTGAGAACTTGCATAGTGAAAAATTTTATGGAAATAATGAAGCTGAGTCATTAGCATATTCTTCAGCTTCAGTTAGAACTCTTCTATAACTATTCTGCCCACTTCGGATGTTCCTTTACAGCCAAACCTCTGATGTCATTAAACACGACATGCATTTTCTCGCTGACCTTCCTGCAATCCACATGGATTACTAATTAAAAATCAAAGTTCTCTGCACTGCTGTTGCTCCTGGCCTTGTTACAGTTACTCTTAATCCCAAACAGATAGTTGTTGACTTGTCAGAGGTTGTCCAGTTGTGACAACCGGCTAGTATGTGATTCACCTTCCTATATATCTTTACAAAAGAAGCAAGTCCCCTTCCATTTAAGCATGCTCTGGCTTGAAAGAATCCCTGCATAAAGATACTAACTGATTTGTTTGTTTGGGCTCGTTGTAATTTGCTTCTTTGTATCTGATGAAGAATACTAATTGTTTTGGTGCTGTTTCGCTTTTGACTATTGTATTTTTTTTAAAATAGAGGTACCCTCTTTGCTGTTCCTTTAATTTGTTTTCCATTTTTTTTAATGATGAATTACTTTGCATGGAATTTGTTTTTAAACAGCAGAGTGGGGGGGGGTTTTACAATGTGATGAGTGTGTTAAAAATCGCTAGCTTGTTATGCTGTTTGATGTCAGATGGAATCTGATAGTGTGATCAGTATTTGTATTCACATGATACATAATTTTTATTTATTTTCCCTTCTATGTGCATTTCTTGTATCTTTTAATATGGGAGTCGAGAGTAATTTCGCTAGAATTAGAGGAATAGAAGCTTTTTTCTTTCAAGAAATATTTTCTTGAATAACTTTTATTTCTTGGAATTCACACATGGATCCCATAAAATAAGTCTTGAATAGACAAATTTGTGAAGCAGTAACAATTTAATCATCCATGACTACGTCAATACATTTTTAAGCAAACATTCTATTAACGTTGCCCATGCATCGTGTGAGCTATTAGCTAGTTGAGCTTAAAAATGGAGGACCAAAAAATTCTTTTTGCCTAAAAGTTACAAATCAATTTTGAAGAGTTATCTCTTCATAAATAATATTTTCATCTGCAAACCAAATCTATAGCTGTATTTGAGAAGTCCAACACATTTCTATGAACTTCAAACGATTTTGTTAAAAGGCCACCGGTTTCCTTCCACAAAGATATATATTCCAAAGCTTTTCCATAGATTTGTGTCCTTTTCCTTCAAAAGTTTCTTTCACTCTTTTTATTTTTTTATTTAGTTTTCCTTTAAATGAAAGCTTGTTTGATTACCAAGAACTTGCAAGAAAATTGAGTATTTGGAATAATTGATACAACAGAAAAATCAAAGGAGAAAGCTTCATATTTTCTCAACCCACCAACCTGCCACGTCAAAACTCATCCCTACCTTCAATTGATCTGTCAGCAGTGAGGGAATGTTGATTTGGCTATAAATTCTGATTTTCTCAACCTGCCAGAGAGGCTCAGTTGAGAATTTCCTATCTAACTCACTCCAATCAATCCGAATTGTTTGTCCTAGTTAATCAATCCTATAGTAATGCAAGTGGGTAGTACACATTTTTCATATTTGATAATTTGATAGTACAAAGGCGGAGGGGGGGATTTTGAATCTTGAATGTCTTGGAAATAACAGGAGGCTTCTAGTTAAGTTACAACTTACAAGGCTCTTGGCAATACCTCTAGCTAAACGGCTTGCACTAATGGTTGGTTGTCTTTGTCTTTTGTTTACGCTGGCACCCACTATCTACCTAGGCTCCCAAACCCTAAATTTAGCTTTGATTTTTCACTCTCAACATGGCGAATGATGACGTCCTAGCTCTCCTACCCTAAGCAATCTCCAGTTTAGTTTCAGGTGTTTTGGGGGGCAAGAATTCTGATTTCCTCTCTCCGCAATTCCCTATATCCTTTTTGTTTTTAATGAGTCTGATTATTCTTCCTTAGTTGGTCTCCAATTTTTTCTGGGATTTACAATCTTTGAGGGAATTCCATGTGCCTGATGTACGTTGAGTTTGTGATTTTCTTTCTCGAAAACATGCAGACATTAGCCTCCTTCTTCAAATAGTAAATTGCCCGCTAATTTTCTCCATATGGTGTCTTCAACAAGTTTATCAAGAACCAGTCAATAATAGCTGAGCGAAAAAGTAGGGGAACGACAGAAAGAGAGAGAGAGAGAAAGCAGTCATGCTAATTGCTGGTAAACTCACTGCAAATTCTGCTCTTCATCAACTACATAGCTTATGTTTTTTTCCTTATATATTTGACAAATTAATTTTTTCAGTTCTTGGCACTTTGATCTTCAAAAAGAGGAAGTTGACAGAGATCTTCCCTAAAAGTATTAGGACAATTTGGAATGAATATGAGCTCCGTGTATTGGTTTTATTCAGTCTCTTCTTACAAATGGTTCTCATCCTTTTGGGCAAGCGGAGGAAGTACATTGCCAAAACTTGGATAAGAATCGTCCTTTGGGTTGCATATTTGTCTGCAGATTGGATTGCGACAGTTTCGCTTGGCATTCTCTCCCAAGCTGAAGGTGATAGCAAGGATCAGTCATTTGATCCCAAATATATCATAATGTCATGTTGGGCACCGTTTCTTCTCTTGCATCTGGGTGGTCCGGACACCATTACAGCCTATTCATTGGAAGACAATGAATTATGGCCAAGGCGCTTGCTTGAGCTAGTAGTCCAATCTGTAGTGGCATTTTATGTGTTTCTAAAGTCTTGGGTAGGCACCCCGATTAATGCTCTGGCAATTCCAATTTTCATAGCTGGAATAACTAAATTTGGGGAGAGGATATGGGTTCTACGTTCTGCAAGCAGTGATGTCTTCAGAGATTCCATGCTCCCTCGACCTGACCCGGGACCTAACTACGCAAAATTCATGGATGGCTACAGTTCCAAGAAAGCTGAGGGATTCAATATTTCAGTAGGAACATTTGAAGCTCCTACAGTTGTTAGATGCAACAATTTTCCAGATGCATTGCATGAGGCCTCTTATTTCTTCAAAACTTTCAAGTGTTTATTTGCAGATCTCATCCTAAGCTTCCAGGATCGCGAAAATAGCCAGTCTTTCTTCAAACACGCAGAAATGACTTGCGAGAAAGCTTTTGAAGTGATAGAGATTGAGCTTGGGTTCATGTACGATTTACTTTATACAAAGGCTAATTTGATCCATTCTCGCCTGGGTAGTGTTTGTCGTTATGTTAGTTTATCATATACTTTTGCTGCATTTGTAGTCTTCTTGATGATTGATCAGAGTCCTTACTCAACTATTGACAAGGGGATCACTCTTTTGTTGCTGATCGGAGCTATTGTTCTAGAAATATATGCAGTAATTGTACTACTTTCTTCAGATTGGACAATGCTTTGGCTGAGTAAGCATGAAAACCCATTTGTGGATCTCATCTCTAAATTTAACTTGCATTTACAATCATGTTTTGGATTATGTTTTCTGTTACCTCCAAATAAGAGATGGTCAAATTCTGTAGCGCAATACAATCTCATGAGTCACTGCATCAAACGTAAGTCAACTAAAGGGAGTGGAATAAAGGATTTCATTAATAAAATGTTAGAGCAACATTGGTACAAGAATTTGGAGCCTGTCCCTATGGATTTGAAAGAAAAGATATTTGAACAGCTCAAGAATGCAAGCAGCATGTCAGATATCAGGGTTTCTAAGCAATTATTTGCTTGTAGTGATGATGACGATCATGAGAAAAAGAAATGTTTTGTTAATCTTGCTGAGAGCATGGAGGTAGTAGACTTTGATCAAAGCATTCTTCTCTGGCACATTGCAGCAGATCTCTGCTATTATATTGATCAGGACAATGATTCGGAGACTGTAAAAAACTTAAAACATGTGAGTAAATTGTTTTCGAATTATTTGGTACACCTTCTAGTAAAGTGCCCTTACATGCTGCCCAGTGGGATTGGTCAAATCAGATTTCAGGACACTTGTGCTGAGGCTATGGAGGTTATAGAAGAAAGAGTATATATATCAGACGAACACCAAGCTTGTGAAGTGTTATTTAAAGTGAACACAGAAATTCCGCCTTCTCAAATAAAAGGTGACAGAAGCAAGTCGGTGCTATTTGATGCATGCATACTAGCACAATCTTTGCAATTCCTGGAGACACAGAATAATTGGGACACCAAACAAAAGTGGGAGACAATAAGTCATGTATGGGTGGAGTTGCTATCTTATGCTGCAAGTCAGTGTAGATGGAATTATCATGCCAGGCAGCTTAGACAAGGCGGGGAGCTATTCACTCATGTTTGGCTTCTGATGGTCCATCTGGGTATAACTGAACATTTCCAGATTTCACAAGGCCATTTGAGGGCTAAGTTGCTTCTGAGTTAGAAGGGTAGGTGTAATTGAAGGATACTTCAAGCCTAGTTGATATTTCTACAATTTTAAAAACTCATATTTTGACCTGTCAAATTCCTGTGGAGAAAAGGTTACATGATCTCTATAGATGATGTTTCTAATATAATTGTAGTTGATGTTCTTGTGGTTGTTTTTTGCTTAAAAATGATGATTTTCAGAATCTATATATTTGTCTTAGTGCTAATTTCCATGCAAAGGTTTATTTATTTGTGCAATTGCAAAGTTGCTTCTGAGTTTTATTTATCACCAAATTAGATTACATATTCAATTTTGGTGCATTTTCTTCTCAAACAAGCATCAAAACACACTGACACACTACTTACAAATGGAAGAGAAAAAGAGAGAGCTCTTTTCTGGCACTATTTCTCTTCTCTTCACTCTTGGTATGCATATGGATGTAATAGCTCTCTTTCTGTACTCTCTCTTCTCTGCACTCTTGGTATGCAAATGGATGTATGCATGGTTTTATGTAGCCTTCAAGCACATCTTCCAACCTTCATAAAATTTCTTACTTTAGATAAATTCACTTGACCTTATTAATTTAGCTTAAATGAAAGCTATATGGCCTTCAAGTACATCTCGATCGACCTAACTCACCAAAATTTCAGATAGAGAAGTTTGCCTAAAACTCGCTCGAGTTAACTACATAGAAATTTTTTTTTTTTTTCCTCATTTTAATTATAGGATTCTTGTTCAATCCTATTTCTAATATTACAACTACATATATTTAACAAATATACAAAAAGATTGGAGAGAGATAGAGAGAGAGAGCACAGCTCCATAAAATGCAAATTTCAAGAGTTTTAGGCAGAAACTTCCTTCACCAGATAAGATGAGGAAGAAATAGTGTGAAAATTACACTTTACAACCATAAACTATACCTCTAATTAAACTTTGCACCCTAAACTTTTCAAATGCATATTTTTCATCCTAAACTATGATTGTTGTTACATTTTACACTCTGACATTAAGTTTGTTGTTAACTTAGATGGAAAATATAGCACCACGTGAAAAGACCTAATTGCCCTTCTTCTCAATCCTTTAAAACCAAATGAGAAATTACACTTAAAACTATACTCTTGATTACACTTTACACCTTAAACTTTGAATTTTCATCCAAATTAACATAAACTTAACAACATGATGTAAAGTGTAACAATGGTCATAGTTTAGAATACAAAACATGTATTCAAAAAGTTTATGGTGAAAGTGAATTATAGGGTATAGTTTAGAGTAGTAAAGTGTAATTTTTCCAAATAGGTGGGGAAAAAAAAAGTGGAAAAAAGAAGCTATAGAAAAGTCAAAAAGTCAAAAGTAGAGCTTTCTATTTCTTATCTATATTTATATATCTATATATATCTAAAAATTAAAACATAACATTTAACGTTGCAATGCTCCTATTGAGCCACCTCATCAACCACATCATACCCTTTTTCTTTTTAAATCATTTTTCTCTTTATGATTTTTTAATTTTTTTTATATAAAATAATTAAATACAGATCATGGACAAACATTATTATTTATTAGATACAAATATTTGACTATTCAACTACCCTAATTGATTTCAACTTTTGATTTTCTTCTTTCAAATTTCAAATAATTGTTAAAATTGAATAATTCATTATAATTTTAGTGGATAAAATTAATATTTCAAGTGTGTCTCTTCATAATATCTACCGTTATAATGTTCCATCTTCCAACATTTTAGTTTTTCACAACCTTATCTCTCTCTCACTCATACATTGATTATTTATTTAAGTTTTACAATATTATATATACCAATGCACATTCTAGATACAATCACCCATCATCTACAACAACAAAATTAGCATAATACTAATTTTTCTCCATATTTTTCAATCAAGCTTTAGTTTTTCACTATTTTTATTTTTGTCAGAAACTTTCAAAGTTAAGGCAACAATAGGAAGACCATTGAGGTAAACAAAATGCATAATAAAAATTAACCATTGAGGTAAACAAAATGCACAATAAAAAATGATTTTTTTTTTCGTTATCCATTCTTTTTAGTATTCTTGCATTTTTTGAAGTGATTTTTTTTTCCTTTTGAAATTTTTAATTGATATTGACTTTTGTTATTTTTAATTGAGACTTAGAATTTTATTTGGCCTATCATTGTTGTGGAAATTCCTAATGTTGATATGAAACATATTGATAATGAACATTTTTTTTTTTCTTATTTGAAAAGTGTCAAGAATTCAAAAAGTTTTCAGTGCAATAATTTTGTTATTGTTGCATCTCATGTGTTTGGTAAAATTTCTTTTAGAAATCGTATGTCTTTTCTCAAATCTATTTGTGATTTTTATTTTGTTCATTCTATTACAAATAATATGAATCTCCACCATTAAATTTTTAGCTAATTTGAGCTTTCTTGGTAAGCTTTTACTTTGTTTAGTTGATCATCTTTAAGAAACAGGGAATTGATAGCCTTATTATCCTTACATCTAGCCTCTTAGATTGATTTTGGAGGTTCAAGTGAAATCCTAGCAACATTCTTTATGGTGTCCACTATTTGTGGTTCAAAACCCTCCATCCCCCCCTCCCCCCTACCACCATCTACATCTCTCTCTCTCTCTCTCTCTCTCTCTCTCTCTCTCTCTCTCTCTCTCTCTCTCTCTCTCTCTCTCTATATATATATATATATATATATATATAATCGACTGTTCAAATTCAGAATTCTCATGTGTTACTCTTTAAAGATTTTATCAGATGTATAGATGGTACTTTTTGTTTATGAAACATGATCACAAAACATGATTTTTATATAATTATATCTAGACTATACTGCAATGTCATGATGGATGGATTAATTTTATTTTACCATAAAATCTAAGTAATCATGTGGTTTATGAATTTGAAGAGTTATATATTGTGAGATTTGTTCATACGATGAAATAAAGTTAGCAATTTGCATTTTATTTTATTTTATTTTATATTTTCACTTTATGATATATGACTTATTGATTATGAACTATTGCATAATTATCTTTATATACTTTTTCACTTAGTTTCAATTTTGTGAAAGAAAGAAATGTAGATCTATATTTTGGAGAAAAATATACCTATAAGTGTTGAATTGCATACATTTGTATAGTAATAAACAAAATATACATGGTTAGAACTTAGTCTAATAGTTCTCACATGGTAAATTTTTTTATATAAAATTTATTGCTCTGTATTTTCATATATATCTCACTATATATAATACCCAACCACAAAATATATTTAATTTGTTAGTTGTTACACCACAAAAAATCTTCTAATATAAAACATAATTCCAAATAAGACATATTGACTTTTAAAAATATACAATGCAATATATTAATTCAATAATTATCCAATAAAACATATTTATATCAAATTTTCCCACGCATTGCATGGGTCTGTGATTAGTAAATCTAAAAACTGAAATGTAATATTTATTGTTGCTGCACTACTAGTGTGCCACATCAGTGGCCAAGTCATCTACTTATTTTCGACTTTTTCTCTCACCTAACATTTACACTTCCTGCAACATTTCTCCCTCATTTTTATCGTTTTATCTTCCCACTACTCTATATCGTAAGGTTACAATTCCTCCATCCTTTCATCTTCCTTTTATTCTTACTCTTCTTTTCCTCATTTTATTTACTACAAAGTTTATATATTTTTTCATTCAATCCATATTTTTCCCATATATATATATATATATATATATATATGAGCTGAAACGTAATATTTATTATTACTGCGCTACTGTTGTGCCACATCAGCGGCCAAGTCATCCACTTATTTTTGACACTTTCTCTCACCTAACATTTACAGTTTCTCCAACATTTTTCCCTCAATTTATCTTTTTATCTATTCACCACTCTATATTGTAAGGTTACAATTCTTCCATCCTTTCATCTTCCTTTCATTCTTACTCTTCTTCTCCTCATTCTATTTACTATAAAGTTGCTATATTTTTTCATTTAATCCATATTTTGCCCACACAAAAAAGGTAAAGACTCTCTCTCTCTCTCTTGTTTATTTCTTTTCATAGATTTTTAATTCTTTATTGCATCTTTGCTTTAGGTTGATGATTTTTTGTGTTGAATTCTACTTTGGGTTGATGAGATTTGGTTGTGTTTTAATTTGTTATCTTTTTTATTTTCAATTATTTAGTTGATAGATGTTATCATACTTTGACCTTATATAGTATATAATTAATGATATGATGTTATTTTATTTTATTTTATTATGTAGCATGATTTGGATAATTTGGTGTTTGCAACTATGCATTTTTTAGTTAATTTTTAAATATTTTGGAAGTGAGAATTTAAGTCTACATCAAAAATACAATCTACATGTTTATGTATTTGAACGTGTCTTTCAATTATTTGAGTAATATCAATCCTAAATTTGTGATGAGATTTGATTATCATGATAATCTTATTAAGAGTGATATTTTTTTTTTTTTAAAGTAAGAGAATGAGAAATTTGAAACTTAAAAAAGTTTATTTGTACCAAAAAAAAAAAAAAACATAACACACTATACCAAAAGTTTGAATAATATGGATCACTTCCAAAAAAAAATAATATCAATCAAACACACCTAAAAAACTTTCTGTAAGGACACAAATCATGCTGGACCAAAGTTGCACTTTCAGACCAGCCCAATGAGCCCTAAACAATGAATTTATAGAGAGTAAACTTCTAATCTAGGTTTTTAGACGGTAGATAACACAAAAGTTAGATTAAATCACAGAACACATGCGCACTTCTCATACGTGGATGAAATATTGCTTTATATATTGATGCCGAGGACAATCTTTGGTATTTCCTTACAATTTCTCTCTACAGTGTGTGTGCATGTGTTTTTCCCCCCCCCCCCCCCCCGCCATCTCTCTCTTCTTCCTTCGCCTTTTATAGACTCGCCTCTTTCTCCTCTTCTCTTCCACGTGTAGTCCAGATGTTCTTTTCTTTAGATACTTGTCCCATCATTCCTTCTTACCAAAGTCTTTGACGATAAGTGTAAGGTTGAACTTCAATACTCAGGCGTCACTTCCTCATTAATGCGGCCAGAGAGGTAGGTATAGAGCCTTTAATGCGGTGGTAGCAGCTTTATCCTTGATATTTGTCTGTCACTTCCCTTATTCTCGTTTTCTCAGTTTTTGTATCCAAGATCTTTAGTACAGATGCCCTTGAACCGCTAGATCTCTCGCCTCATCCTCGGCAGCATGCTGCCGAGGACTTGGTCATCCTCGAACATCATGTTTCGTGGTGTTCCGCTTATGCATGGACTTTCTTTGTCACATGACTTCATAGGTGGGACGTATCATGTCCTCGGACCATTCATGCTATTGGATTGGGTTTTCCACCTCGTAAAAACCTTTAGGCCGGCCCAATACACATCTTGGACCTGTTGGCACTACAATAGCCCCTCGGGATCCTCATTTCTACTTCTCTAGGAGGAATGAGGATTTCGACACATGTGTTCAAAACGGTCCGTTTTTAGCGTTTATTGTGCAGAATACGCTCCCCTTAAATGCTGGCGGCTTCCTGTTCCCTACGTCCAACTGCGTGATGCTCATCCAACGGGTGGGCGCATCTTAAGGAGATAGGCAGGAGGTTTCCTGCTTTATGACTTTTCACGATATAAATACTGTCAGTTCAAAGGTCCTCTGTTCATTTTAGAGCCTGTACACTGAACTTAGCCATTCCTGCAATCTACACGTGTCTTTACACCATTTCTGTTCTAAGCCGAGGTGACCTAATTGCTTTAAAGTAAGTTCTCCAACTCTCTGCTTTCATTATTGCTATTCATTCTTTTTCGTCATTCTTAGTTTTTCTTAGTCCTCGGCCCTATAAATTTCCCAACCTCACCACAGTATTCCCTCTTTATTTCTAGAAAATGGGTAGATTCATCCCCTTAGTAGATAGCCCTGAAAAAATAAAGGAGTTTAAGGCTAGGTACGAAATCTCACCCGGAGTGTCTGTGAAATATTGTAAGCAAGGAGGGTGGCACACCGATAGGGATACCGGTGAGGTGGTGATTCCTATAATAGCATTTATAGAGGGGGGAATGAGAATTCCTATGAGGCTAATCACTAGGAACTATCTTACAACAGCTAGGTTATCTCCCACATAGTGTGTCCCGAACATGTTTAGGATCTTAGGCGCCGTAGACGTCCTAAACGAAAGACTGAGATTAGGACTTACTCACCACGAGGTGAATTGGGTGTATAACCTTCACCATTTGAAAGGGCAAGGATATTACCTAAAATCTAGGCACCCCGAGGTTAGGTTAATTCAATGCCTCCTCCACTCCAACAAAGGTTTGGACAAGGATTTCCTCATACTGTCTGGGGATTGGTATGACGGTCTCCCCTGTCCGACGAGGGAGGGGAAACCTGGTGAGTATTCATGTAGCATTGTCCTATTTTTCTTCTTTGTTGTTTTTCTATGGTTGTGTTTCTCTTTGATCTGCCCTTACCATTTCGTTTTTTGAACACTTGTGCATATCGCCGCGCGCTCACTCGTCGTGCTCACCTCGTCAACTTTGCTTGTCTGGACAAGATTTTGAAGGCCGAGGTATTCGTTCACTCGGATGGTCAACTTCGCGCGGCGCACCTAATCCTTAGGTACACTCCGATCTCATCTGCCTTTCAAGCGTCGAAGTGCGTGATTAAGGAGAAGGATCCTCGGCTGCCTAGGATTAGTGTCGCGGTTGAGGGTTTCTTGCTCCCTGCGGGTACCCCAGTTCCCCAAGGGACTCTCATCACTGAGCTCGTAAGGGTTGTCCAGGAGCCTTTCCTCTCGCTGCATCCTCAGCTCGACCCAAATTGGGTGAAGGCTCCTCTTCCCAGCCAATTGCAAAGGAAGAAGAAGAAGAAGAAGAAGAAGAGATCGTTGAACTCTCAGATTCAGAAGAGGATTTTGAAACTTTTGACCGGCTTTCATCACCTAGAAACCCATCTCCTGTCGTCGGCTCGCCTTCCATAACATCCTCGGACAACGACCAACCACTAGTGAGAATGGATATTCAACGCAGATCTAAGTCCAGCCTCAAAGATGTGCTGGAAGCTCAAGTTGGAGCTCAAGAGCTTCTTAAAGTGCCCCTGGTGAAGACCAAAGATAAGGGCACTGAGAAGGTTCCTTCAGTGAGACTCCCTCTTCCTCCTTCCACCCAAATTCAACACCCCGACCCAGCTGCTGACCATAAAAGAAAAAGGGATCAGCCCAAGGGAAAGGAGATAGTTGAAGGGGGAAAAGACCTCCCTACTAAAGACGTGGAACAGGAAAGGGGAGGGAAGCATGCTCGTCATGCTCAAACGAGATCGGAAAGACGGGTTGATCCCCCCGTAGCCATTCATACACCCATCTGGGCTCCCCAGATGAATGTGGATGATCAGGCAGTCACTGTTGATGCCACCATAAGGGGCTTCGATGAGGGCACCGCTGCGTGCATTGCAAATTCCGTAGAGCAAGCGCTTCTGCTGCCCGAGGACATGGGCGAGTTGCGAAGGATGAGGGATCAGAACGTTTTCATGATCCTGAAGAAAGAATTAGCCATGGTAAAGGTTTCAATTCAATGTTCCTTATTACCCATGTTCTTTGTGTTATCGTACTTGTTATTATTACTTCCTGTTTGACAGGAACCATTTCTGCATGCTACTAACTTGCAATACTTTGTGTGTAGGCTATTCAATCTGCGCATAGGGCAGAGGAGATCGCAGCTAATTCTTACAAGTCACTAAGGGCTGGGGAGGTGAGGCTGGATCACACCCAAAGGATCCTTGAGCTGAAGGAAAAGAAGCTGCAAGAGGTTACCTCCAGCTTGACTAAGACAGAAAGTGAAAGGTCTGGCCTGGAGACCCAGCTCAAGACTACTGTGCGACAGGCCGAGGATCAGAGGCTACAATTGAGGCAGGCCGATGAGAATTTTGCCTCTGGCCAGAAGTTGATTGGAGGCCTCAAGCAGGACCTTAAGAAAGCTGAGGAGGCTAAACAATAGGCCATTAAGGCTAAGGAGGAGGCACTTGCAAAGGCACGAGAGGCCGAGGAGATGGTTGACCAGGCTGAACAGAGTGGTTACGAGGTGGGGGTGGTAGAAACTACTGACACCTTTAAAACCCAAGTGCCGGAGGTTTATAGGGATTACTGCCTCCAAGTGTGGAAGGAAGCCCTCTCCCAGGCCGAGGTTGATGCTTCCTCTCCTCTGTGGAAGGTAAAGAATGCCTACATCCCCCTTGCCATTTGAGTGGCCACCTCTGGTAAAGCCGAGGACAATACCGGTTCTTCTGCAGCTGGGATACAAGTGGAAGAAGCTGCTGCTGGCAATACTGCTGCTGAGGCTCAACCTGAAGATGCACAGCTTCTAATTTCCCCAAAGGAGCTGCCCCCCAACCCTAAGGCCAGCGGGACTCTAGAGTTAGTTTTGGTGACCCTGCCTATAATGCCAAAGGGGGGTCCCAAAGATAAGGAGGTGGTTAGGGGATCCTCGGCCTCGGTAATGGCTCTTGCTGATCCTAAAGACCAAGTCCAGCCCAACCTTTGACGATTCCTTAGCTTTTGTTGCTGTTTTTTCTTTCTTTCCTTTTTGTTGTAGCTGATTAGCTTTAGTTTCGTTTTGTTTCTTCTTCTTCTTTTTTATTTTTTGCTTTCTTTTTCTTGTAATTCACCCTTTTGGTTGTGGATGTATTGAAGAATATTTCACTTAATGAGAAGAACTTTCAGTTTGAATTGCTACCTTGTGTTATATTAACTGTTAACAAGTCCTTCTATCATTATTGACTTAGTTTGACAAAATAACAACTTAAATTTATTGTACGCATTAATAACTCCATATCAATAACCAAATAAGGATAAAGGAAATTTGCAAAAGTTATATACTTGCAAATGCTTTAAGTGATGAATACAAGTTTTCGCTCAATTTTGGCGATGAATAAGACACTAAGAAGTAAGATATTAGTGTGAAACCAATTTGCTTAGGACCTGCTTAAAAACTATCTTCATAACAAAATATCAAGACAAGAAACACTAACATTTCTGATACGTTCCACACTTGAACTAAGAGTGGCTCAAACGTTGTGCTTAATGCTTAGTGACAAATGAAGTTACATGAAACCCATATTTGAGATACTTATTGCGAGTACATACCTGTTGAGTGTTTGCTAGAGTAATTGTCTCTATAGGACGCGTACATGTACTCCAAGGAATCTATGCAACCCAATCCTTTGTCTCTGTAATTGTCTTTGGGACTCCGACGTAACCTCATTTGTATTTTATACTAAGGTAGAGGATCCAAGGACCCGACGTAACCTTACTTTTCTTTTTAGACTAAGGTAGAGGATCTGAAGACCCGGCGTAACCTTATTTTTGTTTTATACTAAGGTAGAGGATCTGAGGACCCGGCGTAACCTTATTTTTGTTTTATACTAAGGAAGAGGGTCTGAGAACCCGGCGTAACCTTATTTTTATTTTTAGAACAAGGCAGAGGATCTGAGGATCCGGCGTAACCTTATTCTTATTTTATACTAAGGTAGAGGATCCGAGGACCCGGCATAACCTTATTTTTATTTTATACTAAGGTAAAGGATTCGAGGACCCGGTGTAACCTTGTTTTTGTTTTATACTAAGGTAGAGGATCCGAGGACCCGGCGTAACCTTATTTTTATTTTTAGAACAAGGCAGAGGATCTGAGGATCCGACGACCCAGCGTAACCTTAATTTTATTTTATACTAAGGTCGAGGATTCGAGAACCCGGTGTAACCTTATTTTTGTTTTTATACTAAGGTAGAGGATCCGAGGACCCAGCGTAACCTTATTTTTCTTTTATACTAAGGTAGAGGATCCGAGGACCCGGCGTAACCTTATTTTTATTTTTAGAACAAGGCAGAGGATCTGAGGATCCGGCGTAACCTTATTTTTATTTTATACTAAGGTAGAGGATCCGAGGACCCGGCGTAACCTTATTTTTCTTTTTAGAACAAGGTAAAGGATCTAAGGACCTAGCGTAACCCTGTTTTTATCTTTAGATCAAGGTAGAGGATCCGAGAACCCGGCGTAACCCAGAATCTTGCAATCTGTGCTAACATATTAGATTTTCCAAGATAGAGGGTCTGAGGACCCGGCGTAATCTTGGTTTTGTTTGACAATTCATGTTGGCATTTTGAACATAACATTATGTGCAACATAACGGCAATAGAATTAAAGTGGCAGAGGTGCCTTTTATTAATAATAATATCGTCACAAATTACTTACATTCCAGGAATGGGGCACAATCTTTTCATCTAAATCTGCAAGGTAGTAAGCTCCTATTCCGGCTATTGTAGTAATGCGATACGGTCCTTCCCAGTTTGGTCCTAACTTCCCCCACACTGGATTCTTGGTGTTACCCATGGCCTTCCTCAATACTAAGTCTCCAGGAGCGAGTGGCCTTGAGTTCACGTGCGAATCATACCCCTACTTCAATTTTTGTTGATAGTAAGCCAATTGGATCATGGCTATCTCTCTCTGCTGTTCAACCAGATCTAGGCTCCTTTCTAGTAACCTGTCATTACTGTCCAGAGCGAAGGAACTTGTTCTCATCGTCGAGAAACCAGTTTTTAAAGGAATAACAGCCTCGGTGCCATAAGTCATTGAGAATGGCATCTCTCCCGTTGATCGGCGGGATGTGGTCCGATACGTCCACAGAACATGAGGCAATTCCTTTACCCATCTCCCTTTGGCATCATCCAGCCTCTTCTTAAGCTCATTGACTATAACTTTGTTGACTGCCTCGGCCTGCCCATTTCCTTGTGGATAAGCTAGTGTGGAATACCTGTTGGTTACGCCGAGGTCGCAGCAATATCGCCTGAACGCTTTACTATCAAATTGTAAACCATTATTTGAAATGAGAGTATGAAGGACTCCAAATCGAGTGACGATATTCTTCCACATAAATTTCTCCACGCCGACATCCCTAATGTTTGCTAGGGGCTCGGCCTCTACCCACTTGATAAAATAGTCAGTGCCCACAACCAACCACCTTTTGTTTCCAGGTGCCTTTGGGAAGGGTCCCACAATATCTAGACCCCACTGTGCAAAAGGCCAAGGACTTGTCAGAGGATTAAGCACGCCCCCAAGCTAATGAATGTTTAATGCGAACCTTTGACATTAATCACACTTCTTCACATAGCTTTAAGCTTCTCGTTGCATATTGGGCCACTAATATCCTTGTGTTAGAGCTCTGTGAGCTAAAGACCTTCCCCCTGTATGACTTCCACAAATTCCTTCGTGTAACTCTTCCAAAAGCAGCTCCGTCGTTTCAGAATGTATACATAACAGGTATGGCCCAGAGAAGGATCGTTTGTAGAGTTTGTGATCCTTGCCCAACCAAAAATGAGACGCTTTCCTATGCACCTTGTCCGCCTCGACCTTTTCCTCTGGCAGATCATCATCTTTAAGGAAGGATACAATGGGGTCCATCCAGCTAGGCCCAACCCTGATTTGATGAACCTGGATAATACTCCCAATCATTCCCGAGGGTTTAGGTAAGTCCTCAACAAGGATGATCCGCGGTAGACCTTGTGCCGACGACGTGGCAAGAGTTGCTAGAGAGTCGGCATGCGTATTGTTACTCCTAGGGACGTGTGACAAAGTAAAGGATTCAAATTTGCATTGCAAAACCTTGACTTGATTTAAATAGTCCTGCATTCTCGGATCTCTGGCCTCCACCTTTCCATCCACTTGGCCCACAACTAGTTACGAGTCCGAGAACATTTGCACGGTCTTTTCCCCAATTTCTGAACCATATCCATCCCTTTTAGCAAAGCCTCATACTCGGCCTCGTTGTTAGTAGCCGAGAATCCCAATCTCAATGACTTTTCCAGTGCGAGACCCTCTGGAGTCATAATTACCAAACCTACGCCGAATCCCCTTTGATTGGCAGCCCCATCAACGTAAACAATCCACACTGGGGGACCTTTGCACGCAATCATACTAGCTGATTTTCCATCAATGTCTATGGTAATGGCACTATCTTCTATTGTGGGCTCAGCAAACTCCGCAACTAGATCAGCTAACACCTGACCCTTTACTAATGTGAGGGGCATGTACTTGATGTCAAAAGAGCCCAAAATGGTTCCCCACTTAGCAATTCTGCTTGTATAATCTGTACTTCGGAGTATGGCTTTGAGGGGAAGTTGAGTCAAAATCACCACCGTGTGAAATTGGAAATAATGTGGGAGCTTACGTGTCCCATGCACTACAACTAGGATTGCCTTCTCCAATGGTGGATAACGTACCTCGGCTTCTTGTAAGGACTTACTCACATAGTAAACCGGCTTCTGTACATTCCTGTCGACCCTTATCAGCACCAAACTAACGGCATGGCATGCCACTGCAATATATGCAAATAGAACTTCATCAACTTCAGGTTGAGACATGATAGGAGGATGTGAAAGGTATTCCTTGAGTTGCCGAAAGGCGACAGCGCATTCCTCTGTCCACTCAAATCCTTTCCACTTGTTCAACAATTGGAAAAACGGCCTACACCGATCAGCAGATCGTGAGATAAATCTGTTGAGGGCAGCAGTCATCCCAGTCAACCTCTGCACCTCCTTTGGATTCTGAGGTGGCTGTAAGTTATTGATGGCCTTGACCTGAGCGGGATTGACCTCGATTCCCCTATGTGTCACCATATAGCCCAAGAATTTACCAGATCTAACTCCAAAGGAACATTTAGATGCATTAAGGCGTAGCTTATGTTTTCTCAGTGTCTGAAAGGTGTTATTCAGGTCCGGTATATGAGTCAAGATAGTTTTACTCTTGACCACCATATCATCTACGTATACTTTGATTGTTTTTCCTAGTTGGGGTTCAAACATCTGCGTCATTATTCTCTGATAGGTAGCCCCAGCATTCTTCAAGCCAAAAGGTATCACCTTATAGTGGTAGTTTCCCGTGGGTGTGACAAAGGCTGTCTTCTCCTGGTCTTCCAGAGCTAAGGGTATTTGGTGATAACCTTGGAAAGTGTCTAGAAAGATCATCCGAGGATGCCCTACAGTAGCATCCACCAACTGATCTATGCGGGGCATTGGGAATGAATCCTTAGGACAAGCCTTATTTAAATCTGTAAAGTCTACACATACTCTCCATTTCCCATTCTTCTTCTTCACCACCACTGTATGCACCAACCATTCTGGATAGAACACCTCTTTGATAGCACCGGCCTTTTTAAAATTCAGTACCTCTTCCTTAAAGGCATCGGCATGCTCTTGGGACGAGCACCGAGGTGGTTGCCTCCGCGGCACTGCTGCTGGATTAACGTTGAGGTGATGGCAAATGAAGTTTGGGTCAACCCCTGGGGCTTCGTAAGCGTCCCATGCAAATACATCGATGTTCCGTTTTAAAAACGTAACTAGTTCCTCTTTTTCTTAGAGTGGTAATTGACTTCCCACCTAGAAGAACTTCTCCATATCATCGGCAATAAGCACCTTCTCTAAATCCTCACAACCAGGCACTTCGGCCTCGGCCACATTTGGCTTGGCCGAGGACGTTAGCTGCTATAAACTACTCTCGGCTAAGGCCTGGGACTCCTGTCTTGCCTGATGCGTAATTGCTGCCGTGATGCATTGTCTTGCCATTGACTGGCTGCCAACTATTTCTTCAACTCCATCCTCATACAGGAACTTCACCTTAACATGTAAAGTTGATGATACGGCACCTAAGGCGTGCAGCCATGGTCTTGCCACTATGGCCGTGTAAGGGGGGGCATAGGCATCTACTATGATAAAAAATCCACATTCACCACCACTGGCCCTAACTGCACAAGTAGTCGGATCAACCCCTTCGGAATGGCAGCCTTCCCTTCAAAGCTTATCAACGGGGAGTCGTAAGCCGTGAGATCCTCAGGCTTCAAATTAAGGCCCTTGAACAAGTTCGGGTACATAATATCAGCCCCACTCCCTTGGTCAACCATCACTCTCTTTACGTCGTAACCCCCTATCCTTAGCATGATGACTAGCGCGTCATCATGCGGCTGGATAGTGCCAACCTTATCCTCCTCAAAAAATTTCAAAATGGGTGGAGGATTCCTTTTAATCCTCTTCGACTCGGAGCTGAGGTCTTCAGCAGAGTGACGCAATACTGATATTACTCTGGTAGGGCAAGACCCAATCCGACCTAGCGCAGCAAAAATGACATTGATCGTGCCCAATGGAGGTCTTGAAATGTTATTGCTTTGATTCACGGAACCAAATTGTGTGCCTTGTTCATTAGGCCGATTCATAAATTGCCTTAACTTCCCTTCTTTGACCAGCTGATCTAGGTAATTCCATAAGTTCCTACAGTTTTCCGTGGTGTGACCCTTATCCTGATGATAATTGCAATAGAGATTCTGATTACATTTTGTAGGGTCCCCTATCATTCTATTGGGCCACCTATGGTTCACGACAAATCTTCTCCAACATCTGTTGTACTAGCTCACAAAACACAGCGTTTACTGTCTGAAGAGGAGCCGACCTAGACTGGCCAGCAAAATCCCTCTATCGCCATTTGCTGCTGTATCTCTCTGTCTTGAAATCCCTGCTCTACTGAGGGATAATTTTCATTTTTCCCTTGCTCTGCTGCTGATCCTCCTCAACTCACTTATACTCGTCAATACGATCCATAAGTCGACGAACAGTTTTTACAGGTTTCTTGGTCAAAGATTTTCTTAAATCGTGTTCAATTGGAAGGCCGACCTTAAAAGTGTTGACTACTACTTCATCAAAATCACCGTCAATCTCATTGAACACTTCCCAGTATCTGTCCGAGTAAGTTTTCAATGTTTCGCCCTCTCTCATGGTCATGGATAGTAACGAGTCCAGAGGCCGAGGTACTCTGCTGCATGTAACAAAACGAGATCTAAATGCCACCGTAAGTTCCATGTAGGAATCAATGGAATTTGCTTTCAAGCCATTAAACTATCTCATCACAACAGGCCCTAAGCTTGAGGGGAATACTTTGCACATCAAGGTTTCGTTCTGTGAATAGACCGCCATGCGTTGGTTAAAATGGCTTACGTGCTCCACTGGGTCTGTTCTGCCATTATAAATGGTGAAGTTTGGTTGCGTGAAACGACGAGGAAGTTTTCCTTTCTCGATAGGACGTGTGAAAGGTGATTTAGAGAGCTAGTGTAGCGCCTTTCCCATGGCGTCACTGCCCAAGCCCCTAGGAAGAGGTTTCTTGCTCGCTCTATCATGAAGACTTCCCTCTTGGCATGAGAAAGTTTCGCTAGGAGGAGTTCTCGACCTCGGCTTATAGCCACTGCTCTGGGAGTCGTCTGAAGAATGATCAAATATGGAAGGCGTCCGTTTTCGCTTGGCGCGACGTAACTTCCTCTTCAGCTGGTCAATTTCCCTCTGCATGGCCCTAGTACCACCTTCATTAGAGCCCCTACTTCCGCCCCGTGGATAATTACCAGCGGTTCGCCCTGTGTGTACACTGCCTTCTCGATCTCCCATCTGCTCTAAATGTTGAAAAGGATCTTTGTGCTGAGATCCTAAAGATTCTGCATGATCTGGACTAGAACCCACCATCACGTTATCTGCGCCCAAACACAAGAATCCCCACAGACGGCGCCAATTGTAAGGATACAAATCACACTGGACCAAAGTTGTACTTTCAGACCAGCCTAATGAGCCCTAAACAATGAATTTATAGAGAGTGGACTTCTAATCTAGATTTTTGGACAGTAGATAACGCAAAAGTTAGATTAAATCACAGAACACATGTGTACTCCTCATACATGGATGAAATATTGCTTTATATATTGATGCCGAGGACAATCTTTGGTGTTTCCTTACAATTTCTCTCTGTAGTGTGTGTGCATGTGTTTTCTCTCCCCCCCATCTCTTCTTCTTCCTTCGCCTTTTATAGACTCGCTTCTTTCTCCTCCTCTCTTCCACGTGTAGTCTAGATGTTCTTTTTTTTAGATACTTGTCCCATCATTCCTTCTTACCAAAGTCTTAACGGTAAGTGCAAGGTTGAACTTCAATGCTCAGGTGTCACTTCTTCATTAATGCGGTCAGAGAAGTAGGTATAGAGCCTTCAATGCGGTGGTCTCAGCTTTATCCTTAATATTTGTCTGTCACTTCTCTTTATCCCTTATTCTCGTTCTCTCAGTTTTTGTATCCAAGGCCTTCAGTACAGATGCCCTTGAACTGCCAAATCACTCGCCTCGTCCTCGGCAGCATGCTGCCAAGGACTTGGTCATCCTCGGACGCCATGTTTCGTGGTGTTCCGCTCATGCATGGCACTTTCTTTGTCATGTGACTTCGTAGGCGAGACATATCATGTCCTCAGACCATTTATGCTATTGGATTGGGCTTTCCACCTCGCAAGAACCTTTGGGCCGGCCCAATACAGATCTTGGACCTGTTGGCACTACACTTTCAAAATAATAAAATGACATATTATCAAGCTAGAAAGATGAAAAAAAAATAGAAATAATTAAATTTTTAAGGAGGACAAATTATCTTCAATAAATTTTAGAGAATAAATTATACATTATACAACATTACAAAATAATTATATTTCTCACGAATCGCATGGGTCCGCGACTAATATTTTATTAAAGTAAAAAGTAAAGCTAAGGATAAAAGAAAGAGAAAAAATGATAAAACATTGAGAAAGCAATAAAATACAGTAATGAAAAAATAAAAATAAAAAGTTTAGATGTTGCAGGCTGGAACTTGGAAGAATTTAAAAAATTTAAAGAAAATGTCAAATTGATATTGATAATATTTAAACTTAAATTTAATTACATATTATTGATTATATACCCTATTTGTGTGTTGTTTGGATGGCATGATTTGAGCACATAGATTTGGATTTGAATGATTAAAATCCAAATATATTGTTTAGATAGTTTACAAAGGGTCAAGGATTTAAATTTGACAAATCTGTCAAAAATTTTAATTTTAAACCTTAAAATTCTTGAATTTGAAAAAACTTATAAAATTTTAAAAATTCATATGACATTCTTAAATATTTATAAATTTAAAATTTTAATTAAAATTCAGATCCAAATCCAAATTTAAATTCAAGTATCCAAACACAACATATATAATGTGCAGTCTCTCAACCAACCAAAACAGTCTCTCTATTACAAAAAATTCAAAACATCGTCCCTTCATAAACAAAACAAAACATAACCATTTGTCCATCTCTGTACAGAGCATTTACTTTCCAGGTGGCCCATTTAAATACTTGACTCCTCTTAATAATGTGCAGGTGTTGAATAAAAGACCAAACCAAAAGTTTTTATTAAAACTTGACTTTTTGAATTGCAGTACTTTGAATAATGGAGAGTCTTGTGTAGACATGGCAATACGGGTCAGAAAATTCTGACCCGACTCAACCCGACTCGAAAAATACCTTACCCGAACCTGATTTTTTTTTTTACCCGAACCAAAAACGGGTTGACCCGTGACCCGACCCGATTTTTTTACGGGTCAACCCGACCCGATCCGAATAACCCGTGACCCGACGCGTTAAAAAAATTCGCTAAAAAAATATTTAAATTAGTGCATAAAGGAATGCACCTAAATACTTCATATAAATATAATCATATAAATTATAAACTAATAAAAATTAAATCAATTGTCATGTCATGACAATTGACATGACAACTCACAAGCACTTAAAAGCACATCACTTTACCTTACACACCATCCATGAGTCCATCCGTCCAAGACTCCAAGTTGTCCAACACATTACACATTACACATTGACTCATTTGGTCAACAATCCGTGCTGCCTAGCTGTAGACAATTCGGGTTTTCCAAAGCCAAGCAATTAAACAAATGAAAAAAGTTTTACAATTTAGAGCTCTCCTTAATGGTACAAGATCTCATGAGCATTTCAATAACCACTATTGCTTCTGAATCAAGTTTTAGCACTGGGAAAAAAATTTTTACTCCGTATCGATCACGTCTTTTACCTGAGAATGTGGAAGCTACGTTGTGCACTAAAAGTTGGCTATTTGTATTTGAAGGTGATTTAATTTTTTTTATAATCATAATTATACAATTTTAATTCTTTATTGATTTGCTTTCATGGTACATTAAGTTATATTAAAATATTGTATTGTAGATGAAGATGCTGACGAAATTGACCAACTTGAGTTACAATTTGCAAGTATGAATATTTGCAGTGCTGAATCTGCTACCAACGTTGAGTAGATTGAGATTGAGGAGTAATTTTTATAAAATATTTACTTATTCTTCTTTACTTAATATGTTATGTTTGTTTTTAAATCTTTTTTTCTTTAGTTTATTTTTCTAAGTAATCTAATTTTACTATTATTTTAAATGCAACATGAACATGTGCACTTAAGAAGACCGATAACTTTCTACTTTGTTAGCTTACTTATTTTGTTTGTTTTAAGATCTATCTCTTTTTAAAAATGTAACCTTGTAATTATATGCATTTTAACAGTGAACTATTAACATTGAAGACTTTTTCATCATAAATTTATGACTATAAATAATTTTTTTTATGCTCAAAACTGTCAGAATTAGAAGGATATTAACAAGTGGCATTAAGTACAATTCACTTGCTTAATTGATTTTATTCATTCTTTATTAATGGATTGTCATTGATTTGTTTTTGTAATTGAAAAAAAAAAAAAAAAAAAAAAACTTTTTTGAAAAATATGGGTCAACCCGACCCGACCCGCAACCCGATTGACCTGTTTAAAAATGACCCGTTTTGACCCGTAACCCGTTTAATCCGCAAACCCGATTGACTTGACCCGACCCGACCCGACCCGCCCGTTTTGCCATGTCTAGTCTTGTGTGGGCTCCCACGTATGACACAAATATTAGATTCAAACTACACCACATAGCAAGTCCTCTTACCATCCCAACACATTGACTTTTACAAGGCACACACCAACTCTTTGACACTTCTGACACCAAGATTTTCTTACTTTACTTTTCTTTTGGTTGGGTTTGTGTCTAATGGTTAATTCCAATGAGCCGTCGAAATATGAACACCATTCACTTTTCACTCTGCACACTTCAAACACTAGCTATTGACTTCACCACACACACACTCTACTTCACCTAACTCTTCACTTCACGTAACCTTACTTCACACGTCTCTCACTTGTTGCTTTATGGCACTTCACCTTATTCCACACGTTTCTCTTTTTTTTTTGGTAAACTATTCCACACGTCTCTCACACCTAGGCACATGACATCCAATTTATACAAGTCTTAGAGCATTTGCATCAATTGATGTAAAAATTTTATAAATTTACATATTTAAAATCTATTTTTTCTATTTTACATATTTATTTTTACAAAATATTCACATCAGTTTATTTACTCTATGCATTTATTCAATAAAATATTTTTTTTTTTACAATTTTTTATTATTCCCTCTCTCACTGCCCCTCTCTCTCATAGACTCATTGCTATCAATGATCACTCCATACCCAGCTACCATCATCACCACCCAACCATCATCATCATGGAAAACCAACCCACTCAATCTGAAACTCATTCAATCCCAAACCCATTCATCACCCACCCAACCCAAAACCCAATCAAGCCAAATCATCACACACCCAATCGGCAGCAAGATCATCAAAATCCACCAATGAACCAGAAAAAACAAGCCAATCAAGATCAAAACCCAACAATCGGAACCCACACAACCCAAAGAACAAGCCGATCAACCCAAAAACCCACCAACCCACACCCACAATCAACCAAAAAAAAAAACTAGCAACCAACATATTGAAGCGAGATTGATGCCTCTAGCCTGAGCAAGATCGACTCCTTGCAGCACCACCATCTCCTCGCGACAACCACCGCCATGTGCCTCATCCTCGCCTTCGAGTCCCTCCCCTTCACCCAGTCTGCTCTTGAAGGGATTTGACATGATTAAAGCCTTTGTGATCAGAGCTTATTTTCCTATGAATAATCAGTGGACTGAGGTGAGATCAATGGACTGAGGGAAAGATAAAACAAGAGGGAGGTGAGAGTGAAAAGTTGAGAGAGTGAGGTGAAGGAGAGAGAAAAAAATCTAAAATACTAGATACAAGATCTACAATAGCCGTGCGTATATGCACGGTTACTCTACTAAATATGCAAATATGCACACTTTTAGAAGCACTGATGTGAAGCATTTTTTTAGACAAAATGTGTAAAATTTGTGTCTTTTTCTATTATGCAAAACTTTGCATCAAGTAATGAAAATGCTCTTATGTTAGTTAAGAGAACTAACTTTGAAGCTTCTAGCTTCATCTTTTTAAATACTATATTTTACCAAGAGAGAAGCTTCTAGAGAAAATATAAGACATCCTATTTACACTAGAGAAACAAATAGTATTATCTGTTGCTAGAAAACAAACAAATAGGTTTGCTAGTTCTAAACTTGATCGCATATTGAGTGTTCAAAAGTCTCCTTTAGACAAAACTGGTCTAGGTTTTGTTGAAGGCATCTCTTTGTCTGAAACTAATTCAGAAAGTTTGTTTCTTCTTTCTGAACCTCCCGTGAGTGAGACTATCAAACCAGTAGAAGTTGCTCCTCCTAGGAAGATTAGGGTTGATCTCAAAGAATCTAAACCTAAAACTCCTAACCCTCCTAAGGATAAGTTGCATGATAGGCCTACATGGGTTTGTCATTTTTGTGAAAAGTCTAGGCACATTAGTCCAAACTGTTTCAAGTTGCAAGCTGCTAAACGAGCAAATAAGCCAAAAGTACCTATGCCTCAAGCACAAGATCCTATTGTACTTAATGGTAAATTGGTAAAGGCTTTAAACCTTTATTCCAATCTTGAAGTTGCTCATCATTCTAATCAGAATAATAATTCCAATACTAGAGTTGCATCTAAAAAGTTTTGGATGCAAAAGGCTTAATCTAAATGACTCTTTCTAACATGGTCCTTGTGCTTCATCTCTCTATTCTTTGTGACCATTCCTCTTTGTTTCTTTGGTTTTCTAGAATTTGTATTGCATATCATTCATGCACTTCATACTAGGTTGATTTTGTTTTTTTTTTTAAATGAAAAAAAAAATGTGTTTTGCATTATTTTTCTTGGATTTGAAATCAAGGCTGGTCATATTATCTTTACATAACTTGTTTATGTACTTTGTTTAGCTTGGATGAACTTATTTTATTGCACTTTACTAGTTTGACCTTTGTAGTGCATGTTGTGTGAGAGATGTTTATAGTTTTTAATCATTTGATCTTAATCTTAAAGTCAAATGCTTTTGATTATTGGACTTGAACTTAATGAGAAATGCATAAATAACCATCTCACCACTATTTACTAGTCAATCATGAATATCTTAGTGCATATCATAAGATTTAGTGCTCGAGAAAGTGTAGCACAGGCATAAAAAAAAACATAAGGTGTAGCCTCGGCGTAATGATAAAATTGGTGTGTACATTATTAGGCTATAATAAATTCACAATTAAATAAAATTGGTGTATACATTATCTTGACTATTCTAATTATTTCCAAATCAAATAAAATTGGTGTGTACATTATGAGGCAAATAAAAAAACTTATGTTATTGTAAGCTTTTTGTCTAGAAGATGTGAGAATTATATGATATAACTCCTTAAGTGATAGTCTCTTTCAAATTTATGTGATGAATCTTGTAGAAATTGTGATTGATTACTATCTACATATCACCTCACATGTATCTCAATTTTTTACCAGTTCCACACACAACACTGATGGAATTATACAGCGCAGCAGAAGAATAAACAATAAATAACGGATCTACTTCATACATAAAAGTTAACATGCATTGTTTAAGTTTCAGAATATAAGAACAAGAGAGTGTACCTTGGAGTGATGAATTTCAAAAACTTAAAGATGAGAATCACTTGGGAATACTTTCACTCTTCACTCCTATTCCACTAACGCCCAAGATGTGTGGTCTCTTAATCAGTTCCAAAGGGAGAATGTCAAAAAGTGTCTAACACTTTTTACACCACTTCACAAGAGCGTTCATACAATTTCCTATGAAAATCTCTACCGATTCTCTAACACAAAATTCTGTATGTTTCTCCCTTTATATCTAACTGATTATCTAATTGGGCCGGCCTTTTGGACCTTTTCAATTGGGCTTAAGTGTGTGGCTTGGAGTGGGACCAAAAGGGACCAATAAGACACTAGCTCTAATGGGCCTTGGGCTTTTCTGTCAACTCTTGACAAGTCCAAAGTTACCATTAACTATATTTAATACCACTATATAAATATAGTTGCACTCTAGGCCTTATTAAAAAATTATATCCCAAGACTTTATTATACAAGCAACCCCTTCATAAAATATTCGTAGTAGTACAAAGTCATTAAAATAGACTGCCACTTTGTTTATTACTACATCTTAATTCTTTAAGTACCCGGTTTAATTCTTTAAGTTATTCATCATATATTTATGAAATCCAATTCCATAAATATATACTTTAGTAACTCCTTACTAAAGTGGTTAGGCCCAACTCTCTGAATAACAAACCCATTAAACTTATCTCAAGGGAATATTTTGTATCTCCGTTAAGAGACTATGAATTCCATCTTGAGAATATATGTTCCATCAACACTAAATGTGACTGCCCAACATACTGAGATTTTGACCGTTACTATAGATCTCACTCCTGATATATCAAAGCAACCTACACTTCATGATTAGGTCCATTATCCTCTCAGGATTAAGAGTTCATGTAAATATAAGTCGTGAGTTTATTATTCATTTGACAGTCGTTAGGAGAATAATAAATCTCACACCGGTCCAGTTCAATATGTGTTAACTCTTAAAACATATCAACATATCAACTAGAAATCTCCATTTCCATGATCAAGACAAATCATCTTAGTTGATATGTTATAGTCTTCGCAGATGAAATGCCCAATTTCATCACCGACTACGAATTATAATTCTGAGTTTACAAAGAACTTGTGATTTATATCTTCTGTGACTAAATCACATAAATCGCATACTATGCATCTCATGGACTATATGATAATGTCCCAATATTCATGTTACCAATATTTTCAAATAATAATACAACTTTGTTAACCAAAACATTAAGTCATACATAATGTCTAACATAATAAAATACATAACATCATACAATAGGATTTAAGGACACATATTCCAACAATCTCCCACTTGGCCTAAAAACTATTGTGCACTAATCTAACTCCCATCTCCTCCAAATGTGACTCGAAAGTCCTTTGAGGCAAGGCTTTGGTGAAGGGATCCGCTAGATTCTTTGCACCATCAATCTGTGCTACAATCACATCTTCGCGAGCAACAATGTCTCGAATGATGTGGTACTTTCTTTCTATGTGTTTTCCTTTCTTGTGATTCCTTGGATCCTTGGATTGTGCAACCGCTCCACTATTGTCACAGAACAATGTAATAGGAACTTGCTCAATTCTTATAACACCAAGATCACAAAGGAATTTCTTGAGCCAAACAGCCTCCTTTGCTGCTTCACAAGCAGCAACATATTCGGCTTCCATGGTGGAGTCTGCAATACAAGATTGCTTAACACTCCTCCAACTTATGGCTCCACCTCCCAAGGTGAAAACACAACCCGACGTGGATTTTCTGAAATCTAGATCCGACTGAAAATCTGAATCTGTATAGCCAATGGGAATCAAATCCTCACAATGGTAAACAAGCATATAATTTCTCGTTCTCCGTAGATACTTGAGGATATGCTTTACAGCTTGTCAATGTTTAAGTCCTGGATTTGATTGATATCGGCTGACCATGCCAACTGAATAACAAATATCCGGCCTAGTACAAAGCATTGCATACATGAGACTTCCTACAGCAGAAGCATAAGGAACTTGTTTCATGATATTTTCTTCCTCTTGAGTCTTAGGCCTTTGGTCATCAGACAGAGGAACCCCATGTCTAAAAGGAAGTAATCCTTTCTTGGAGTTTTGCATGCTAAACCGTTCTAGAACCTTATCTATATATCCAGCTTGTGACAAACCTAACATTCTATTCTTTCGATCTCGCCAAAGCTTGATCCCTAGAATATAGTTAGCTTCACCCAAGTCCTTCATATCAAATTGGCTTGACAACCAAACTTTAACCAATGACATTACTCCTACATCGTTTCCAATGAGTAGAATGTCATCAACATAAAGTACTAGGAACATTACTACTTTTTCTTGATGTCTCTTGTACACACATGGTTCATCAAGATTTTGCTCAAAACCAAATGATTTGATTGCCTGATCAAATCTGATGTTCCATGACCTAGATGCTTGCTTAAGTCCATAAATGGACCTTTTCAACTTGCATACCATATGCTCTTGGTTCTTTGCTATGAAACCTTCTGGTTGCAACATATAGATTTCTTCTTCAAGATTGCCATTTAGAAATGCAATCTTGACATCCATTTGTCAAATCTCATAATCATAATGAGCAGCAATGGATAAGAGAATTCTGATAGATTTAAGCATGGCTACTGGCGAAAAGGTTTCATCATAATCGATGCCTTCTTTTTGTGTATACCCTTTAGCCACTAGCCTTGCTTTAAAGGTTTCAACCTTCCCATCTATCCCTCTCTTCCTCTTGTAAACCCATTTGCAACCAACAAGTTTAATGCCGTTAGGCGCCTTTACAAGTCTCCAAACTTGATTGGTATACATAGAATCTAGTTCAGATTTCATAGCTTGGATCCAATGATGTGCATCTATATCATTTATTGCCTCCTCATAAGTGTAGGGATCCGATTCAGCCTCTTCTGAAATAGCCTCATAAGTTTCTCCTAAACCTATAAATCTCACAGGAGGCCGAACAATTCTCCCACTACGACGAGGCAATTGTGTACTAGACATTTCATGAGTAGTATCTTGTGGTGTATCTAATACAACCACTTTTTCCTTAGCTTTATCCAATGGTTGTTGATTTACAGACTCATTCATTTAAGCCAATACAACTCTACTTCTAGGAGTAAAATTATTCATATAGTCATTTTCCAAAAATTTAGCATTTGTACTAACAAAAACTTTGTTATCATTTCGACTATAGAATAAATAACCCCTAGTTTCTTTTGGATAACCAACTAGCAAACATACTTCCGATTTTGGTTCCAACTTATCAAGCTTCCCCTTTAGCACATGTGCTGGACAACCCCAAATGTAGAGATACCTCATACTAGGTTTACGTCTACTCCACAATTCCATGGGTGTTTTGGGGACAGATTTTGATGGAACTAAATTCAAAAGATGTATAGCTGTATCTAAGGCATATCCCCAAAAAGAAATCGGTAAAGTTGAATAACTCATCATAGACCTAACCATTTCCAAAAGAGTTCTATTCCTTCTCTCCGCTACACCATTTTGTTGAGGTGTTCCAGGTGCAGTCAATTTGGATATAATCCCATTTTGAATTAGGTAATCCTTGAAAATCCCAAGAAGGTATTCACCACCTCGATCAGATCGAATGGCTTTTTTGCGTTTGCCTAATTGATTCTCAACTTCAGCCCTAAACTCTTTGAACTTTTCAAAGGCTTCGGACTTCCGTCTCATTAGGTACACATAACCATATCTTGAGTAATCATCCGTAAAAGTGATGAAATACTCATAACCTCCTTTTGCTTGGGTTGACATAGGACCACATACATCCGTATGAACTAATTCAAGCAACTCTTGGGCTCTTCTACCTTTTGCATTAAAAGGTCACATGGTCATTTTACCTTCCAAACAAGATTCACAAACTGGAAATTCATCAAAGTCCATAGGCTCTAAGAGTCCATCTTTGATTAGCCTTTGAATTCTGTTTGAATTAATATGACCTAAACGCAAGTGCCAAAGATATGCATCATTTGAAGGAAACTTTCTCTTTAATGATTTTACATGTGAGTTAGTATCTAATTCAGAATTATGTAGTTCATGCTTAATAGGAGTTAAAATATAAAGACCATCCACAATATTGCCAGAACAGATAAACATTTTATCCTTCTTTATTACAACATTGTCTTTCAGGATAACACAATATCCTTGTTTACCCAAATAAGTTGCAGAAATTAAATTCCTACGCACATTAGGTACAAACAGACAGTCTTGCAATATTAAAACCCTAGACTCAAAGCACAAATGAACAACACCAACAGCTACAACCGAAATTCTGCTCCCATCAGCCAAAGTTAGAAACAATTCCCCTTCACTCAATTTTCTGGTCTCCTGAAACCCCTGCAAAGAATTGCAGATATGATTAGTACAACCTGAATCCACACACCAGGAATCAGTGGGATTCTGTACCAAACATATTTCAAGAAGAAAGGAAGTTTTCATACCCTTGTTCTTGGCAGCTTTAAACTTTGGACAATTCCTCTTCCAATGTCCTTTCTCACCACAATGGAAACACTTTCCTTTGAGCTTCTTTCCTTTATCAGCAACCCCTAAGGCAATTTGCTTACCTTCTTTCTTAGTGAAGTCCTTCTTCTTCTTCTTACCCTTGCCTTTTGACTTAGGTTGTGAAGTAGAAGCTTCACCAACATTGGCTTCAACACTAGAAGTACCAAGGATGCCTTCCGCCGCCACTAACTCATTCATTAATTCAGATAAAGAATAAACCTTTTTGTTCATATTATAATTTAGTCTGAATTCCTTGAATGATTCCGGTAGTGACTGGAGTATCATATCTACTTAGGATTCTCCATCAATGTCGGCACCTAAAACTTCCAATGTATTCAGATTAGAGATCATTGTAAGACAATGCTCTCTTACTGAACTACCTTTAGCCATCTTGGTATTATAAATTTGCCTCATGGTTTCTTGCCTTGCGGAACGGCCTTGCTCACCAAATATCTCTTTCAAACTTAGCATAATGTCCGAAGCTAGTTCTACATCCTGCATTTGATGCTGTAGAACATTTAAGATGGACGCTAGGATATAGCACTTGGCCATTTCATTAGATTTCTGCCAACGATCATATCGTTGTTTTTCCTCAAGAGGAGCATCTAATGAAGGAAAGCTAGGACATGGTTGAGTAAGCACATATTTGTGCTCTTCAGCAGTTAAAACAATGTCCAAGTTTCTTTTCCAGTCAACATAATTGGATCCAGTCAGTTTGTTTTGATTAAGAATAGAAACAAGTGGACTAAATGATGCCATGTTCAAATCTGAAAATAATAAACATGAATATAATAAGTAAAAGGACATTATCTATTTAGCATATAAGCATATAATATGGAACCTTAATAAAACCATAAAATAATATATGCAACGACAACCCAATCCCATGTTTAAAATTCCTTGGAAGCAAGTAAATTATAAACACTATAATTGATTGAGAACTATTCTCATTATTAGTGCTATCATGATAACTCTTATCAAACACTAATAACATGCCGTTTCTACTTTAGCCTCTAAGTAATAATGACATAGCTCCGAAGGGAGATTAACATTAAACTTAGTCTAGTGTACACCATTGACTGAATTCTATGTGAGTCATAAAGTAATTCCACGGAAGCGTGGTCGTTCTTAATGTAAAAACACATATTATTCATCATGAAGAAGTTTAACCTGTAGTACCATGAATTAAACACCCTCCGAAGGGAGCAAGGCATATACGCCAAGGCGAGGTGCTTGATCATACTACTATAAACCGACAATGGAGGCCGTGAGATCCAACCCTTGTATCTCTCTCCCACTAGATATTTTAAAAAAAAAAAGTTTTTAAATGTAAAACATGCATAATATAATTATACATTGCCTTGCTATTTTATATATGTAAAAATACTTAGGAAAAATTCTGGATCAACAGTTCTCGATCGATTCTCGACAGATTCTCGATCGGTCTAGAAAAATTCCGCGAAGCTCGACAGATCCTCGATAGATCCTCGATCGATCGAGAAACTTTCTGTCTGCTCGATAGATTCTCGACAGATTCTCGATCGATCGAGCTTCGCGAATTTTGAATTTTCCAGAATTTTCCAAAAACAGTTTTTCAACGTTTTTCATGTTCAAAACAAGTATCATACGACCATTATGAACATAAATTGGTATTAAAACTGAATTGCATTGATGTTACTGCCTTAAAGTTCAGTTTAACATACTTAAACTAAAAATTAAACATAATCATAACATCAAAACAGTTTTCATCAAGAACAATGATTTCAATGACCATGCAGTAAACTATTTTCTAACAACATGAAATCATTGTTACTAATTCCAAAACTCAAAAACATGTTAAACAGATATGTAATGAAGACCGCTCTGATACCAAATGATGGAATTATACAGCGCAGCAGAAGAACAAACAATAAATAATGGATCTACTTCATACATAAAAGTTAACATGCATTGTTTAAGTTTCAAAATATAAGAACAAGAGAGTGTACCTTGGAGCGATGAATTTCAAAAACTTAAAGATGAGAATCACTTGGGAATACTTTCAATCTTCACTCCTATTCCACTAATGCCCAAGATGTGTAGTCTCTCAATCAGTTCCAAAGGGAGAATGTCAAAAAGTGTCTAACACTTTTTACACCACTTCACAAGAGCGTTCATACAATTTCCTATGAAAATCTCTACCGATTCTCTAACACAAAATTCTGTATGTTTCTCCCTTTGTATCTAACTGATTATCTAACTGGGCCGACCTTTTGGACCTTTCCAATTGGGCTTAAGTGTGTGGCTTGGAGTGGGATCAAAAAGGACCAATAAGACACTAGCTCCAATGGGCCTTGGGCTTTTCTGTCAACTCTTGACAAGTCCAAAGTTACCATTAACTATATTTAATACCACTATATAAATATAGTTGCACTCTAGGCCTTATTAATAAATTATATCCCAAGACTTTATTATACAAGCAACCCCTTCATAAAATATTCGTAGTAGTACAAAGTCATTAAAATAGACTGCCACTTTGTTTATTACTACATCTTAATTCCTTGAGTACCCGGTTTAATTCTTTAAGTTATTCATCATATATTTATGAAATCCAATTCCATAAATATATACTTTAGTAACTCCTTACTAAAGTGGTTAGGCCCAACTCTCTGAATAACAAACCCATTAAACTTATCTCAAGGGAATATTTTGTATCTCCGTTAAGAGACTATGAATTCCATCTTGAGAATATATGTTCCATCAACACTAAATGTGGCTGCCCAACATACTGAGATTTTGACCGTTACTATAGATCTCACTCCTGATATATCAAAGCAACCTACACTTCATGATTAGGTCCATTATCCTCTCATGATTAAGAGTTCATGTAAATATAAGTCGTGAGTTTATTATTCATTTGACAGTCGTTAGGAGAATAATAAATCACACATCGGTCCAGTTCAATATGTGTTAACTCTTAAAACATATCAACATATCAACTAGAAATCTCCATTTCCATGATCAAGACAAATCATCTTAGTTGATATGTTATAGTCTTCGCAGATGAAATGCCCAATTTCATCACCGACTACGAATTATAATTCTGAGTTTACAAAGAACTTGTGATTTATATCTTCTGTGACTAAATCACATAAATCGCATACTATGCATCTCATGGACTATATGATAATGTCCCAATATTCATGTTACCAATATTTTCAAATAATAATACAACTTTGTTAACCAAAACATTAAGTCATACATAATGTCTAACATAATAAAATACATAGCATCATACAATAGGATTCAAGGACACATATTCCAACAAACACAAGTTACTCTTTGTTAAACTTAGTACATGATATTGTGTGTGATCTTGTTGTGGCCATCCAAGATTGAGAACTCCTTGATTTTAATGCAAAATGTGTTCAAAGTTTGAGAATTGGGAAAAAAATGATTGAAAATCTTGTTTTTGGAAGATTTGGGTTAAATTCAAGGGTTTTTGAAAAACTTTTCATCTCATACTCATGCATTTTATTCATAAAACTTTGTGCTTTGAGGGGTTTCTGCATTAAATTGCTCTGTTTTTCAAAATTTTGATTTTTCCAGATTTTCGATTGATCGAATTTGTTGCTCGACCGATCGAAATTGAATTTGCCTAGCTTGATCACTGCTCGATTGATGCTTTCGATCGAATGTGATTTTTGATCGATCAAATCTATTTTTCAACCGATCGAAAATCGTAAAGCCAGTTTTTTAAAAACATGAGATCTTCACGTGTTCTTCACTTTTCAAAAGTTTTTCAAAAAATTTTCTCTCTCTTCAACCAGTCTAGATTCAAAGCTAAAATTTTTGTCGTTTTCCCTCAATATTTCTCAAAGGTTTTTGTTGTCTAGCACTGGTAAAACCCTTTTACCCTTTCTTTTTTGGTTTAATCTCATTTTTTTCATGCATTTAATGGAAAATTTCGAACCTATAGAAATTTTAGGTTTTTGGTGTTTTCAATGATTTCTTTCAAAATTGATCAATGGGTTTTTGTTGTTGGATGATATTAACATGTTCTTCATGGTTTAATTTGATCAATTTGATGAATTGGGAACAGTTGAAATTTCTAGGGCTTGAAACTACCCGAATTGGGGATTTTGTTCAATTAAGCTTAACTTGATGAAATTGACTTGTGTTATTGATTCATTTTGTCATTATATACTGTCATTTAACCTGTGTAATGATAATTTGATCAATTTGTTTGGATTTTTGAAAGTAAGTTTTCAAAATTTAAGGTTTTTGATATAAACTCTATGTTCAAGCCAAATTCTGTGTTTTTTTGTAAAATTGAACTATTCTCACTGCATTAGAACATGCATCATGTGTTAATACAGTTCATGCATCATATAGTTTTTTTTTAATATCTTATTTTTTGCGCTAACTGTGTCTAATATAATCTGCCCTTGGTTTCTTTTCTTTTTTGTCTCTTTTCTGTCTATCCTTTCTGATCTTTAGAATCATGGTTAGGAAGACTAGAGCTCATAAGACATCCTCTTCTTCTACTCCATCTTTTGATAGTGAGAGATTTCTGAGTGAGAAAAACCAAGAGACATATGAGAAGCTGAACCTTCTTAGATCTGTGTGGGCTGAGAGGAAAGTTATTTTGGATTAGCTTGACTCAAAGATTAGGAGAAATTTTGAGCGCAGGGGCTGGTTGCCTTTGATGGATATTGATCATCCTCCTTCAGCTACCTTGATCAGAGAGTTCTACTCAATACACTCTGTCCACCCCACTGCTTCCAACACTCAATTTGTGAAGAGTTAGATACGGGGTGAAGAGTATGTCATTACTCCTTCGTTAGTAGCCTCTAATCTTGGGGTGCCTATTGTCCAGCATCTTGTCTATCCTTACAATGAGTCTCCTCCCCTCGATAACATTGTGTCATATTTAACTGGTACTTCCATTCAATGGGGTACTGCTCCTCATATCACTACTCATGAGTTAACCGAGATTCATTATCTATTTTTTCGAATTTCCTGCCATTCTATCTGGCCCATCTCACATTTGCACAGTATTCCTATCGAGAGATGTGCATTTTTGTATGCCCTTGTCACAGATGCTCCTATAAGTTTTCCTCATCTTTGCATTCGGTCTTTGGTTGTGGTTCATAGGGGTAGTTCTTCTGCTCATGCTCTTTTCTTTCTGATTTTTATTTATCGGATTTTATTACATTTAGGTTTAGATGAGTTTCCTACTTCTGAGCCCCGTATATATTATTGCTCTCATAGGTGCTACCTTCCTTAGGTAGAGGGCTACTCAGATGCAAGCTAGATCTAAAAACCCTAGAATAGAATCTTCTTTAAGTGTTGCACCTCCTTCTCCTCCTTCTTCTTCAGGTGATTTGGTTGCTGATGTGTTTGTTGATTCGACTGCTACTGCTGTTGTTGATCCTGCACCTTCTACTTCGAATGATTCGAGCATTTGTCATATGCTGAACACTATCATAACCGTTCAAGCAGCTTATGATAAACTTTTGGTGGATGTACTCACAAAGCTTCAATCTTTACGTGCAGAATTGGCGCGTTTTCAGCAGTTGGCGAGTTTTCGGCGGTCACCTCCACCACCTCCTTTTAATGATAAGTCTTGATTGCCCTTTGACTACTCATCACAAAAAATGGGAGTACATATGGATGGAGATAGGGGGAGATTTTTATGTTTTGGAGCTTTTGATTGTATCTAGGTGTTTCATTTTGTATACCTATTTTCTTGGCTCATGATGTATTTATTTTGTTGTCTTTCCTTCTTATGAGTTGTATATGATAGGGGGAGATATTATGTTTCTTGTTTCACATTGTGCTACATTGACTATTGATTTATGTTATGAGGTTATTCATGATATATGTTTTTTTATTTTATATTATGTGAAATCAAGAATTTTTTTTGTTTTACTTGTATTTTCCACACATGCGTTTGTGTTTGTTGAGTGTTTCAAGAATATACAAGTTGATTCAGTTGTGCTGCTGTCTACACTTGCAACTAATAGATAGTGGTTAGGTTGAATTGTGTTTGGTTGGACTGTTTATGTAACTTTGAGCTTTTGTTTATTTTGTGTTTTGTCACGAATTGCCAAAAAGGGAGTTTGTTAGGTTCTAAGGACTTAGAATCTAATGTTTTAAAACTTTAATGTGTATATGTTGGCAAACCATGATCAAAACATTTAGTCTAAATTTAGGCTGCTCAAAGTATGTTTAATGTAAAGTTGGAATCCCGTAATTGCAGAAAATTACTGCTCACTTTCTGCAAGGCTCGATCAATCGAAAATTAGACTCGATCGATCGAAGCTCGAGCAGATTGTTTTCTACAGAATTTTCCAACTCAACCCAAGCCTGTTTGACATGTAGGATTTTATGTTTTGCCTTAAGTATAAAAGAAAAAACCCTAGCCACGTTTTTATGTTGTTGTTTATGTTGTATGTGTGAATCCCTTGTGAGATTTAGAGGTGTTTGCCTTCATACATACTTAGGGTTATCAAGATCAAGATTAATGTCAAGAGCTTGGTGATCGTTTCAGTTGTTGTATAAAAAACTTAAAGAAATACAAGTTGTATACTTGTGGATGCTGTGAATCTGAGAAAGAAGTAATCCGTGGACTTGGAGCTATCACGTGATAGTGGTAGTAAGTTTTCTACTCGAGGTAATAATAGAATGTTAGTGGTTTAAGTCGCTATTGTAAAACTTCAATTATTTTATAGTAGATCTGTTTTACCTTGAGGATAGCTAGGTTAAGTCCTCCCCCAAGTTTTTTACCGATTTGCAGGTTTTCTTGGGTTATCATATCGTGTGTTATTTATTTTTCCGCACTGCTTTGCATGATATGATTTACATATGTTAACCTAGATTTGAATAATTTACCTCAGTTAAACACTTGGTTAAATAACTAGGTTAAACAACTTATGTTCTTAAGGGGTCTAAAAACGTAAAAAAAAACATCTAAATTAAAGTAGATAAATATGTAAAGGCAAAATTATATATAATATTAAAACCACCCAAGATGAATGTCTAAAATCAATAATCTATTTGCATCCCAAGATGAATATATAAAGTCAATAATCTATTTATATTTTTTTTATTAAAAAAAGAAATAAAAATAAATTCTAAGTTAAAGTAGATGAATATGAAAAGGTAAAATTATGTGTAACGTAAAAATAAATGTGCTTATCAAAAAAAAAATGTGTAAAGTCAATAATCTATTTATATTTTTTTTGTAAAAAAATAGGACTAAAACATAAATAAGAAAAATAATAATTATGTGGCAATGAGGTGGCGCAAGAGAAGCTTAGCAGCAATAAATGCTACGCTTCAGTTTTTAGATATATATAGATATAGATTTAGATGTTGATATCTCTCTGAAATCTTCCAAAGTTCTTAAATGGTTATAATTATCTTATGATTAATTAGTCTAGATATAATTTGTTCGTACTTATAGTATAACTTTCTTTTCTAGTATGAGCTAAACTGTTTAACATCATGTGTTTATACTTCCATATAAAATTTCTGCTTTTTTAGAGACAAAACTGAACTTGATGCTCAAAGTTTCTAACCAACGTTCATTCAAATATTTATTTGGGGACAAGAGCTTCCGTATTTCTTAATTTTGAGTTGGGCTCTGACTATTTTTTTACTTTATTTAAATGTAATCTACCTGATAAATATGCAGAGGTCTGTGCGGAAAGTTGCTTATCTATAAATGAGTTTGGTTTGTGTTCTCCTAGTAATGGCCATAGGTTTGTTCAGGATTTGGTGAATTTTGGCACGTTTCAGTCTTTTTTCTTGGGGTTGCTAATTTGCTTTGTACCTTTAGGCTATGTCTTTTTCTTTAGTTTTGAATTTCTGTCACTCTTCTATAAAATTAAATACTTTCAGATGCGTGTTTCTTTATCCTTTCATCTTGTCACTATTAACTACCATAATATCTCTCTTACTCTATCCCTTTATCTTCTTTTATTTTTTGCTCTTCTTATCCTCATCTTCTTATTATAAATTTCCAATTCTCTCACATCTTCTGTGCATAGTTTTTTCACACACAAAATGTTATCTCTCTCTCTTTCTCTAACTTTTTTTTTTTTTTTTCATTTTTTGGTGGACTTGATTTCCTATTATGTGACTCCTATGGATTTGTTGTGCTAGAGAAATCATGGTCCACTCCCAATCCATTGTGATCATGGTTTAGTATGTCAAAAGTTTTTTTTTTTTTAGTATTTATCATTAATATTTGTTTGCAGTTCATTTGCATCTAGCCACATCATAGAATTCATGTTTGTGATTTCAGCTAATCTGATGTAGATATGGGAGTAAGGAATAAGTATACCACTAATGCTTGGGAAGCCTAAGTATACCACCATTAATTGTCAATTACAATTGTTGTTTATGCTATCATTGTTATGTGTTGAACTGAAGTAATGAACCTACATACTTGGCCCAGATTGAACATGACCATGCCAAATTTTGAGATGCATATCCTTTTGAGTTATCAAATATGCCTAGACCATGTGAGTTTCTAAGTTTTCGTTTTCTTTTCTTTGGTTGAGATTATGAGTTCCTTTCCAAAGTTTTTTTTTTTTTTTTTTGATAAAAATTCCAAAGTATTATTGATAATTGTGAATTGAAAATTTTCATAATTATTTTCTTTCTTTTTTATATATAATTTTTAAAAAAAAAAATTACGTCCTATAATGTGGTTGATGTGGTATGGCTAGCTCATATTACACTATAAAGAAATGCAAGTATATTTTCAGTTATTGAATAATTAATGTTCTGTTGTAGGTTATTGAATTAATTAGTCTCATATTATCAATGTAAGTTGTTTTCAAAGCTTACTTTAAGTTGATAAATTTTTATATTTTTTAGAACTTCACTATAGATTGATGTGATTTGGTTTTGTATTTTTATGATGGTATTTTTTTTTCTATGATTTAATAGATTTCATCTTATTACATTATAAAGATAGTATATAAGAATATATCATTATTATATTATATAGCATGATTTGAATAATTTGATGTTTTTTACCATATCTTATATTTTTACTCTTTTTGTTCCTATCTTATTTTTTATAAATTTGTTACTCTCTCTCTCTCTCTCTCTCTCTCTCTCTCAACTCTACTTTAGGTTGACGAATCATTGTATTTTTTAAAACTTTATTTTGGGTTAATACGTTTTAGTGTTATATTTTCGAGTTTTCTATATTATAAGTAATCTCTCTCGCTCTTATAGTTTTGGTTAAATTTTTGTTTTAGTTATTTAGTTATTTTGTAAGTGAGAATTTGAATTTATATAAAAATATTAATAATAAGTCTTGGCTATGCATTTAAATGTGTCTATCAATTATTTGAGTAACATTAAGTGCGATTTTGTTATGATTTTTTATTATCATAATAATCTTCTTTAAGAGATTGAGGAATTTGAATGATTTATTCAAAACTTAAAACGTTTAATTGCACAAAAAAAAATAGAAAAACATAGTGTACTATAACATAATTTCGAATAATATGGTCCACCTCATAAAAGAATAATTAATATCAAATAAATACAACCCAAAATAATAGAATGATATATTGATAGAGTTAGAAATATGAAATAATTTTAGAAATTGTTTAATTTTTAGGGAGAACAAAATTATCTTCAACAAAATTTAAAAAATATATATATTTTATACCACAATTATAAAATAATTATCTCTTCTCACATATCGCGTGGGTCTATGACTAGTTTCAATTAAAATTCAGATCCAAATCCAAATTTAAATTCAGGTATCCAAACAAAATATATATAGACGTCTATATATATATATATATATATATATATATGATAATTTCACAATTAAACAACCAACCAAAACAGTTTCTCTATGACAGAAAATTCAGAACATCGTCCCTTGATAAACATAACCATCTCTGTACAGAGCATTTACTTTCTATATCTGGTGGTTTAAAGATATGACTCCTCTTAATAATGTGCAGGAACTAGGGACCTACTGTCACCTCCACTTTCCATCTCCTTGCAATTAGTCTTGCTTACCAAATGGACTGGAAGCTTACTATGGCTGAGTTTTTCTTCCTTTTCAATTTTTAGTTTTCCACTCAAATTAGTTTGAGTTGTTTGGAATGCCATGGGGGAGGTTGTTGTTGTGAGAGTTATTGACCTGCTTATTGATGAATTAGATGAAAGACGCCAACTTAAACTCCAGCTCCAGCTGGGATTGCTGGAAAGGGAATTGAGGCTCATGCTTGCTGTTTTAGACCATATAGAATCCTTGGACGGACCAAGCCAAGATATGATTCGTTGGGCAGAAAAGGCAAGGGATGTTGTTCGCTTCTCCGAGGATATGATCGACTCTTTCATGATTGCAACGGCAAAGAGGAGCAGGGCAAAAGTGTTGAAGCAGTTTGCCTTGTTTTTCAGTGATATATTTCTTGGTTTCAAGTTAAGTCCCAAGGTAAAGAGCCTCATGCGTCGTATCAATGATCTCTCTAAAGAAAGTAAAGTCTTTAATATCACAATCGACGGCGGGGGAAGAGGAGGAGCACAAGCACAACGTAAGTATCTGGGAGGAACAAAACGTAAAGTCCCTACTCTGCCTTACATGAACACATCAGTTGAGAGGGAATGTGCAGGATTCGTGGTGACTTCAATGATTTATGTTTTTGTTCCAGTTCCTTGTACTAAAATTGGTTTAATTATATCGACTCTGTGTTGCTGTTTATTAATTGTGGGAGAGCGCACGATACCTCGTATACGTTATCTGTTTAGGGTACGTAAACAAATCATCAATGTCACAAAAGAATGTGAAGTGACTACAATGTCATCAACAGAGGAGAACGTGATATCAGAGACTAACACCATCATTTCTTCTTTCTTAGAGCAGATTGATTTCATGCTAAGTCAAAAGTTTCTTTTCTACCCGTTAGCCACCAGGGAGGTTAAGCAACTAAGGCAGTACATCAAACGCATAAATAATCTTCTGAAACATTTGGAAGCTGTTGGAGAGCTAGATAAAAGGGAGAATGTTTGGTTGGGGTGGGTGAGGGATATTTGTCTTCCTGCAAAGGATTTCCTCACTTCCTTCATAAGCAAAAGAGAGCTGAAAATAAAGAGGTGGGCAAAACTCAAAGCTCCTACGTTTCTTGATGCAGATTTAGAGCTTAGGAAGAAGATGAAGGTGATCAGGAGCAGGATCCAATATGCATATGGCAGAAGGTGGATATATGGAATGGCAGAACCTGATGAGGTAGAAGGGCTGAAGCCATCAAGGGCTTTTGAACTTGAGTCAATCTGGAGAGATTTGAGGCTAATGTGTGCCTTAATTGAAGATGTTCAGGGCATGGAAGAAAAAGGTGAGAGAGTGAAGATTTGGTTGGAACAAATGGGAGACCTTGCTATTGAGGTAGATGCTCTCAATACACAAATTCAAGGACATCATCAGAATATGAAGGGAGATTTACGTGGGGAGTTAAGGGTTTTGTCCACTGTAGGAAAGAAGAGAGAACAAATTAGCAATAAGTTTCAAGATATGTCTGGAAGAAAGAGTACTTATGACATTGGGACATTTGAAGGAAAAAGGAGTCAGATTTCTATGTCTGATATTATTGTTGAAGATGATAATAACAACTTGGAGGAAGCTGAACCAGGATCCTCACAGCAGCACACAAATACAGGAAGATGTATGGGGGAGATTGAAGAGGAAGTTGAATCAATCGCACCTGAATCAAGCCTAAAGAATGCTTCGATTGGTACCGGACCATCTACATCTGAAACTGTTGAAAGATCTTATGCCAGCGATTCTACTGAAACTCCACCAAGATCTTTGCTTCAGCAACACAACTTGGAGGAAGCTGAACCAGGATCCTCACAGCAGCACAAAAATACAGGAAGATGTATGGGGGAGATTGAAGAGGAAGTTGAATCAATCGCACCTGAATCAAGCCTAACGAATGCTTTGATTGGTACCGGACTATCTACATCTGAAACTGTTGAAAGATCTTATGCCAGCGATTCTAAGATAACAAACATAGAGCAAGTTGAATCAATGGAAAGAGAACTGAAACTGATTTACGCTTTTCTCAAAGATGTTGAAGCAATTGAAGAACCAGATGCAAGACTCAGGTTCTGGGAGGAGGAAATGAGAGGTATTGCTCAGGAAGCAGAGGCTTTCATTGGCCCCTATAAGCAGAACGTAAGAGCGGAAGAGAAGGGCTTCTGTAATAGGCTTGCATCAACAATCAAAAATCTGAAAGCTGATTCCAAGGTTGTGAAGAAGATCTCTAAAATCAGGAAAAAAAATTCAAAAATTTACAGAGAGACGAATAGAATATGGCATTGAACATGTTGAAGCATTTAACTCCACGACTCATGAAATATATCAGAAAAGGCCTCCAACTCAATATTCTGAAGAATCTGATATCATAGGCTTTGAGGACCATGAATATGAAATAACGGAAAGATTGCTCGCAGTTGATGAACCACATCATTGCATCATTTTGATTGTGGGAATGGAAGGCTCTGGTAAGACAAACCTTGCAAAATCAATCTATGACAAGAATAAAGTCCACTTTTGTACCCATGCTTGGATTCCTATATCTGGAAAGTGTAGTGATTTAGAGATTCTGCAAGACGTAAGGAAAGAAGTTATTGGATCTGATCAAGAACCAAAAGGGTAGCGGTCCCTTCAAGAAGAATTGAAGCAAATGCTTCAGAATTTCTTCAGGGAAAAGAGGTACCTCATAGTTCTGGATGATATCCCCATGGCCGGAGTCTGGGATGATCTCAAAGACACATTTCCAGATGAATCAAATGGGAGTAGAATAGTGATCACTACTCGTGGCATGGCTATAGCTTCACATTCTGACTCAAGAATCTTTCAGTACAAACTGCACTTGCGAAGTATTGATGAGAGTTGGACATTATTTACCGATACTTTGAAGAATGAAGTCCCCAAAGAACTGGAAAAGCTCGGAAAAGAAATCGTGATGAGTTGTGGCGGTTTGCCACAGACAATCGTAAACAAGGGAAAACTACTGTCGGAGAAAGCTGCAACAATTGAGGAGTGGTTAAGGGAGCTAAACGAACTCAAAGGAGAAACAGGACCTTGGTTAGAAATCTCAAAAAAGGTCAGCAGGGACTTGCCCCTAGAATTGAAAGGATGTCTATATTATTTCCTATTATTCCCTGTAGACTTTGAGATACCAACAAGAAGATTAATCACACTGTGGGTTGCTGAGGGGTTTTTGAGACCAGGCAGGGGTGACAAATCTCCTGAACATTTTGCTGAGAGGTATCTGATGGAGCTGATAGATAGGAACCTGGTTCAAGTAACAGAGAAGAAGCCAAACGGTAAAGTCAGAACTTCTTGTCTTCCTGGTGCATTGAGGAAACTCTTGTCAAAAGCTATGGAAGACAAAATTTCTAAAGGGCAAGAGAAGACAGCTTCGAAATCATCTTCAAGCATTCAGTGGAACCGTTGGATTGTTGATCATCACAATTACACTGACGCCAGTAACACCAGCTATAATCATATTCATGGTGACAACATTGACACTGCTACTCTGCAAGCCTCTTATGAGAAATCCCTATCTTTTATGTCCTTTGATTATCGAGAAGGAAGCCAACCTGGGGAAGAGATAGGAAACTTTCTTGATCGGTGCATTTCCTACAGGTACTTCCTACTGCTGAGGGTGCTTGATCTTGAACGTGTTTTCAGACCTCAATTGCCAAAGGTACTGAGGAAGCTGACTTTATTAAGGTACCTTGGCTTGAGATGGACTTACCTAGAGTCACTCCCATCATCCATAAGCAACTTGCTGAAACTCCAAACGCTAGATGTGAAGCACACTTACATCAGTACTCTCCCTCCTTCTATTTGGAAGATGCAACATCTACGGCACTTGTATTTGAGTGAGACTTATCGCAGTAGATTTGAGCCGCGACCAAGTGGTGCCTCTTTAACAGACCTTCAAACTTTATGGGGTGCGTTTGTGGATGAGAAAAGTCCTGTGAATGATGGGTTGGACACGTTGATCAATCTTAGAAAATTGGGTGTAGCATGCCGGTGTATGTCAAATCAAAAGGATGTAATGTCATTGAAACTTCAAGCAGTGGCTAACTGGATTCAAAAACTAGAACATCTTCAGTCTTTAAGGCTGAAATCTCATGATGAAAACAATCAACCTGGGGATCTACACATAAAGCCATTGTCAGGCCACACAAATCTCTCCAGTGTATATTTTCTTGGAAGGTTAGAAACTCCATCTATCATCTCTGAATTTCCAGAGAACCTCATTGAGCTTACCTTGTCAGCATCAGCACTAACTGAGGATCCAATGCAGAACTTAGATAAGCTTCCAAAACTGAGGATTCTTCGGTTGTTCTCTAAATCTTATGTAGGGAAGAATATGTGCTGCCCTCAAAACAGCTTTCCTCAGCTTCGAGTTCTTAAACTATGGAAGCTAGAGGAGCTGGAGGACTGGATTGTGGAGGAAGGTGCACTGTCTCGTCTCAGAGATTTAGAGATCAGATCATGTGCAAGTCTGCATAAGCTTCCGGATGGATTGCAGCATGTTAAGTCTCTCCAAGAATTGAAAATTTCAAACATGCCAATGGAGTTCACAGAACGGACTAAGGACAGTAGCAGTGAGGATTGGTTCAAAATAGAACATGTGCGCTATGTGAGAACTGAACCCTAAGGTACTCCACTTTTTATTGCTACATATTCCTTTGCTTTTACCAGAAGCATTGTGAACCTTGAAATTTATAGTTTGTTTGCTTACTGTTAATGTAACATGCCATGTTCTTTATTTTTATTTTTATTTTCTTCTTAAACAACTTAGTGAATGGAATGGATTAAATTGTGAGTTAATTTCCTAGTAATATTCATATCACACTTAAAATGGGATATAAGTGAATGAAATTTAATTTTCCTAGGACCAAACAGTGATTCAGATTAACTTTTGAGTCGTTGTCTAAATAAATAGGGTCAATAATTGACTAAATTTTACATTAGAATAGATGGATTATATGTACCTCTAGGTGAGGGAGAGCAATTAGAGTGGATGAGCAACTTACGGCTTGAAAGAAAGAAAACCTTACTCCTGGTGAGGGATTGAGACTTATTAAAGGAAGAGACTCTAAATTACTCGTTTCAAGGTTGGTTGGAATTGTGGAGACCATTAAGAAGGAATGCTGAAGCTGAAAATTCCATCCAAGATAAATCCTAAAGATCATATCAGATCTTGTGAAGGAAAGCCTTAAAACATAAGATTTTTGAGGATTTTTACTAGGATTTTGATTTTTATGAAGATCTTTATTGAAATCTAGATATTCTTTATGAAAATCATATTTTTGGATATCGAAAGTTTAAATATTTATTTTTTAATCGTAGAGAAAATCATATTTTTTTTCGTTGACTTTAGGGGTTCAACTTCTAAGCAAAAGTTGACTGTAGTGTTTGAATCGTTAGTGTTGAGTGCACTGTATTGAACCCTTTGTTATACCTTAAAATTTTATTTTAAGGTATAAAATATTTCATGTGAAAAAGTGTAAACATATTAGCTTCATAATTGGAAATCTCTATGGTTTTAAGTATTCACAAATATGAGCAAGGATTGTTGTTAAAAATTCTACTTGGGGACTATTGTGACACATTTTCTTGTTCATCACCTTTCGATACATTTTGGGATTGAACAAAGATATTCCCAAGTTAAATTGGTGGATTTTAAAGGCGTCTATTAGTTGTATAAGTGTGATTTCCAAGACCTTGAAGTAGGAGTGTTAAGTTCAAGTTTTTTTCTTTTTTTTCCTCAAGATAGTTGTTTGATTGTTTCTATCCGTGTACTTCTATTAAAAGTTGAAGTTTCCTTAAAAGAATAAATACTTCCAAAAAGTGAAGCTACACTCAAGAGTGATCTAGCATTGTTTTGTGGAGGTTTTGCGAACTGTAAGTAAATATGAATGACATGCATGCAGTTTTGTTCATTAGATTCTTAAGTCAATTAATGTATGAATGTTTGCTATTTCTATAATGTATCGAAGTATTTTCGTAGTATTGAATATGAAATTTTAAATCCTAAATAACATTTTGAACTTATTTTTAAAGATTTAAGCGATTTTAAATGTTCCAGATAATTTTTTCTTTTCTTAAACTGTGTTTTCGTACTTGCTTAAGAATGAAGACATATCTATATCTATATATTACTAAAAGCTAAAGCGTAGCGTTTAATGATGTTGCTTTCACGTTGTGCCACATCAGCTGCCATGTCATTTTAAAAAAAAATATATAATTTGTTCTATAATTTTAAAATGGTTTTTACACTTTTTAGCCCTATAAATGCAGCCCACTATTTATTTATTTACTTCCACTATCACCCTATATTAAATCTAACCCTCTACTTATTTATTTACTTCCACTATCACCCTATAATAAATTTGTATAATTAATCCAGCCCATCTCTTATTTATTTAGTTCCACTATCAAGCCCAACCCAAAGCATTTTCAGTTCAACTTTATGGTTTAAAAAACAAAACAAAAAAAACAAAAATGTTGAAGCCTTTTAAGCTTAAGGGTTTTTTTTTCAAGCTTTTCATCTCCCCACTACCCTCTACATTAATATCATTCTTCCTCTTTTCCTTCATCTTCTTTTATTTTTGTCTTTTCTTATTCAAACTCTCTTACTATAAATTTGTCACTATCTCTTCTATTCTATGCATAGTTTTCTCTCACAAAAAAATGGTTCTTTCTCTCTCCCTCTCTCTCTCTAAATTTTTTGGTGGAATTTTTTTTTTTTCTTGCATCTCTACTTTAGGTTGATAATTTTTTATATTCTTTAAAACTCTATTTTAGGTTAATGCGATTTAGTTTTGTTTTTTAAATTGTTGTTGTTTTTATTTTTTATTCTCTTTAATTGCTAAATGTTATCTTATTGCGTTCTAAAGAATTAAATATAGCATATAAAAATATAATATTATTCTATTACATAGTATAATTTGGATAATTTGGTATTTATTCTGTAGTATAGCATGATTTTTAATAGTGCTCAATTTAGATGTTAAACTTTGAGACTTTACTAATTTTTGTTTATTTTCTAATCCTTTGTAGTGGACAAAGTACTCTTAGTAGTTGTATTAGAAGTACTCTATAATGCCATTCATTTAAAGAAAAGCAAAGGTTAGCCAAACGAAAATAATCGGATAGGTGACAAATTTTAACTTTTACAATTTTATTTTAATTATTATTATTTTATAACAATGCATGTATAGAAATTTAATTCTTAGATTTTGCTAATAATGGTTTATTTGATAATATGTTTTGGGTGGCCGAAATTATAATTTCTACAAAGAAAATAACTTTAATAGATTATCAAAAACTAAACTTTATCCTATTCAATTAATCATTGTTAAGTTTTATTAATTTTTTTTAGTTTTTTTTTTTTGGTGTTTTTGGATTGTTCCTTTATTATATTTATGATTGTTCCTATAACAAATAAAAATATAATTACAAAATACATTACTCATTATTAGATTAGTTTAAATTGTAAAAAAAAAAATTAATAAGACCACCATAAAAATAATTATCACGCGCAACGCGCGGGTTTCCGGCTAGTTTTCATAAATTCTCGAATTCTTATGTGCTCAAAAAGAGTTAAGCTCAAGCATGCTCTGTTTGATGTTCAATTAGATGTTGTGCTCCTCCCGTCTTCCATATGTCATCATATTTTGAAAAAGAATCTTATGTTACGCAACATGATATGCAAATCATTAAGTGTTTTGAATATTGATGAGATATATCATATGTAAGCCCACTCATAGTGTGGTATGTGCAACTAAGTGATATGCTAAGATCCCTTGTCATAAATGGTTAGATGTTGGTGTCCACTCATAGAGCGATATTTGAAAATGTGTGATTTGTGTGTGTGTAGCAATATATAATGATCAAATTTCTGTATATGGTTTTGAATGATATTAAGACTTTAAATGCATATGATTAAGTGGTTCACTATGTGCTTTTGAATCATATCCGACACTATTTAATTAGTTAATATAAAATTCAAAATATTTGTATGCCACTTGACTCTATATTCTAGTTTATTGTGTAAATTTGCTTATTGGGCTGGGCCAAAATGGCCAAATACCACCTTTCTCTGAAATTAGTAGCAAAAAAACACTGTTTCGAAAATAAATAAGGAAATACTACTTTTCTAGTACTCAAGTTTCTTAAACTCGAGTTCTAAATGGTACTCGAGTTTAAAAAACTCGTGTACCTAGAAGTTCAGCTACCGTGGCACTGCTGACCTGGAATTTGTGTGATTTAAAAAAATAATATGGTACTCGAGCTTGGTAAATTCGAGTTCCATGCAACACAGTATTCGAATATACCAGACTCGAGTACCTATTATAAATAAAATTATGTTTATGTTTATTTCTGAGGTACTCGAGCTCACCAAGCTTGAGTACCTTGTAAGGAACTCGAGTTTAGTAAACTCGAGTTCCTTATAACTTTTTTTTTTTTTTTTATAATCGACAAATAAACATAAACATAAGCAGCTTATTTATGTTTCTATTTATTTAAATAGAAGCATTGTAAAATAGATTTTAATTTCAAAATATGAATTAATTCTACATTAATTAAAATTGTACATTGTTTTCCTATAAAATTGTTCACTATTTTCTGCAAAATCTATTTCTACAATTTTGCATAAAATTATTTTTTGTTCAGCATTATTTAAAAAATTTGTTCACTCTCTTTGCTGCCTAAATTATTTTATGTTCACTATTTAAAAAATTGTTAATTGTTTTCTCATAAAACACCTACTGAAATCGTGTTTTCTAAATTTGAACACCAAATCAGAATGTTTTTTCATGCTTAAATTTCACAATAATCAAATTTGTTCTTCTGCATTGATAAAATCTATTTCTACATTAATAAAATTTACTCTCTGCACATCATGTTTACTATATATTTGAATTTGCTTACTGCATTCATAAATCTGTTTTCTGCATTAATTAAAACTGTTCATTGTTTTCTCATAAAAATTGTTCACTGTTTTCTGCAAAAACTATTTCTAGGATTTTGCATAAAATTATTTTCTGTTCAGCATTATTTAAAAAATTGTTCACTCTCTTTTCTGTGTAAATTATTTTATGTTCATTATTTAAAAAATTGTTCACTATTTTCTCATAAAACACTTACTGAAATCGTGTTTTCTAAATTTAAACACCAAATCTGAATGATTTTTCATGCTTAAATTTCACAATAATCGAATTTGTTTTTCAGCATTGATGAAATCTATTTCTACATTAATAAAATTTGCTCTCTGCACATCATGTTTACGGTATATTTGAATCTGCTTACTACATTAATAAAATCTATTTTCTGCATTGATTAAAACTGTTTATTGTTTTCTCATAAAAATTGTTCACTGTTTTCTTGGGAATAGTGACCTTAAAATCACCCGATGGGGTTTTTGTCGGGTTAGTTTTCCCTTATTCGAAAACAAATGACCATGTCAATTTAATTTTCGCTGCACTTAGTTTAATTGGTGATTTGGTTGTGCTACCATGAGCTTTGCATGTTAATTTGATTAATTAATAAACTTGGCTAATTAATCAATTAATTAATCACTTGGGTCAATACATTTTTGGCCTATCAAATTTTGTTGAAAATATAAAATCGTGAAAATTCGAGAGAGAATTGTGTAGATTAGATGTATAGATTGTTCGAATTTGTAAAAAACAAAATGTATTCGTTGAATGTATAAAATCTTGAAAGCACAAAATAAAATTGTGTAAATTAGATGTACAAATAGTCTGAATTTGTTGAAAAGTTTGGATTCATTAAATGTACAAAATCGTGAAAACTAAATGGAAAACTATGTACTAATGTATTGATCATCCGAATTTGTTGAAAAATTTGAAATCGTTGAATGAACAAAATCGTGTAAATTCAATGGAAAATCAAAGAACATACCAAATCGTTGAGCAGCACATGCAGCACTGTGAACATCAGTGTAGCAATGGTGGACATTAACAACAACGTCTAATATTTGTAGGTAAAAATTTTTGAAAATCATCATTACTTGAATCTGAGAAGTCTGAAATATCTCTTCATCACCTAACGCAGTAACTTCATTAATAGACTTAATGGCTCGCTCTTGCGCCTTACCCTTTAGATGCTTCCTAGCTTTTTGGATTGCATGAAAACGGTCTAATCGCCTTTGCATTTTATTTTATTTTTTGTTCAAGACAAGCAAGTATGTTGGTAGGTTCATTTCTAGGTAACGCAGCTGATATGATTTACTAAAAAAATAATGTAGTTAAAACTATATGTAAATGGTCTCTTTAATAATCAAATAGTGAGTTTAAGGAAAATTTGTTTGAAGCTAAGCTTTTATGTATATATATATATATATATATATTTAATTTATTGATTCCATGATGGTTTTTATTTTTAGTTTTTGAAAAGATGGTTTTTTATATATTGGTCTTTTATTATTGGCACACGTTGCTAACCCATGGGGTGGATGGAAATGTTTGGAAGAAATATTAACATATTTATTTCATTTCTCTAATTTTATTTATTTAAAACTTTTTTTGACATGAAAATTTTTAAAATGGTTATACATAAATGTTAAAAGGCTGTCTTTATGCTACTTTATTTAATAAGAAATTATGATTTAAATTCTCAATCTTTCTTGTTGTAGGTATCGGATTATTAAAAGAAAAGTATATTTAAGGATGCACTTTAAAAAAATCATATATTTAAAATAAATTGGAATGTACATTTAATATATATTTTTTTTGAATAGAAATGTACATTTAATAAATAAATAAAATGTAGAAGTTTTTTTTTTTGAAGAACAAATAGATTTTTTTTTATTGGTTGTACACAGAAATAATTTTTTACATCTTATGATATTCTATTTTGTGTAGTTGAATATCATAGGTCAAGTTGTATGAAGTATGAACTTAAGATTTGCCCAACTTCATAAGTCATAAAATAAAATTAAAAAAATAAAAAAAAACCCAAACAATGGTGGTATAATAAACTACAAATTCCAATCATAAAAAAAAAAATATATATATATATATATATATATTTTGAGATGAAATTTTCCAATCATCAATTGAACATTGTTTGTGAATCTAGTTAGCTTAACAAAAATAAAGTTTCTTACCGTCAAATAAAATAATTTAGTTTGAATCTTGTCAACATCAAAAATTAAATGGTGTTTTAGCCTATAATAAATAGTAATTATAATAAAGCAGGTATTATAAATCTAAACTCCATCTCAAAAGAACTATTACATTATTATCATACATATGAGATAAATTTTATAATAAAAAATCACTCAAACAACTGGTACACAATTATAAATATATAGACAAAGTATTGTGTAAAACTCAAATTTTCACTTTTAAAACAATTAAATATTAATTGAAACTAAAACCAAACCAAAGTGAGAAGAGAGGAAGGACTTGAGGGAACGTAAAACACCAAAATAGCAAAAAATGCATAAGCCCTTAGGGCATTGGTTATTATATTATTTTAGGGAAATGCTAACGAATGCCCTTAGGACATTGGTTAAAAATTCATTTAAAGAAAATTTTTATGGGAAAAGAAAAAAAGCAATTAATGTTTTGACATTTTTTTTATTTCCCATAAAAGTAGTGTCAAAACTTTCCGAAAATGAATTGTTAACCAATGCTCTAAGGGCACTCGTTAGCATAACCTATTATCTTATTGTATAGATTTGTAACCTACTACAAATAATGGCGCAACATATGCTTAACAATTAACAAAATTAAATGCAAAGCCTTTTGTTATTATATTATCTATTGTATGGATTTGGTACCCCCTACAAATAAGACTACAACAACTAAAGCTTTTTTTTTTTCTTTTTTTTTTTTTTTTTTAGAGTGAACTAAAGTTAGGTCAATCTATGAACCAGTGCATTTATTGAAGCATCTGGTTCTCAACTCCCTGACAAGGAGGTTGGAGATTCAAGCTCCACAAAGACAAAATCGTAATCTCCTAAAAGCTATCTTATGGGAACAAGCTTCTCAAAGCTCCACCCTAAGATTCAGCAAAAAACAAGACTTGCCATTAGAACCTTACCCCCTGAAATCCCACAAAATATACTAACCCATAAAGCCATAACAAATCACTGTGGACGACTAAATTTCTCGATTCGAAATAAGTCAAACAAGTAAAATAGTTTCACAAATGCGAATTTTTATTTGATGAATGTGTGGTACAATTCTCTGTGATTACAAAAGAGTGATCCTCTGATTCGATCTCCTTGAAAGATTTGTTGATTGGAATTGTGGTGATGTGATTTTGATTCGAACACAAAATATCCTTTAATTTGGCTGAAGGATGGATCGAAGACCTTTGAAATGGAATTACAATGAATTTCTGGCTATGAGCTTATTAGAAATTCTTTGTTCTTCGTGTTCCTCGTGTGTTCTTTGTCTTTGAAGATCTGTGGTCGAAATTCTTCGGGGCTTTGGAGGCTTGAATCCGTAGAGCTTCGCTGATTTGTGGTTTATGAGGTTTTTGGAGGCTTTTGAGCTTGATTCTAGTGACCTTTGAGATCTAGGAGGATGATTTGGATGATTCCTCTTCGAATGTTCTTCATATTTGAAGGTTTGTGGTGGAAGTTCTTCAGGGTTTTGGAGGCTTGAATTCATAGAGCTTCACTGATTTGTGGTTTATGAGGTTTCTGGAGACTTTTGAGCTTGATTCCAGTGACCTTTGAGATCTAGGAGGATGATTTGGATGATTCAGCTTTGAATGTTCTTCGTATTCGAAGGTTTGTGGTGGAAGTTCTTCGAGGCTTTAGAGGCTTGAATCCGTAGAGCTTCGCTGATTTGTAGTTTATGAGGTTTCTGAAGGCTTTTGAGCTTGATTCCAATGACCTTTGAGATCTAGGATGATGATTTGGATGATCTTTCTTCGAATGTTCTTCGTATTCGAAGGTTTATGGTGGAAGTTCTTCGGGGCTTTAGAGGCTTGAATCCGTAAAACTTCGCTGATTTGTAGTTTATGAGGTTTCTGGAGGCTTTTGAGCTTGATTCCAATGACCTTTGAGATCTAGGAGGATGATTTGGATGATTCCCCTTTGAATGTTCTTCGTATTCGAAGGTTTGTGGTGGAAGTTCTTCGGGGCTTTAGAGGCTTAAATCCGTAGAGTTTCGCTGATTTGTGGTTTATGAGGTTTCTAGAGGCTTTTGAGCTTAATTCCAGTGACCTTCGAGATCTAGGAGGATAATTTGGATGATTTAGCTTCGAATGTTCTTCATATTTGAAGGTTTGTGGTGGAAGTTCTTTGGGGCTTTAGAGGCTTGAATCCGTAGAGTTTCGTTGATTTGTGGTTTATGAGGTTTCTGGAGGCTTTTGAGCTTGATTCCAGCAGAGCTTCTGAATTTCTGAACTCAAGATCTCTTCCCGGTTCTTCCTCAGATGTCTTGGTGTCTCCCCTAAATGTCTTGGTTTCTCCAAATGCCATAGGAAGGCTTCTATTTATAGGAGTTTAGTGGTAGGTGAGCGACACATGGCGGAGTTTGATCAGTGACACATGTCACAGCTTGATTGGTCTGCTTGTGTCATCGCTTACACGTGTCGGATTGCTTAGGTCATCGCTTACACGCGCTGACTTGCTTGCATCATCGCTTACACGCGCCTACATGCGATTAGCATCTTGCATGCTTTTCATGTTCTTATCTTAATAAAATTTGGCAAATTTCCAGTAGCAATATATGATGCTTTGTAATTAGCCATACCTGGTGGACTTAGTGGCATGACGTGTCAGCTTGTGATAGGCCGGAAATTTTCCCTCTCTACAAATGCCTCCTCGAGACTTGTTCACGTACACAGCTTCAGAGTGTGGTGAGGGAATGAGTCTCAAAAAGAATGAATCTGGTACTTGACTCTTCAAATGTAGTGGTTAAGGGTGGTAGAGCTTTTAGTAGGATGCAAATGTAGTGGTTGAAGGTGGTGGAGCTTTTAGTAGGATGAAGTAATTTCAGAAGAGTAGACCCACCCATATGAAGGGCTTTGATGAGACCGAGAAGGGGTCTGCGAGTATTTGAATGTGCTTGCCTAACTGAGCCTTCTCAGCATAGATTAAGTCGAAGTAATTTCAAAAGAGTGTTTCATGATACTTAAAAGGGGTTGGTGAAGCTGTAAGTTATTTGCAAAAAGTTGGACGTACTTGCAAGATTAAACCATATTGGCAAAGATTAAGTTGAAGTAATTTTAGAGGAGTATTTTGGATCGTTGGCGGTGATCACAAGGTGTTGAAGATGGAGAAGAAGTGAGGATGTTGATTGGGTACAGCATGCAGAACTGTGGAGTTAGCCTTCCATTTTTAAGATCTTCTGGTGAAGTTATATCCGAAGGATATACTTTGGATCACGAAGAGATCATGTGGGAAAGTGATTGAATGTGCTTGCGTTATCGAATCACTTAGGTTAAGTTGAGGTAATTTCAGAATGGATTTTGGGTCTGGTGGTGGTGATGATGCGGAAGATGGAGACGAAGCAAAGTGAACGGGTGAAACACAGACACCATGGCGCTGGCCCTATACATCGGGATCCCTCTGATGTAGATGTTTCTGGGAAGTACACCTTGGGATGCGGGACTGACTGCATGCTGAATGAGGTCCGACAACAAGTCGTTGAATGCGCCTATGTAACTAGACCATGCTGACGGACATTAAGTTGAAGTAATTTCAGAAGTATATCTTCTGAAATTCTTCAAGCTTGTTTTAAGTTGGAGTAATTTCAGAAAGTGTATTTTGAGGTACCAGCAACGATGACCTTTGGGCCACATGTTGGTGGAAACATGGAATAAGGCTTTGGCGACCATTTACCAGCACCAAAGGCTAATTTCTGATGAGCTGGTACCTTGGAGGTTATCGCAAGTGTTGGATGGGAGACAATTTGTAGGATACCCCAACACTTTTTACCACCTTCACTTGATGCGACTTGTTAGGAAAGCACAACAAAATGAAAGGTGGAACTATCTTACGATCCTAGTTTTAGAAACCGGCCAAGTTGGTGTTTGCTCCGAACCGTTGCTTCGAATGGGAGAGTAAACAGTTGAAGAGAAGCTATAAGTGCCCTGATCTTGGGAACAGGTGTCTCTGCTGGACTTAGATTTTTTGGCCAGCCAAGTCCAAGGAAGCATGGAACCACAATGCAAACCTTGTTATTAATAACTTTATGGACAAATGTGGTCGTTAAGTGAGGAAACAAAATTTGTTTAGACTCTAAAACAATGATGATGTTGTGAGAAAGGTTTCTACTGAACCATGAAAGGGTTGATTTCAAACTGATTATGAAGCCATTTTGGTTGCTAGGCATTGAGAATGACGAGGCCATAGTGAGAAATGGCCGTGAGAAGGAGGGACTGAAAATTTGAAAGAAGTAAATCTTTATTTCATGACTCGGTGTGTTTTTCTCGATGAGCCTTCGATGAATCCGACCCTTCTATTTATAGCGAAGAGAGGAAGAACGGTAGTTGGGTAGTTGAGAATGACGGACGAAAATGTTTGGTAAGAATGGTGGACGATAACGGTAAGCACTGAATGGGAACGGTCGGTTGGAGACTGGTAGGCACCGAACGGAAATGGTAGGTATCGAACGGGAATGGTAGGCTAGAGTAGTGACCCAATGTAATTTCAAATTTAAGACATATTTGTGAGAGTTCATCTGCTCTTTGAAAGGGGAGTCTTGATGAAGTCTGGAGGATAACCCTGAGGGATTCCGAACTAAGTGGATGAATCTCCAATTTTGATTTTGGGAGCTTAAGTTTTGGACTCTGCTAGCTCTTCGGAGAATTGGGTCAGATTGGTGGTTTTCAAGTCTGAACAAATAAGCTAATTTCAAAAATAGAGTCCTGTGAAAATTTGAGTAGGACAAGTTTTGCTCAAGCATCTTGATTTTTGGTCAAAGTTCACATCAAAGCCAACAGCTGTAGAATCGCACAACTTGAGCAATTTTGGATTTTCAAATGAATAAATAGACCCCAAAATTGGGATGTACACGAAAAATTGGGCAAGACAGGTCCTTCTTAAAAATTTTGACTTTTGGTCAAAATTTGTGCAAAAGTCAATTTTCTAGAAACTGGACCGTTATGCAATTTTCGTGTTTCAGATGAAAAAACGGATCCCAAAATCAGAATGTACTCAAAAAATTGAGTGGGATAGGTCCATTTTAAAATTTTTGACTTTTGGTCAAGATTTGTACAATAGTCAACTTTTTGAAAATTGGACTGTTTACACAATTTTCGAGTTTCGAATGAAGAAACGGATCCCAAAATTGGAATGTACTCGAAAAACCGAGTGGGAGAGGTCCAATTTGAAATTTTTGATTTTTGTTCAAAGTCAACCATGGTCAAGGTTGCTTTTTTTTTTTTTTTTTTTTCAGGCAGGTCAAACCGGATCATACGGTGACATCATCCATGACGTCATAGCACTGGAGGTGCACGCGTGAGCGTGTGAGGAGCGTGACAAGGCGCGTGACAAGCGCATGAGTGCGTGGAGGAATCTTTCGGCGCGTGAGAGCACGTGAAGGCAGTTGTCGGCGCGTGAGAGCGTGTGAAACTGGGGTAGTGATCGCCGGATCTTCTGGCGGCGCGTGGCCCATCGTTTGGGCTTGGAATTTTCAAGTCTTGTAGATCTGGGGCCACCAGATTGAGTGGTGGTTTCTATTTTTTGGATTTGTGAGCAGATTTGCACAGAAATGAAGGATCAAGCCATTAGTCATTGCGAATTTGTGGCGGTGCGTGAAGGCGCGTGGTAGCCCCATTGTTGATGATCTTTCTGGGCTTTGTACATCGAGGGCCGTAGAAGACTACTGCAGTGTTAGTTTTGTGAAATGAGGTCAGGATTTCACGAATTTGAAAGAGAAGTCCGCTGGCATTGTTAGACTTATTCTTGGTCTATTTTGGCGGTGGTCGTTCTGACAGGACGGTGGCTGCTCTGACAGGATGGTGCAAGGATTCAGACTTGCGAGGTAGGCAGTGAGCCATCATTCTCTATCTCCATGGCTGAATACTCTTTCATTTGGTGCAGCCTTCTTTGACTTTGAGGGCTATGAATGTGCAAAATCTGAATTTAAGCTTCAATTGTTTTCACATTTCTCTTGTCTGTTATCTCATAATTTTTCTATATAAAGGCATGATATTGCCTTCATCACATGCTCAACCTTTAGCCTTCTTCTCCTGCTTTCAATTTTTTTTTTTTTTTTTTTAAGTTCATGCTATGCAATCTCTTTCCTGACAAAATTTTTTTTTGCTTGTTTTGTTTTGTAGCACAATTTCCTTGAGCTTTGGATTTTGACATCAAACTTTACGCTGACATTCTCATAGAAGTGCTTGCCTTCATTTGGTGGCTTTGTATTTTATTGATAACAACATTCTTGTAGTGACGTATACCTTCATGTTGTTATGCATCAACCTTTTAGCGATATTCGTCTTTGCAACGCTGTTTCCATAAGGATGTTCGCTAGGCAATATTGCTATCGTCAATACTCGTCTTTGAAGTCGCACTGGCTCTAGTATTGGCAATTAAGTTGCACCAACACTTGTATTTGTAACACAGCCATATCAAGAATCTTTGCAACATAGCTACATCAAGAGTCTTTGTAACGTAGCCACATCAAGAGTCTTTACCATGAAATCACTCCAATATTTCTCCTTGTACTGAAGTCATATTAACACTTGCTTTTACAATGAAGCGGCCTCCATTTTTTTTCTTTGCATCGAAATTGTGTCACAACTTATCTTTTTTTTCATGGAACGGCGCCGACACTTGCATCTGCTATGAAGTCGCACCACCTTTTGTCTTTGTAATGAAGATGCACTAGTACTCTTCTTTTGCCATAAAGCTGCCTCGACATTTTATTTGCATTGAAGTCATGCCGATATTTATCATTGCCATGAAGTCATGTCAACACTTTATTCATATTGAAGTCGTGCCAACATTCATCTTTGCCATGAAGCCATGTCAACACTTCATTCTCATTGAAGCCCTGCCAACATTCATCTTTACCATGAAGTCACGTAACACTTCATTCGCAACGCACTCATATTGAAGTTGTACCAATGTTGACCTTTATAACAAAGCTACAACAACACCAATTTCTGGAGGCAATATAGCTCAGACATTGAGGGTGCTTAGCACTGTTGCCAGACATCAAGATTTCAGAGATACCAACAAGATGTTGAAGATGGAAGGAGTCCGTATCAAGACTTTGAAGATGCAAGGAAATGCCAACAAAACCTTGAAGTTTCAAGAAGCTCCCATCAAGACTTTGAGGATTCAAAGAGGTGCCGACAAAACCTTGAAGATGTGAGAAGAATGCCACCAAGACTTCAAAGATGTCTAAACATGCCCATAGAGGAAAGATGATGCAACACCGACTTTAAATATATGCTCTACTATCATTTTGGAGGAAGTTGACGTCATCCAAATTTCAGAGACATGATGTGAAGTGACACCACTCAGAAGGGAGACGATGTGGTTCAAATTTCAAAGCTATGAAGTGGCGCAACCTAGAAGAGAGACGATGCAACTTAGACTTGCAAGGTATAAGAAGATGCCCCCAGGAGATAAGTGATGTGAAACATGCTTCATAAACGTGGGAGAATGTCCACAGAAGATGGGGAATGCCATGCAGACTTTGTTTAGTCTTCATCTTTGAGTACAACGATTTTTTTGATCATCCTATTGAGCAATTGATTGCCTTTAAGCAATGCCTTGCCAACCAAAGGGACCTTAAAAGCGTATTGATGACCGTTGGAGAACTCTTCAAGTTAGACTGGCAATTCTTCTTCTTTTCATGTGACTGAACTTAGTGAAGAGTATTAAGCTGCCTACGTACCCTGGAGAGGGATCAAGTCATTACGTAGTTCAATAGATTTTTTTTTTTTTTTATGATTTCTTTTTATGATGATTTTCTTTTTGATAATTTTTTTTTTATGATTTTTTATTTTGATAAATTTTTTTTTTTATTTGTACGCTTTCAAAGGTAATGGAAAGACATCATGTACCCTTATAGCGTTGCAGTGGGCAATTTAAGCTCTTACCGAGGAGCAGTCCTTGGTTTTTAAGCATAGAAGTGTTTGGGGAACTTCCCATTGATAAGGCCGATCCTTATGCCATCATTGTTAACCAGTTTGTACTCCTTGTTGGTGTTTGTCCCCTGCCTGAGAGTTGGAAGTACATCACAAGCAACGGTCACATGGTTTAACCCGACAACTTCATCAAAGTCTAAATCAATCTTGTTTTCTTTGGCAAACTTCATGATTTGTTCTTTGAAGACGAAACATTTTTGGATTAGGTGGCCAATGATGCGATGATATTTGCAGTAGTTAGGGTTATCAACTTTCCCCATGTCTTCTGGTCGTTTGCATTCTGGCAATTCAATCAGCTTCAATTGCAATAGTTGTTTTAAGATGTTTGGCACATCTTCATCGGGGAACGGTTATGCTTTTTGTTCACATTCCTTAAAGGTCAAACGACGCACTTCATTCTTTTGCCATCCTTCAAGTTGTTTTTCATTTGCCTTTGCTCATTTTCTTGGAACTTTAACTACGACAGTGTTAACGGCTGCTAGGTCTTTTAGATTGCCTTTTGCATTCCTGTCATTCCTCCTTACTTCAGGTATGGGAGGGTTTGTATTCCTATGACTAGCAATACTTAGTTCCATGTCATGTGCACGAGTTGCTAGTTCTTCAAATGTTCGAGGCTTTATCCCTTGAAGGATGTAAAGAAGTCCCCAATGTATGCCTTGGATGCACATCTCTATAGCAGAAATTTCAAAAAGTCTATCCTTGCAATCCAAACTCAAAGAACGCCACCGATTGATATAGTCAACAACGGGCTCGTCTTTCCACTACTTAGTATTGGTAAGCTCCATCATGCTTACCGTGCAACGTGTGCTATAGAATCGGTCAAGAAACACTCTTTCAAGTTGTTCCCAATTGTTGATTGACTCAGGTTCTAAGTCTGTATACCAATCAAAGGCATTCCCCTTAAGTGAACGGACAAACTGCTTTACGAGGAGGTCTCCTTGAGTCCCTGCATTCTCACAAGTTTCTACAAAGTGAGCAATTTGTTGCTTAGGATTTCCATTGCCATCAAACTACAAGAACTTGGGGGGTTGATACCCATTTGGCATTCTCATGTTGTCGATGCGCTTTGTATAGGGTTTCGAATATTTGAGAGAACTTGTAGAAGAACCTCCATATTGTGCTCGGATGGTATTTGTTATCATGTCTTGTAATTGTTGAACTGATAACGAAGCAACCGAAGTAATTATTCCCGTTGAGGAGTGTCTTGATTTTCTTTCCCCGTGTCACCTCTTGTAGAAGTGAAGCCAAATGGGAACTTAGGATCATGGCTTGATTCACCAAGATCTTGTATTTCAAGTTTATTCATTAGAGTTGCAATTTGGAGGTCCTTATCTTCAAGTGCTTTTGTGAGAAGGACGACCTTTTGCTCCATTTAGCCATCTTTTCTTCCATGGTAGAGGTATTAGTCATCATGACTGACACAACTTCCCAAGATGATGGAGGAGGCAGTGAATTGGAGTGAACACGTGAAATCTCATTTTTTGGGTTCCCTTTGATGGGAGAGAAATCGTGTGACCAACTTCTTATGAAGGAAGAAGGGGATTTGCCCCCATACTTGAGGTGTTCCAAGGTGGAGGTGTCCTTGTTGATGACCTTGTTTCTTGTAAGAGGGTCTAAGGAGATGATTGTCTGGACCTTGGATTCCTTGGTTGATTGAGATTGAAGTTAATTATGAGTTTTAGGTTGGCTACAATTGATTGCACCAATGCAGTTGCTCGTGGTAGCCGTACCAAGTCCAATTGAAGTAGCTATTGTTGAAGCTTGAATGTTCTTGCTAGAGGCCATTGAGGTTGGTAGCAAGATGATGAAGATTTTTTTTCTTTGAAGGAGAATGAGATGAGAGGCAGAGATGTCCCACTGGGTGTGCCAGAATTTGTGGATGACTAAATTTCTCTGTTCGAAATAAGTCAAACAAGTAAAATAGTTTCACAAATGCGAATTTGTATTTGATGAATGTGTGATACAATTCTCTGTGATTATAAAAGAGTGATCCTCTAATTTGATCTCCTTGAAAGATTTGTTGATTGGAATTGTGGTGATGTGATTTTGATTCGAGCACAAAATATCGTTTAATTTGGCTGAAGGATGGATCGAAGACCTTTGAAATGGAATTACAATGAATTTCTGGCTATGAGCTTATTAGAAATTCTTTGTTCTTCGTGTTCTTCGTGTGTTTTTCGTCTTTGAAGATCTGTGGTCGAAGTTCTTCGGGGCTTTGGAGGCTTGAATCTGTAGAGCTTCGCTGATTTGTAGTTTATGAGGTTTCTGAAGGCTTTTGAGCTTGATTCCAGTGACCTTTGAGATCTAGGAGGATGATTTGGATGATCTTTCTTCGAATGTTCTTCGTATTCGAAGATTTATGGTGGAAGTTCTTCGAGGCTTTAGAGGCTTAAATCTGTAAAGCTTCGCTGATTTGTGGTTTATGAGGTTTCTGGAGGCTTTTGAGCTTGATTTCAGTGACCTTTGAGATCTAGGAGGATGATTTGGATGATTCAGCTTCGAATGTTCTTCGTATTCGAAGGTTTGTGGTGGAACTTCTTCGAGACTTTAGAGGCTTGAATCCGTAGAGCTTCGCTAATTTGTAGTTTATGAGGTTTCTGAAGGCTTTTGAGCTTGATTCCAGTGACCTTTGAGATCTAGGAGGATGATTTGGATGATCTTTCTTCGAATATTCTTTGTATTCGAAGGTTTATGGTGGAAGTTCTTCGGGGCTTTAGAGGCTTGAATCTGTAAAATTTCGCTAATTTGTAGTTTATAAGGTTTCTGGAGGCTTTTGAGCTTGATTCCAGTGACCTTTGAGATCTAGGAGGATGATTTGGATGATTCCCCTTTGAATGTTCTTCGTATTCGAAGGTTTGTGGTGGAAGTTCTTCAGGGCTTTAGAGGCTTGAATCCATAGAGCTTCGCTGATTTGTGGTTTATGAGGTTTCTGGAGGTTTTTGAGCTTGATTCTAGTGACCTTCGAGATCTAGGAGGATGATTTGGATGATTTAGCTTCGAATGTTCTTCATATTTGAAGGTTTGTGGTGGAAGTTCTTCAGGGCTTTGGAGGCTTGAATCCGTAGAGCTTCGCTGATTTGTGGTTTATAAGTTTTCTGGAGGCTTTTGAGCTTGATTTCAGCAGAGCTTCTGAATTTCTAAACTCAAGATCTCTTCCCGGTTCTTCCTCAGATGTCTTGGTGTCTCCCCTAGATGTCTTGGTTTCTCCAAATGCCATAGGAAGGCTTCTATTTATAGAAGTTTGGTGGTAGGTGAGCAACACGTGGCGGAGTTTGATTGGTGACACGTCACAGCTTGATTAGTCTGCTTGTGTCATCGCTTACACGTGCCGGATTGCTTAGGTCATCGCTTACACGTGCCGACTTGTTTGCATCATCGCTTACACGCGCCTACATGTGATTAGCATTTTGCATGCTTTTCATGTTCTTACCTTAATAGAATTTAGCAAATTTCCAGTAGCAATATATGATGCTTTGTAATTAGCCATACCTGGTGGACTTGGTGGTATGACGTGTCAGCTTGTGATAAGCCAGGAATTTTCCCTCTCTACAATCACCATGATAGATGGATGTACCTTTTCAAAGTATTAGTCTCTACAGCATTTATCAGAACAGAAGACATGACAAACGACATATGGCTATCTCATAAAGCTATATGGTATAAAAGTTTTGGAAAAGTAGACAGAGTTTATGAAGGAACAAGAGACAGATACAATCCCTATCTGGGATTACTTATCTATACGGAGACAGAAGATCCAATAATTTGTGATACTTTATGGTTATCTGAAATGCTAGAAGCAGGGTTTATCAGCAAATTAATCATAACTTCTGAAATTCAAATTAGTTTATTTCCCAAAGTCATCCAAGAAGTAGCCGCACAGATTGGAGGACTTAATTATATGAAGATCACTATCTGGAGTACTCTTCCAGCTTGGGACAGTAGTTATTATATGGAAGCTTAGCCAGCACACATTTTGGTTCTTATTCATGATTGGAATTGTATCCTTGAATACAAATGGTATACATGAGATACTTAATTACCACTTAATGATCCGAATGCTCTGGCTCAAGAATGGTCTAATTTCATGAGTAATAAGATTTATGAGATACAAAAAGAATTAGACGGAGGCTTCTACTTACATAGTTACACAAACAGGATAGCCGTATATGGTCTAATACCTTCAGCAAGAAGGCTATTTGGGCAAAGAAAGATTGTTAAGGATCCTAGAATGATACAGATTGAAAGATAGACAAATAGATCACTATTCACTGGCGACAAATCACTATTTCTCTGGCGACAGATCATTATTCACCAACATGCGTGAATAGCTTCCAGACAAATCAAGACAGTCTAGACAGATACAGACAATCCAAATAGATACATACAGATGTTTAAAAGTTACTACTATTTACGAGCATGCGTAAAAAGAGATCTGATTGATTCCCGAAATCTGAAAGATTCCTAGACAGATGCAGACAGACTATTAATCATCAGTACTAATTTTCATAACACCGATAGATTAACTTAAGTTAAATTTACCTACTCAGGTTACTTTACCATGGTTCATTTCACCTATAAAAGAGACGAACTATGAAGACAGAAGACAAGTTACTAAGTTTCTAAGATTCTAAGCTTTTAAGTTCCAAGTTTTAGAAAGCCTTTTGTAATAGCCTTCCCTCTCCCTCAGAAAGACTTTTGTACTCTCTCCCCCTCTTGTAATCTTGTAACCTTTCTCTTCAAACAGTTTTTTTTTTAAGCTTGTATCAAAGACAACAGTTTGTTTTCAAGTTTATCAAAGACTGAAGTTTTTATTCAAGTAAGATTTTACTAGTTTCTGTTTTCATATTCCATACTCCATTTTAACCTTATTTTGAATATATCTATTTTTCTATTTACTCTCTTTATTATCTATTTTATTATTGTTTATGCTTCTATATTAGTGTTGTGCTCCCTCCTGGGTAGTCATTGGTATTAGAGTATTTGGATCATAAAACACCTAATGAACAGTGAATAATTTATGCAGAAAAAACAGTGAACAATTTTTCAAATAATGTTGAACAGAAAATAATTTTATGCAGAATGCTAAAAATATTTTATGCAGAAAATAGTGAACAATTTTTATAAGAAAATAGTGAACAGTTTAATTAATGCTGGATACAAATTTTATGAATGTTGTAAGAAGATTTGAATATACAGTAAACATGAGGTAGCACCAACTATGGCATGAGTTGTTTTTTGAAGACACGTCACCAGTCAGCTGTTGTAGCACCAACTGTAGTCATACGAACCACATGCGCCAACAAATGCCACTATTTCACACGTACTGCTCAACAGCTCAGCACGATTTCACACACTGTCCAATTATATCATCCACATTCACGTGAATACTTAAATATATGAATAATCGTACCCTGGTGCCAGGGACATAGCACTGTGTCAATTAAATATGATACTCTGTTCAAGTACACTGCAACTACCGCCCACATTTTCAAATCTTACTGTGACATTGGGAACATTTAAAATTTTGTTCATGTAGTGTTTTTCTAGCCTGTATTGACATGACAAGCCCCAATAATTGAAATTATAATGCTTGGAACATGAAATGAGGTTATAAATGCACCACAATAATGATCTTATTTCTACCCCCACTAATTTCGTAGATTAACTAAGCTATGAGTCACAACGCCTCAACATCAAATCGTACAATGCGAAACAAGTTTGGATCTACTTCAACAAATGGATTATCACAAGTTCCAGCAAATCAACAACTACAGACATATACAGACCACTATAGAGGGAAATGGGTTGGAAAGAGGAGAGATTTCCTTAATATGCCAATATACATGTACGAGAGTCTTGGAAGCGTTGGGCACATCATGGTCAGCAAACCTACAAAACTAAGTACAGATATCACCGCAATAGAGTTCACCGTAGCAAAACCACCATGGTTAACCCTATACGAGAAAAGGTGTAAGTTGGAGGTGTATTTTTGATGGCATGGGTTACGAATTCCTAAGACACGCTCAGCCGAGTTACCTAGAAATGAACCTGCCAACATACTTACTCATCTTGAACAAGAGAACAATTAAATGCAAAGACGATTAGATCGTTTTCATGCAATCCAAAAAGCTAGGAAGCATCTAAAGGGGAAGGCGCAAGAGCGAGCCATCAAGTCTATTAATGAAGTTACTGCGTTAGATGATGAAAGAGATATTTCAGACTTTTCAGATTCAAGTAATGATGATTTCCAAAAACTTCTACCTACGAATATTAGACGTTGTTGTTAATGTCCACCATTGCTACATTGATGTTTGTAATGCTACATGTGCTGCTCAATGATTTGGTATGCTCTTTGATTTTCCATTGAGTTTACACGATTTTGTTTATTCAACGATTTCAAATTTTTCAACAAATTCGGATGATCAATACATTAGTACATAGTTTTCCATTTAATTTTCACGATTTTGTACATTTAACGAATCCAAACTTTTCAACAAATTTAGACTATCCGTACATCTAATTTACATAATTTTATTTTGTACTTTCAAGATTTTATATATTCAATGAATAATTTTTTTTTTTTTTTACAAATTCGAACAATCTGTACATCTAATGTACACAATTCTCTCTCAAATTTTCACGATTTTGTACTTTCAACAAAATTTGATAGGCCAAAAACGTATTAACCCCAAGTAAATAATTAATTGATTAATTAGCCAAGTTTATTAATTAATCAAATTAACATGCAAAGCGCGTGGTAGCACAAACAAATCACCAATTTTACTAAGTGCAACAAAAATTGAATTGACATGGTAATTTGTTTTCGAATGGGGGAAAACTAACACGACAAAAACCCCACCGGGTGATTTTAAGGTCACCACTCCTGAAAAAACAGTGAACAATTTTTATGAGAAAACAATAAACAGTTTTAATTAATGTAGAAAAAAATTTTGATTAATGTAGTGAGCAAATTCGAATATATAGTAAACATGATGTGCAGAGAGCAAATTTTATTAATGTAGAAATATATTTCATCAATGCAGAAAAACAAATTCGATTATTGTGAAATTTAAGCATGAAAAATCATTTAGATTTGGTGTTTAAATTTAGAAAACACGATTTTAGTAGGTGTTTTATGAGAAAACAGTGAACAATTTTATAAATAGTGAACATAAAATAATTTACGCAGAAAAGAGAGTGAACAATTTTTTAAATAATGCTGAATAGAAAATAATTTTATGCAAAATCCTAGAAATTGTTTTTGCAGAAAACAGTGAACAATTTTTATGAGAAAATAATGAACAGTTTTAATTAATGCAGAAAACAAATTTTATGAATGCAATAAGCAGATTCAAATATATAGTAAAAATGATGTGCAGAGAGCAAATTTTATTAATGTAGAAATAGATTTTATCAATGCAGAAAAACAAATTCGATTATTGTGAAATTTAAGCACGAAAAAGCATTCAAATTTGGCGTTTAAATTTATAAAACACGATTTTAGTAGGTGTTTTATGAAAAAACAGTTAACAATTTTTTAAATAGTGAATAGAAAATAATTTACGCAGAAAAGAAAGTGAACAATTTTTTAAATAATGCTAAACAGAAAATAATTTTATGCAACATCATAGAAATAGATTTTGCAGAAAACAATGAACAATTTTTATGAGAAAACAATGAACAATTTTAATTAATACAGAAAATAGAGTTTATGAATGCAGTAAGTAGATTCGAATATACAGTAAACATGAAGTGCAGAGGGCAAATTTTATTAATGTAGAAATAGATTTTATCAATGCAGAAGAACAAATTCGATTATTGTGAAATTTAAGCATAAAAAAGCATTCTGATTTGGCGTTCAAATTTAGAAAACACGATTTCAGTAGGTGTTTTATGAGAAAATAGTGAACAATTTTTTAAATAGTGAACAGAAAATAATTTATGCAGGAAAGAGAGTGATCAATTTTTTAAATAATGCTGAATTAAAAATAATTTTATGCAAAATTATAGAAATAAATTTTGCAGTAAGTAGTGAACAATTTTTTATGAGAAAACAATGAACAATTTTAGTTAATGTAGAAATTAATTCATATTTTGAAATTAAAATCTATTTTACAATGCTTCTATTTAAATAAATAAAAACATAAAAAAGCTACTTATGTTTATGTTTATGTTTATTTGTCAATTATCCAAAAAAAAAAAAGTTATAAGGAACTCAAGTTTACTAAACTCAAGTTCCTTACAAGGTACTCGAGCTTGGTGAGCTCGAGTACCTTAGAAATAAACATAAACATAATTTTATTTATAATAGATACTCGAGTCTGGTATACTCAAGTACTATGTTGCATGGAACTTGAATTTACCAAGCTCGAGTACCGTATTATTTTTTTAAATTGCACAACTTCCATGTCAACAATGCCACGGTGGCTGAACTTCTGAGTACTCGAGTTTCTTAAACTCGAGTACCATTTAAAACTTGAGTTTAAGAAACTCGAGTACGAAAAAAGTGGTATTTTCCTATTTATTTCCGAAACAGTGTTTTTTTGCTACTAATTTCTGAAATTGTGGTATTTGGCCATTTTGGCCTATTGGGCTGTGTAGCTCACTGTTTCATTGCTAACTTTCAGGTTAAGGTTTAACTGTGAGCTGTAACTTTGGAGCACTCGGTATGGTACGAAGATGGAGTTTTGGAGAGCTTCAATGACTTTCGATTATGATTGGCTTCATTTACTGGATATTAGCTATTTCTATTTCATTTCAGTTTATATGACATTTGGAATTTCTTAGCAGTTATGGATATTTAAGGACTGTAAGAGATTTGTTTGATTGTTTGTTTATTTGGAGCCTTATTATATTTTGAAATGTATTAACTTTTATTGACATTTGCTAGATTGATTCACTATTAGTCATGCATGTAATTTTGTGTTTTATGGCTTTGGCCGTGACAATTAATTTACAAGCTAGTAATCTTTTCAGGATTATTTACGTGCCTGTCTTACTCTTATTAATTAATTGTTGAGTTAGTGTTCCATTTATTTTGTTGAGAAGGAATCAATGTAATGTTTTTTTTTTTTTTTGAGAAACCAATGTAATGTTTAGTGAGATGGGAAGTTCAGAAATATTGTGGGGGGATTTCAAGCTCGGTCAAAGGTCACTACTAGTTAGCTCTTCCTTTCATGTGATGTTTTATGCCTGGGGGTATCACCTGTAGCAAGCATGGCTGCAGCCATATCATTCTTTGACCATCTTGTGGTTTTTGCTTTTTTGTTCTTATTCTTTTTTCAAATTAAAAAAAAAAAAAAAAATTATCATTGTCTGTTGCTTCTTGTTGTTGGAGAATGGAGACAGTGGGGGTGGTATTTTCTTTTCTAATGTGATAGTGATCATGTTGTGTTAAGTCTTTATAGTGTGTAAGCAAAGTCCATGACAAAATGATTGTATTTTGTCTTTATTTTGAACACTGTTTTGTAAATTTGTGTGGGATTTCATCTTGTATTGGGTAGAAGATGCAAGAAACTAGAACTCGATTTTCACTTAAGTGGAATTGAGGTGTTCGACAAATCAGATTTTGAAAAGCAGTTGCACAACAGTTTTGCCATACACTCTGAGGAGATTGTGGCTGGAACTAAATTATCAGAACCTGAGAGAAATTAGTTGCGAATTTTCCTACAATACCAGCCCCTTGCCCACCTATTTAAGTCTCATTTCCCATGAATTTTTACAACCAAAAATTGTCAATTGAAGTGCTAGATAACCCTAGATCAAAAACCCATTCCTATCTTCTCAGCAAAAAAAAAAAAAAAAAAACCATTCCTAAATCATAATCAAAGTTAAATTTGGTAGTCTCATGTTGTCAATCTTGTAGTTCTAGTGCAGATACCAGTGGTTTCATTTTTTTTTTCTTTTTAATCTGTCCTTTGAAAAATCAAACATACTTTATAGAATTCTGGATCGAGCCAACTCCTGAGTACTACCAAACTGGGCTATGTCCATTCCATAACCAAAATTATCTCCCTCGGTTTCTTAAACGCATTATCCTTGCAAAAATCTATAAATCCCACGGGATTTGAAAAGATAACTCTGTATGGCTATAAGTCAGAATACAGCTTATATAGTATGTTTTGTATAAATAAAAATGGGTCTGAATTCATTGACTTCACTCCACGTTACCACAATAAATAATATCTCGTATATCACTGGGCCTTGATGAAATTATCATTGTAACCAACATATTCCTTGAAGCATCATTACTCAAACGGCTTAACTCAAATCAAGTATCATACTAAACTATACAAAAACTCCTCTGTCAAGCCATAAATAAACATATAGCTAGATAGGAGGTTGTTATTGGGCACTACAAGAGTATACCCATCCCCTGTAAGAAGGGAAGAGTATACTCTCAAACTACCTAAGAGCCCACCCCTACGTGTCTACCCAATAATTTTCCTTAGATAAGATAGGAATAAAACCGACTAGCATATATAGGCTTGGCACGTCAGTTATCCATCAATTCAGACCGGTAATATCCTATTCAACAGCGCAAACGTCCACGACTCTTCACACAAACTCATTGCTTGCTGCATACATAATTATACATTACAAACTCACTCCTGCATAATCCAACAAGCTCATCACTGATCAGTGACAAAGTCTTTATTACAGTGTCTGTCAGTCTCAACCATGCTCAGGCTTCTCTCTATCTCCTCCAAATCAAAATCCAATTCTTTCAGAAAATCCAGTTCTATATCACCCTATTCATTTACTCACTTAGTAACCCATCTCTGTAATCCAACAAACTCTCCCATCTCTTCAAATTCATCTGGGTTTCCTTCAACCCAATTCAATTCTATATATCCAGCCAAAACTCCAGATGGGTATTCGTTTTCCCACCGTTTTGATCGAAATTTCAGTTCTTTCAGCTCCAAGATTGGTTTTTGTAAGGTTTCTTCATCTGGGTATTGGCTAAATTGTGCAAATTTGAGAACTTGTGAGAGAAATGGAAGTGGGGTTTTGAGGGTTCAGGGTTCTGTTAGTGGAATGAGGAGTGTTAGTGGAATGAGGAGTTTTAGTAGTGAATCGGACAGGGAATCTATGGAGTATGATGTTGTTATTGTTGGGGCAGGACCGGCCGGGTTGTCTGCGGCGATAAGGTTGAAGCAAATGTGCCTTGAAAAGGGGGTTGATTTATCAGTGTGCGTTGTTGAGAAAGGTGCTGAAGTGGGTATGTTTCTCGTATCAATTTGTTGAAGTTTGAATTTGATTGAATATGTTGGTTTAATTCAGGCTTAATGGTCACCTAGTTAGTGACCTTGTCTGGAAAATGGTGATAAGATTAGCTTAATGGGATGTAGCATGTTAAAGGAGTTGGAATTTTTTTTTTGTGGTTGAAACTGTAAAGACAACTTTGAATGAGTGCATTTTATTTTGTTATTTAATTTCCTTCACTAAATTTTGTTGATATATGTTTTGAATACCTTTTTTGTGATTTGAATGATCAGTCTCTTTTCTTTATCTTTGGAATTGTGCGTGCTAATGTTATTGGAAAAGGAAAAAATAAGTGATTCAATTGTAATATGATATCACTGAGGAAACCTTATTGTAACATGCATTTCGTGTATGGTGCGTTTGGGTCACTTTAATTTTCATTTGCATTGCAAAGCATGTGTGAGGCAAGGTTTAGTATTATGGTAGGCCTGGTCAACTGTAAGTCTTCTTGTAATTTAAGAGTGTCGGTAACAATATTCACATGGCCTGATAAAGAGGAATATAAGGTTGAGGTGCTAATGCTATAAGATTTGTAAAAATTTAGAAATGCACGTATTGGTATGGATGAGTCACAATAACAAGAAAGGACAAAGTTACAAAAGATTGCATTTTTAAAAAGTTAGTTAGCACTAGTTGGAGACAGTATAAGAGAAAATCCATTTGAGATGGTAATTCATAGGCAGAATTGAGGTGGAGGCTCTAAAGAGCTATGGAAAAGACAAACAATGGACATGGATTCTGATTTAGTAGAGATTTGTTGACAGAATTGCATTGCCTGAAATAGATGTTTATTTTGGGTAGGTCTTGACACATAGATAGGTGGTACAAGGTTTTTCTTATATTCATTTTATCTTCTCCTGTTGCTGCTGGATGTTATGGAATATGAAAATAGGACTCATTCTTGATACATAAACAAGCTCAATCAAAACTTCTTCTTTTTCCCAATATTTCTACAGTAGACTGTTTAAGTACTTTTTATAAGGTCATTGCCCTTAAACAATCCATGTCAACAGTCTTCTTTATTTTCATGTCATAATAGGTGCTCACATCCTTTCTGGAAATGTTTTTGAACCCCGGGCATTGGATGAACTTCTCCCACAGTGGAAACAGGAAGAGGTCTCTCTCTTTTTCTCTTCCGTTTCTGCTTCCTCAAGTTTTGCTTCAAATTTTTCCTTATTAATTATATGTTAACAACTGTTTCATATAATCTTTTGTAACTTAGGTTATGCATATGAAAATCACACAATTTACTCTAGGAAGATGGGACCAATTTGCCTCATTTCTTCTATTGTGTATGTTTCCTATATCAGATTGGTTACACCCTCTATGTGGACCTTGTAAATAAAAAAATAAAAAAGCTTTTTCATTTACTTCTTGTAAGATGTATCATTTAAAATCCAGAGGGACTTTCATGTACGGATGGCCTTATTGCCTAAGCTTTTATTTTTTATAGTTAAGATAAAGTTTCATTAAAAAATACTAATTCATGTAAAAGAACATGAGGTCGCCAAAAAACATACAGAAAAGACTCAAGATTATGTACTAGTATGAAAGATGGAGGTCTCAGCTTGAACCTGTCATGGCCTGGATTTTTAAGGTTAGCAGCCATGCTATCCTTTGGAAGGGAAAAGTTCAAAGTATAATAATTAATCCAATGGTGAAATCCCTCTTTCCAATCCTCAATTCCAATTGCAAATATCAACATCAAGGTCTTAGTTATCAGAAACATATTTATCCATTAAAAAACATAACTACGTAAATGTATTCACATTGTTATATGTATATTGGAGAAGTTACAATTATATAAATTAATCAAGTGGTAGATCCATTGTGAGATATGAGTAATGATTTGTAGTTCATAGGATGAAATCCTCTTCTTCTATATTTTCTTTATGTGATCCATGGTTCTGCACAAAAAAATTGGTCATGAACTGAAGTTTAGGAACCGACAATGTATTTTGCCATAATTAAATGAGGAAGGAAAAGCTGTTGAGGGATAATTTGTTAATGATAAAGCATGAGGAACTCACAATCAACTGAATTTGTTAATTGAAATTCCACGTGTTTTCTATTGAATTTTAATCCATGTTCTTTTCCAAATATACCTGCAGGCACCAATAAGTGTCCCTGTTTCTTCTGACAAATTTTGGTTTCTTACAAAGAATCGTGCATTTTCACTTCCTTGTCCTTTTGATAACAAGGGAAACTATGTTATAAGGTATTTGTATATGCTTGTATAATACATGGAGCATTTATATAGAAATGTACGTTCAAAATCCAAACACTGCATTCTTTGGCTGGCCTTTTATTTTTAACCTTGAAAAAAGAGGAACCCACGTGCATGTATGCCATGATGATTTCATTTCATTTGCTGCCAAATCTACCTGGAAATAGCTCTGGCTTTGACTCTGTTATGTGCCTATTATAACTCACTACAATCATTTTGATCCATTGTTCCCTGGATAACTTGACTTCATGTAAGTAGTTAATTTGCAGTGGAATTAATAGAAGCTTGCTGGTGTCCTAGGATTTTGCTTAAGTCTACAATTAGAAAGAAGACTGTATATATATATATATATATATATATATATATATATCTGAAATTGGGTTTTTGTTGACCCTGAAATTCTTTTGCTAGTCAAGATGGTTCATGATAGAATCTCTTTGACTGAAAAAGGATTGTTTGTTTACTCATGTTATGCAACCATTACTAAGTTACTGCCTGTGTCATTCAAGGTGATAGATTCTGTTGTACCTTACTTATTAGATGCCTCTTTCATCATATATTGTATGTTTCAATACAACCCTTATTTTCTGATCCAGTTGTTTCAAATCTTTTTGAACAAGCCTCTTGTTGACCCTCTGATGTAGTTTAAGTCAGTTAGTACGTTGGATGGGGACGAAAGCTGAAGAATTGGGGGTTGAAATATATCCTGGCTTTGCTGCTAGTGAGGTACTCTTGTTTTTGCTCTCTTGTTACCAATCAACATACTAGTGTACAGTTTTTTAAATACAAGCTATGGAATTGGTCAGATCTTATATGATGCAAAGGACACAGTTATTGGCATTGCAACTAATGATATGGGAGTTGCCAAAGATGGTTCAAAGAAGGAAATTTTCCAGCATGGTGTTGAATTGAAAGGCATCTCTCTCTCTCTCTCTCTCTCTCTCTCTCTCTCTCTCACACACACACACACACACATTATATAAAATCTCTGAGGTGGGAAATTTGTCTCCCATACACTGTTATACTGCACATCTGCTTTCACTAGATAATGATATTTTCATTTTAGACTTGTCAAATAACTGAAATACTAATTGGAATATTCTGTGCGGGTTGAGTCTTGAGAGTGGCCACCACATGCAAACGATGCTGAAAAGTAGGATTGTATCCAAAGCATCTTAGGTGGGACCAGCATGTTTTGATTGACCAAGTTTTCCAAGCTTTTACATGATAGTTGGTAGGTAAATTATGGGTTTTAACTTGAATAAACAACTCTGTATATTTAAATGTACATTTTTACTATTTGTGTCAGTAAAATGTTTGACATTAATTAAACATTTTAGACAATGACACCTGCCTCTCTCTTGTTATTCTTCTCCTCAAAATGTAAAATACTCACAGACAATGACCTTGATATGTTGGTAGATGCAAGCATACAAGTAGGTATTAGTACGATATATATTTTGCATAGAATGATCTAGTTATCTGTTTTTATATGTTGGTACAAACTGATATGCAAATGTGAGAATACTATGCAGGGCGCATAATGCTTCTAGCTGAGGGATGCCGGGGATCAATATCAGAGGTCTGCAGAAAACGTTTTATTGCTTTAATAGGTGCAATATTCTTAAATGTGAAGCCCTTGCTGGTCAAACTTTATTGTGATATTAGGATGTCTTTGTTTTACATTGCAGAAAATAATTAAAAAATACAACTTGAGAGAGAAAAGGCATGCTCAGCATCAGACTTATGCTTTGGGAATTAAAGAGGTAACTGTTTTTTAACCAATTATAGCTCATAATGGGTGCTAGTCCATTCATTTCATATCTATTCACTTTGGGATGTATGAAATCTGACTTCTTTAATTTTAGAGGTTGTTTGTTAAAAAATACATATGTTAGCTATTAAGTCCTAATATGTGTTAATGTAAGAGTGATTTTGATTGTTTTTGTCTCTATGCCTAGTTGGTTTTCTACCTGTTCCCCCGTACTGCTAAGTGATGCACAATCTTCCATAATTTATATTGTTGTTGTTATATGGAAAATTGATTCTTAAACAATGGGCAAGCCCTTGAATAGAGTTGTAAGCATAGTTGAAGAATTACTAACTTTCTCTTGTAAATATATCTTTAAGCAATTGTGCCATCAAGATTTATCAATATGATTATGAGTTGGTATATTTGATCAAACCTTACCCACCCAAGTAATATGCTTTGCTGTAAGAGAAGAATTTCCTTAGTTTTCACCCACTTAATGCACACACGAAGTTTATGTTGCTTGTTCCCAAGTTCAAATGCTGTGTCATACTCAGGTCTGGGAAATTGAGGAGGACAAACACAACCCTGGTTCTGTGATTCATACTTTAGGTTGGCCCTTGGATCAAAAGACATATGGCGGATCATTTTTGTACCACCTTCAAGATAGACAGGTAAATTGTTCTTATTTGCTAAATTTTTTCAGTCATTAGTGATCCAAACTATATGCATTGCTTTTTTGGCATTATATTCCCATCTTTGCATGTAGCTATTTTGTTGTGGAAGTTAATAGAACTAGCTGATGTCCCGTGCATTGCACGGGTACTATATAAGTTTACTTTAAAATATTTTATAAAAAACAATAAAATTTTTATAATATAAAATTATCTTTATGGCTATGCTTAATACTTATTCTTAATATTGTTGCCTTAACCATTGCTCCCAGCCATGAATTATCTTCCTCCTTAAATTGAAACTTGTCAATAACATATGCTAAATCTCCATTTAAGATAATATATCTTACATATATCTCAATTTCAAAATTAATAGCCTAGACAATCGTTGTTAGTTTTGCTTTTTCCAGATTCAAATTGCTCTTCCTTTACAACTCAATGTTGCTATGAACGACATGTTATCATTTGTTTTTAGACTTTCTCAAGTGCCACATTAGAGATAAGAACTCTTCAAAATGGGATATGTGTCTCAAACATGTGTACTATTTATATGCTTCCATGTCATACGCTTTTGATACATACTACCCTTCATTTTGGTTCAAGAACATATGCTGGTAGAAGCTAATAGATCACTGAGGAAGAAGGCCGAGGTGCTACTTTCTGTGTAAATATTTGGGCAAATGAATGCTTGAAATTAGTATCTTCTTATATAAATTTCACAAGTTTCTCATTATTCTATATGAGAAATATAGGGGAATGTGAAAGAAAAAAATAGATTTTAAACCTAATAAATTTTAATTGTTTACAATTATTTTGGTTGATCAATACCCTAAGAATACACAATAGAAAAAGGTAAAAGCTTCAATTCTTATTCCTCAAACTTCCTCATCAATCAAGCAAAGGATTTTTTTCTTCTATAGTCAAATAATAAAATCTATTACAATTAAAGGCACACATAAAAGCATATTTTAACCTTATGAAGCTCCGATTAAACGATAAAACAAGAAAAAAAATTATGTCTAAAAAATTGAAGAATTTGAATTATATGAGCAAAAAAAAATTACCTAGCTTCAATGATCTTGATGTTGGTTTTCATCCTCTATTCCACTAAGCCATAGACACAGCCCTTTTTCTCAAGTTGCTAAAGAAGCATTTAAAGACAAAATTGGGGCTTCTAATCTGTAAAAGAAGTTTGTTTTCATGTCAAACATTTGAATCAGTGATTTTTTCTAGTTTTTTAATAGACACCCAAAAACATATAAAACCAAAAATAAACTTTTAGTGTAAAAACAATAAGAATTGGAGAGACAAATGTCACAGCACATATGAAACCAAAGAGGCAAAGACATACACTTACAACAATAATATAATATTTATATAATTCTAGAACTCCATCTATGCTTCTCATGATTTGGCATACCATCAGATTATATACATTAAAATTAAAGCAAAAACAGGCATGAGTGAAGCACTTACAGTATCCAAAGAGAGAAGAAATTAACAAAGCTTGAGAGTGAAAGATAAGTTTTTGTAAGCGTGGAGAGCATGTCCATGGTGGATTTGAGGGCTTTTCATCTTCTGCACTCATTCCTTACGGTTGAGAGAAAATCACATGCATGACATGACCAAATGTATGGGAAAGAGAAGAGACAAAAGAAAGAGAATAGCAAGAGGTGATAAGAGACACAGGTTTGTGTTATTGTGTAATTACACCGGGTATCCTAAAAGACATGAAAGGAAAACATAAGTGGATTAGTAATGTCTCACTTAATGATAGAGTTTTTTTTTTTTTTTTTTTTGGCTGAATGCACTTATTGATAGAGTTTATTGTGGAAGAAAAAGAGACTATTCCAAAGGAAGGTGCCACTTGGCAGAATCTCAAGCTTTTCCACATGAGGTCTTTGCTTTTATATGTATATTAATTTGTTTACAAGTGCATCTATGTCTACAAGTTTCAGTGCATATCACTGACATGAATCTTTCATTACTAACTTCTTGATCTGAATAACCCATTAATTCATAAATTGTCTTTCTTGATCATGCAGGTTGCTATTGGCTTGGTGGTTGCTTTGAATTATCAAAACCCTTTTTTGAACCCTTATGAGGAATTCCAGGTAAAGATCTTTATTTCCCTTTTTTTAAAATAAGTAAATATTATACTATATCTTTTATGCATATGCTTATGAATCTAAAGTATTGTATTATGTTCTCTTAGATGTATATAAAATTATATTATAATTCTGAGGGATCTAGTTTCTGTTTTCTCAGGAGACAGATATTCTTTTTCGGGGGTGGGTTAGGGGATTTACAGAATTATTGTTGCATAAAATACCTCCTGAAAAGCTACTATTTTGAACCCTCATTGTGCACCCCTGCATAATATTATTAGTAGTGGTGCATTCAAGCATTTCAAGGAAATGTCTCCTGTTTTTTGTCCCTTTTTTTAACCATAGCCTTGAAAGGCAGGCGGCTATAATTTATTGTAAAGTAATTTCTAGGAAATGGAGCAATTATGAAAAATGATATTAATATTTAGAATAAATTCATTTTTTGACATTGTGGATGGAAATAGCCAAAAAGGGCTGTGGATAAAATTTTTACTGGAATGCATTTTTAGCTGCAGAAACATTGAAAATTTATTTGGCTTCTGCATCCTATTCCTCATATATGATTAAAAAAAAATTAAGTAGTTTTTTATGGAAGGATTCCTATAAAAGATTTCATATACTCCTAAGTCAAGACAGGTAGACCTAGCAGCGAAATTCATGAGTTTTGAGAATTTATGACGAATTCAATTAATTCAACTCAGTATAGTCATCAGTACTATTGTTCCTATCCCAACTATTTGCAAGCTTCTTTGGTCAAGCTTTATTTTTTATAGATTCAAAATTAGTTCATATTGAGCTATTAGGATCACATCACCTACGTAAGTAATGTCATTTTCTGTGTGGGTAGTTTTTATTTGGAGAAGGACCCACCATGGACTTTAGTTTGCAGTTGGTGAGAATTATCTCCTTGTTTTAAGGGTTTTTTTTTTTTTTTTTTTTTTTTGGGGGTTGGGGGGGGGGGGGGGGGAGGTGGTGGTGGTTGAATGAGGGTGATGCTTTTGTTGACTGACACCCTAATTTATTTTCAAAACATCAATCCTCTTTTTGAAACATAATAAATGCTACATTTCAACCTCAAATTAAAATAATTTGTTTCATATAAGTACTGCTATTTGGGAGCTATTCTAGTTGAGCTACAACTCATCGTGAATGGGAACTAGTTTAATGACTATCTATTACCCTATCAAAAACACACTTAATTAATGATTATTTTCCACAAGGTCTGTTATTGATAGGAGAGAGACATGCAATGAACTTAAGTGAATTCAGGGGTGATCCGGGGTGGATTTCCTTATATGACAAACATTAGGCTGGGCAGATTCACTAATATCTTTTGGCTATTTACGATACATCATTTGGTTTCTTGTGTTAGTTCCAAGGATGTGTTATGATGCCTATCCCTGCTCTAGGTCATTTAGCTGTGGATACAAGTATTTGGAATCTTACCCAGTTCTACTATTGGTTTCTCTTCTTATAGAAACTGAAACATCACCCAGCCATCAAGCCACTCCTGGAAGGTGGGAGTGTTCTCCAGTATGGTGCTCGCACTTTGAATGAAGGTGGCTTTCAGGTATGCCAGTAACCCCTAATCTACTTTCAATATACAAGAAACTCATCAAGATTGCAGAATAATCGAAAGTCAATTCTGAATTTCCTGCATGTGGCCTCCATTGTGGTCTTGTGGATCAAGTTTTGTATAGAATATTTGATTTCCCCAACAAACAAATTCTTATGTGATTGCTTGCTGTTATAAATTTATTAAAATTTTACTTGGTGGTTAAAGGTGGAAAGGTCTAAGGACAAAATGTTCATATATTGAGTGCCTATATTTATCAATCAAGTTAAAAATAAGTTATACTGGAGGGAGAATCTTTGATTTTTTATTTTCTATTAGTGATTTAACAGTTAATTACTAATGATATATGCCGTTCTTTGTTGGTTATTATGTGTTATTCAAATATGAATATGATGCTAGTTAAATTTCAGTCTATTCCATATCCAGTTTTCCCTGGAGGTGCAATAATTGGGTGTTCAGCTGGCTTCTTAAATGTACCAAAGATTAAGGGGACTCACACTGCAATGAAATCGGGTACCACAACAGCATTCTAATTGGATGACTTTTATTTAATCTTTATTGCCGCCTGAATATGTCCATTTGAGGATATTTTAAATTAATATAAACAGTGTAATAGTTTGGAAAGTTTGAATCAAAATGGTCGTGTGCTTTTCTTTTTCTTTTTCATTTTTATCTCTCTATATGAGAGTGTTTTCTTACATATATCTTCTTAGATATTTAGAAAGAACTGGGGGGAAGGGGAGAGGAATAGAAGCAATGGCATCTGGATCATGTGGCATTTCCACCCTGACAAACTAGGAGTGGATTGTGGAGGGAGAGGTAACGAGTTCAGATCAATGCATGTTTGAATTTTTTTTTAACCTATCAAAAAAGGGTCTGGCTTCCCATTCATTCATGTCCAGATACTAAGGATGTGAGCATATCACTATAGAAATTTGTATAGTTTTTTTTTTTAATTGGTCAAATCAGTATTCCATGTGGCTGAAACCAATTTTTTGATTGAGTAAATTATTGGTCCTTGTGACCAACCATGGTTTTGCTAGATTTACTATTTCTTTCACTTTGTATCTATCATGATTCAATGTGAATTTGCCTCATCTTTGCTTTTCTCCTTTTGTGATCACAGACAAATAAATATATTTGTAATTTTTTTTACAACGTTAAAAAAAAAAAAAAAAATTTCTTCTTGTAAATTGTATATATTATTAGATGTGAATTTTCTTCTTTTCTGGACACGTGATATAAATTTTTTGTTGCCATTTGCCCTTCTTCCTGTAAAGTTATGTCATGGTACATCAGAGATGATTTCATTTTGGTTTTCTACACCAATGGAATTACATCCTATATTGCTCTTTATTGGCTACCATGGCTGTCTATTTGGAATGATTTATTAAATATAGTAATATATTCCTGTAAATGGATATTCATTCATAAGTCTGAGTTCTAGATGCATTCGCAACATTTTCATGTGTGCCTATTAGCAATTTTGATAGATACGATAGTATTTCAAACCTATGGCATCCGCTCCATGATGATTGTTCTTTATCATCAAATCAAGACATCAATTGGTTTTTTGTGTAGATGGGGATTAGAACCCAAATCTCTTATTCAAGAGATAAGAAACTTTACTAGTTGAGCTAACTAAAACCCACCTATTAGCAATAATTATGAGGATTGCTTAAAATTCTGCCATTTTTTTCTAATTTTCCTGTTTCTTACAGGAATGCTAGCAGCAGAAGCTACATTTGGTGTACTTAAAGAGGGCTTGAATCTGGAAACATATTGGGATGCTTTACAGAACTCATGGATATGGGAAGAACTATACAGAGCTCGGAACTACCGACCAGTAAGAAGCAATTCACTATCTTCTCTAATTTCAAAACTATTATTTCCCTAGATTTCCATCTATAGCTTGAAGTTTTACTGTGCATCTCTTTAAACTTCGTGATTTCTTTACATGTCTTCCAATGGTTGAAACACATCCATAAACTATACCTCAACTTGCCACCTCCTAAATGGATTGTATCAATTGAATATTAGAGCAGATTGCCCATAAATTATTATTTGTCTAACTGGACAGATGGTCAAAAGAATCATTCCACTCCATTTCTGATTGATCTGGGAGGTGGCTGGCACAAGATTTAATGGCCACTAAATGGATTTTCATGTTTACTTAATTTATAATTAGTGTAACCTATAATCTTACAAATATTTTCTTATCATTATAGGCATTTGAACATGGGCTTATTCCTGGCTTGGCCATAAGTGGAGTAGAACAGTAAGATCTCACATCCTGCTGATTATGCTACTTATTATTTTTAGTGTATGAAGATCACTCATTTTTATTGTTCTTTGTTCTTTTCTCTCTCTCTCTCTCTCTCAGTGCAAACTCTTCTTTTTTTTTTTTAATGCCTTTTTTCAGTGCATACTCACTCACCCATATTTTTGCTTGCAGCTACATACTGAAAGGAAGATCCCCCTTCACACTGAAGCATGGGAAACCTGATCATGAAGCAACAAAGGTAAGGAGACTTTACCAAGGCTACCATGAGTTCAAGTCACACTTGCACACATAGTGACAAAGTTGATACTCAGCACTGAATGGAATTTTTTTTTTTTTTTTGATAAGGCTGAATAGAATGAAATAGTTAAACTAAAGTTGTGAATCATTTTAAGTAAAAACAGTTCAGATATGATTTTGGATGGGAAAAAAGCAATTCATTAGATGGGGAAGAAACAAATAAAATCAAGCTTCACCCTAGGATATGATATGATATCAGCAATCTGTGAATGGCCATGATGTTAATTTGTGTATATTAGTCAATTATACACCACAAAATGAGGTTGTAGGCGCTAATCAGAACCAGATATGTTTTTTCAATTAGAAAATGAATGATTTTGTTACACCATAGTACTCAATTACTCATGGGCTGAATTGCTTTTGGTTTTCTTGTCATATGACATCTGATGCTCACCCTACAGAAATATAAATCATTTTTTCATTCTCCAATAACTTGATGAACATATGATCCTTGTCACCGACTTTGGAGAAGTTTTCTTCTGGTTATTTTTTATCATATTCACCTTCTAAGATCAACCACTTGATCATGCAATAATTTTATTACATCATCAATTTTTGCTTATGTAACAAATTGATTGAACATCTCAGGATAGATGTATTGGGAGCATTAGATTATAGGTGCAGTCTGAGCTGTGCCCATAAGTAACATAGAACTAGATTTGAGATTTATGATCTACCAAATGCTATAGCCAAAATTTGACATATTTTACTGTAAACAATTTTTTATCAATGCACTCATATATGCACACGGGCAGCAATATTTTGCTAATGTAAATGTAACAAACTGATTGAACATCTCAGGATAGATGTATTGGCTGCATTAGATTATATATGCAGTCTGAGTTGTGCCCATGAGAAACAAAGAACTAGAATTGAGATTTTCAATATAGCATATGCTATAGCCAAAATTTGACTTATTTTACCGTAAAAAATTACTGATCAATGCACTCAAATATGCACACAGGTTGCAAGGTTATGTTCTCCAATTCAATATCCAAAGCCAGATGGGGTTTTGTCTTTTGATGTGCCAACCTCTTTACACAGGTTTTAAACAGTGAATATATTCTCAATTTTTTATTCATGTATATTTTAATCAGCAATTTGCAATGGAACATGTTATGTGGGAACCCATCTCACCCACCCTGTTAGATTGCAGATTTTACAATCTTGGCTGGGTTTGGATAATGATGCAATTTTACAAACTGATGTGTTAGGCTTGTGGTGGACTGAGTTTTTCATTACCTCAGTGCACCTTGCAGCATCACTTTTATGTGATGTACTTATTCTATTAAAGTTATGAGTGCATGTTATTAAATGTTTACAATAATTCCAAAGTGATAGTTCATAAAAGAAGTTTCTTTACGGTTATGAAGATCCACAAAAAGAAGTCTTCTGGTAATAAGAATCTTTTGAATTTGATACTCAAAAGGGATTTTTTTTTTTTTTTTAATGAACATTCTCAAAAAGGGAAATAAATACTTAAACACATCTACTCTTTATAAGAATGGCAAACTAGGACCCCATATAGAAAAAGTGTTTTCTATAGGCTCCCAGATATTACAATGACAGGACGATGTCAAAGAGCCTACATTTAGGTCTCTGTGCTTGATGTGGCCTTGCACTAAAGAATTCGTACCACTTTTGGGTGTCCTATTTTTGAATCCTGTGCTCCCATGACTCGTAAGATGTGTAGCAGGATGATATCCTATATACGCATGCAAAATTTATACCATAACAACATTACTGGACAGGGATCTTGCACCCATAGCTTTTGCTTATCCTGCCCTGTCTTGCTCTTTATGAGGAGGAGCATTAATTACAGAAACACTTTGGGGAAGGGAAAGCTCCAAACCAAACACCTCATAATCCTATTCTTATAATGGGATCGTGAAAAATATGGATTGCCCTGGGTTGTTAGCTTGGTTAACAAACTAAACAATGACCATAATTTCATTTAAAGAGGTAAATATTGGTGTGCCATTTTACTAATATCAAAAAAAAAAAAAAGGGTGAATTCAAGGAAATTTGATTTATTCGGGAAAAGTGCTGATGTTTACCTCTTCTTCATTTCTCTCATTTTCTTGGCATTGATATATTTGTATTTATGTGTTTGTTTAGGAGCAACACAAATCATGAACATGACCAACCTGCTCACCTTCGCTTGAGGGACCCCAAGATTCCTGAACAAGTTAATTTGCCAGACTATGCTGGACCCGAGTCACGATATTGTCCTGCACGTGTATACGAGTAATATGCAATTTGACAGTTTGTGCTTTGAGAAATCTTCTATAAATGGAGTATTTCACATTATCTTCTCAATCTGTGTCTGAAATGTAGGTATAACCCAGATGAAAAGAGTCAACTAAAATTGCAGATCAATGCTCAAAACTGCCTACACTGCAAGGTAATATTCAAGGCCATTTGGAAGGTAGTTGGATCTTTGTGTTGGTTAGCATATGTGATATAAATTGCCTACACGCACACATTTGGAAAGAGAATTTTTATAGAAAGGGAAATATTTTTATTTACCTGATAGGCCTGTTTACTCTGGTAAAGTTTTTTCCTCACACGTAGTAAATCACTTCGCTAGGCAGTTGCATACACAAAGCAAGCACTTGGAATGTAGCTTGCTATTCCAACCTGCATCTAATGTATGCATTAGATGATTGAAAAAATGAAAAGATATTTTGTTCGTTCAAGTTCTAGCTGTATCTTTGTCCACCATCAAATTCTAGGCTCTATGGTTCTCTTTGCTTTGAATCCCAATTAACTCGGAAGTGGTAACTATTTTTTAGAATTAAAAGTTAAATCGGGCTTATGACTAATTAGATTTTGACTGGAACTTTCGCAATAGAAATGAAATTTAGAATTTGGACAGCATAAGAAATTAAGCAGATCCTATTTATCACAGCTTGACTAGATTTGTTACTTTTTACAGTAGATGTTTCTGTCTCTCAAGATGAGGTTGTGCTAATTTTTCTTGAATATTGTCAGGCATGTGATATTAAAGACCCAAAGCAAAATATTGAGTGGACTGTGCCAGAAGGTGGCGGTGGCCCAGGTTACTCAGTCATGTAGATCAAGCACTTACGTGTCTCTTATTGTTTCTTCAACCCAAAAAAAAAAAAAAAAGGTCATATGTAATGTAGATAATTCATGATGCCTTTGACCATTTCAAAATAAATTAAGGTTTACACAATGCATATTTTTCTGTTGGATCTCACAAGCTACATCAATAACAAAATGGCATGGATTGGCATCGAAGGCCAGAAGCCATTTCAAATTATCGATCAAATAAGATGGCATTATTTCTGATTTGTAGAAACCAGAAAGGCATATTATGCATGGCAGAAGGAAAATTTTCCATAGATTTTTCACAATGAGCCATTTTTCATCAAGAAGGACAATATTTCTGGCATCATCTCCCATACCCAAAAAAGGTGTTAGTTTGTTACTGAATCCTGCAATTCTGTGGAAGATATCAATCAAAGAATGTAAACGAAGCCATTCATGTGAGTGTGATGTTGCATACAGCCTACATATTATTAGATACTTTTTCGTCTGCGTGAGCAATGCATAAGTTGCATAGCTTCAAATCAATGAATTATTCTAGCTAGCAAAATGGTGGAATATTATGAATGTTTCCATCACATTTGGCCCATGGTTTGAGATTGTTATGGGTAAAGCCATCAAACAATGTACAAGAAAATAATTCCAACTAGCTATAGTTATATATATATATATATATATATATATATAAAGAAAATCTATAGTTTTTTTTTTTTTTAATTCCAACTAGCTATAGTTAACAAAAGCTCTATCCAATAGTTCCATTACTAATTGTGCCTTTTATCTTTTATTCGAATATATATAATCCTTCGGCCTTCAATGACAATGGACCAATTTTGCCTATTTGTCTATAAGCTCTTGTAACTTCGCCCCAAGAAGAACCATCTCAATAAACTAGAATTTGTTCTCTTCATTTAGCACCTGATTGAAGTCTCTGCACAGATCCATCACCCTTCTGTGCCAAGTCAATCAGTCTTCCAAACTGCTATTCTATGAGCTAAAACCTAGTTGTCGTACACTAAGGTAACTCAACACTTTTATCCTTTATTCAACCTGAGCTTTACATGGATAGTATTTTAATCTACACACAATGAGGTGTTTAGAGCATTCACACCCAGCTGAGGTAAAAAAGCATAAAAGAGAACGATTCATTCAAAACCTCCTCTAAACTACATTGAAAGGATCCATCAGTGTTTTAGCAAAATAGTCATGGAAAAGCCTTTTGTTACCTTACAAAGAATTACACCAAATGAACTTGTGGGATTGAGAGAAAATAAAGACAGAAAATTGTTTTATTTATAAAGCATGTGATTGTTGGACTTGTTGCCTTTGAATTTAGAAAATATGATCGTTGGGTTTAAATTTTAAAAATATGATCGTTGGGTTCAAATTTCAAAAATATGACTGCTAGGTTTGCATTTCAAAAATATGACCATTAGGTTTGAATTTGAAAATATAACAATTGGTCATTCAAATTTCAATGACTTTAGTCAAAAATCCATATCCATTATCCCTTGTTCTTCATTCAGCTGTCTCTATAACTATAAGGAACCAAATGGATGAATTTATTTCTTAGACAATTTTTGGTGTCTAACCCCATACCTTTCCAGCTTTGTATCACTCCATGTCCCTTGAAGGACTATAAACTGGGCCACTCGGGTTCATCTTCTGTCCCAAAAGAATCTGATTCTAGCCTTTTACTGAAATTAATAATCTCACTTTGTGAATCTAGCCCACTGGTCCAAAATAACTAAATACTAGATAGCATTACATTAATCTTATTGTTTTGGTTCCAACTTGACCTCCTCTATTGCTTGCATATCTTACTGTCTTAAGAGCTGAACTTGTATCTTATGTATGTTCATGTTCCAAAGCCCAATTTTGAATTCTTCATAAATGTAGAACTAGTTAAGAAAGTAAATTACTAATGAAACATAGAACATTACTTGAAAACATAAACTACAACAAAAGACTATATAAAATAGGCTTACTGATATCATTAGATTGAACATGGTTTTTACATTAGATATAAGGGAAGGATTTATGAGGGAGGTTAAGTTCTGCCCTTCCATTGTTACAACTTATTTATAGGCCATAGAATTCAAAACAGCTTACCTCAGTTATGTCCGATCATGCATAAGATCGTAGGGGCTTGGCTTGTGATTGACAAGTGATTGAAGAGTAGGGGCTTGGTTGAGCCAAAACTTCTGTTGGATAAGGCTGCCACAGAGAGCAATAAATGCATCTGACATGCATAGATACAGTTGAGTGAAACTACTTCAGGATGTTTTTGAGACTTTTTTTTTTTTTTAAGTGTTGGACAAACTTAATCCCACCAGAGTAGGTCAATTACCTACTCTGGTGGTCAATTGATCTGAAAACTGGACCTTTACACATAGTCCTGACTAGATATAGTTTGAGATTGTTATGGGTAAAGCCATCATACTATGTAGTATGTACAAGAAAATAAGTCCAACTAGCTATAGTTAACAAAAGCTCTATCCAATAGTTCCATTACTAATTGTGCTTTTTATCATTTATTCGAATATGTATATTGACTCCTTCGGCCTTCAATGACAATGGAGCAATTTGGTCCTCTTCATTTGCACCCGATTGTAGTCTCTACACAGATCTATTACCCATCAATAGTCTGTGCCAAGTCAATCAGTCTTCCAACACTTCTATCCTTTATTCAACCCAAGTTTTACTTCGACAATATTTTAATCTACACACAATGAGGCGTAAGAGCATTTGCACCGGTTGAGGTAAAATAGCATAAAAAGAGAATATAATTCATTCAAAACCTCCTCCGAACTACATTGGGCGGATACACCAGTGTTTAGCAAAATAGTTGAATCACTTACAAAGAATTACACCAAATGAACCTGTGGGGTTAAATAGAACCGTGATGTAATGTTGATTCTTTTTTGTTATTCAATTCTTCTATGGCAATAGCTAAAGTAAGTTCTAACTCATCATCAGAAAAAGATGAGTAAAATTGATCTCATCAACTGAAAAAAGAAAATCAAGTTCAAAAGAGAAATCCAATGAGAGAAAATAAGGACTAAATGAAATATAGAACTAGGTAGAAGTGGATAAAAATTAGAGAAAAAATAATCTTTTTTATAGAGAAAGAATATAAATGTTCGACCTGTTGGCTTTTAATTTCAAAAATATAACCGTTGGATTTAAATTTCAAAAATATGACTGTTAGGTTTGAATTTAAAAACATGATTGTTGAATTTGAATTTTAAAAATATGACTTTTAGATTTGAATTTCAAAAATATGCACGTTGGCCTTTCAATGAGTCGAGTTAGAAAGCCATTTGGATATCTATCATTTTCCTTATTCTTCATCGCGTTATGTCTCTATAACTAAAAGGAACCAAATAAGCCCAATGGAAGAATTTATTTCTTAGACAATTTTTGGTGCCTAATTCCATACCTTCCAAGCTCTATATCACACAGTCCCTTGAAGAACTATAGACTGGGATTCGTCTTCTGTCCAGAAGAGTCTGATTCTAGCCTATTACTGGAATTAATCATCTCACTTTGACATCCTCTATTGCTTGCACATCTTCCAGTCTTAAGAGCTCAACTTGTATCCTATGCATGTTCCAAACCATTTTTTGAAGTGTTCATATGTGTGGATAGTTTCTGGTTCAGGCCAATCACCTACGGTGATCAAAAAGGCTCAGAGTTGATCTGAAAACAGGACCCTTATATCTAGAGCTTCTAGACCATACTTGAAATTGAAAGTTTTTTGAACTAGTTCATTGGAATTTAAACATGTACTCCTCAACTAATTCAAAGCAACAGCCAGGTCAAGTGTGGCTTATCAATCCACATCTTTTTCAAAGTTTGAAAACCAGTTCATAAAAGCATTAGACCCATTGCAGTTGTTGATCATTTGTTTCAAACAGAAACTCAACCATAATTGGTAATCAAGGCCAAGGGTCTATCTGACCCCTATCTGCAGGAACCTAATGTTCCAAGGAGTGTTCTCATCCCAAGTCACATACTCAAATATGCCAATCATACTAACCCAAATACGGTGCCGCCTTTATATCATGGTATTCTAAGTAAGATCATTAATCTGAACCCAAATTCCAAACTGAAACCTTCTCCAGAAATAAATGACTGAGGATGGTGTGTTAGGCTTCCATTTCTCTACTATCATGAGTGCACCATCAAGAGCCTAAGGAACTTTGTATGTTTTCTAACACTTACCCTTTCCCTGAGTCCCTCATTGATTAGGAGAGTGCTCCTATTTTTGAGTTTAAATACCATTGTGAACTCCCCTAGATATCATCAGATGTAAGACCTAAATTGCAAAGGTCTTATCTATTATCATACAAACACGCACCCCGTCCCACGTGAATCCGAATAAGTCACTTTGACCCATTTATTTTCCGTCTTCCAAGCTTTTTTGCTGTTGGGTTTAGCTTTCTTAGGTTTTTATAACCATTTGTGACTATCGGTTTTTAAGTAGTTAATCTTGGACAAATCAATCATTTTACTAAATATTTGACCAAGTCAATGGCTTACCTTAGATTTTAAATGACATTAGAGCATTCTCATCAAGGCAAGCAAATGCTATTTATGCTAAAATTTGAAATACAATATGCTATAATTACAAAAAATCAACCTCCATCAATCCTTCCAAATTCTATATTTTTTACAATACAGCTACAGTGGACTGCTAGACATAGCAGTCCACTGTAGCAAGATTGTTAAAAAAAAAATATTTGTTTAATAAAAGCGGGCTCCACTTTTTAAAAAATATACTTATTTAATAAAAAGAAAGAATAAAGAAATCATAAAGAAAGAATAAAAAAGAATATTTAAATGAAATGGTAAAATAATAGAAATTTTGATATTTGGTGAATTGTAAAGTGGTATGTTAAAATTGATAAAGTAAGATTTTAAAATGGTAAATGCTAAATATTTTAGCATTCTTGATGAGAATGCTCTTACAATTTAAACAATGTTAGATCCAAGATAATAAATCCTAACCTTGCAATGGAAATTCCATTTCATTATCCTGTTTCAAGCTTAGTAATAACACTTCCACACCTATTTATCAAAAAACCAACACGCTTTCACACCTCTCCTTTTCAGGAACTCTGGCTTTTTGGAGCTGATAGCAAAATAGTAATGCACATGAACCATTAGGAAAATCTACTAGGTGCAAATCAGCTCCACCTAGTAGATTTAGGAAAATCTACAAGGCAGAATCAGCTCCACCAGAATCTATTAGGAAAATCTACACAAGAACAAAATATGGCCTACTTCAGCTGGAAGAATACATGCATCTCAAGATTCTCAACTGACAGCAAAATGAACAAAACACGGCAACCCAGACAAATACATACCAAATTCCAAGGTCCAACAGACAAATGTAAACCGATGTCCAGTCTGAATAGCTGGCATGTGTATCATGTATGAGAGAGAGAGAGAGCTCAAAGCAAACCTCAAAAAATTGGAAAGAATTACATCAGCACCATATAATAGCAACTAGGTGCAAAATATGTAAAACAAATCAGATATATAGCCCATTCAAGCTAAAACTAAAATAATATATAGAACTGCCTACAAATACAATGGATATAGTCCACCATTCAATCTAAAACTAAAATTATATATAGAACTGCCTACATATAAAAGATGATATAGATGCATCTGAACAAATTCAAAAGACAGAATGGACTAGAAGGGAAGGGGGAAAGGGAAGAATGTCCTATCTGGTGACAGATCTCAACTACAGTTTTGAACAATGACCTTTCAATACCTGGCCTACTGGCCCATCTCTCTTAACACTCTTTTGAAACAGGGATGTTGACATCTGAAGCATTTTCCTTTTGGCTGGGAGAAGACATGGATCCTCTGAGTTTCAAGTCTCCAGTTTGTTGTTGCTGCTGCTGCTGTTGTAGTTCCTGCTGCTGCTGCTGCATTTGCTGCTGCTGAAGCTGATGCAGTTGATGTTGCTGAAACTGATGCTGCTGCTGCTGCTGCTTCTGAGAATGAATTTGAAGCTGTTGAAACTGCTGTGTGGTTAAAACAGTGTGCATTGCATGATTGTTAGGATAGAATTGCTGGCCACCTCCAAAAGAAGCAAAATTCATCATAGGTCCGCCATTTGGCATAGCTTGGCCAGTCAATACTTTCAAATGCTGAATTTCCTCTTTGAGTGCATCATTTAGTGCTATCACAAAACAAGAAATAATAATTATGACAAATAGCAAAAGCACACAATACATATACATACATATATAGTACAAGTGTGTATGTGTGGGATAATTTTCTTTCTTTGGGGAGAGGAGAGGAGGGGGATGCTAATAAACATTATTACAAAGAGTAAGAGTTAGTTTTAGGTGCTACGTTCATAGATGGCAAAGCCACAAATGTATATTCAATCTGTGAAAAAGCAATATGTGTTCAAAGTGGGAGGCATCATATTCAGCGCAAAAAATCTTGACTGCCATCATGGCAATTGATATGACTATTGCAATAATTAAAAAATCCATTTCAAACAACAGCTATGCTTATAAATGCTACTGGGTGAACAAACAGAGCTGTAGAGGAACAGAAAACCATTAATGGAAAAATGAATGAATCGAAAAATAGCATCTGCAGCATCACATGCATGTAACTTATGCATTAGCAACAATATGTTGCACAATCATTGGAATTTCAATTTATTTTTTCCCCTAATTTCATAGGCCATTTGCATTATTTTCCTCACTAGAAAGCATTAAATGTTACATCGTGCCAACCTCCTAAATTAATCATAGTTTCACATCACTACAAACAAATGCACAAATATTACCAACTCTAGAGCAGAAAACTGTCATTCAGAAGAAAGAGACAGAGAGAGAGAGAGAGAAACCCAATGGTGAACAAAAAGAAATGCATATTCACACAACTGAAGTCCAAATTGTAAGCAAAAAATATTTAAAAAAAAAAAAAACTATAATTGTACAACCTTCTATCATTTAGATATTGTATCCATAACTACAAACTGATGGATTAATAAGCAACAACTGTTCTTAGTTCCCCCCTTCCCCCTTTTTTTGATAAGTAACAACCATTTCCAGTTATATGCCTAGCATCATAAATGCCAAATTTTATATACAGACAGAGATATTAGTAATCAACTGTATTCACTCTGATAATTAAACAGTCGTAGACAATCAAACTAATTATATGTACATCATAATGATCTAAGCATTTGAAACCAAAGCATATCAATTTCTGAAAAAATTTATAAAAAAATGCATATTCCCAGCTCCCACCAATCAAAATCCAAATTAAAAAGCAAGATATCATTTGTATTACCTTCCCAAATCTTCAAAATGGTATCATTATGCTAATGCAGGGAACCACATAACATAGAGACAAGAAACTTCCATGCAAATACAAAAAATTATCAAGATTTGCCACTTTAACATTCAAGAAAGTCAAAACATGCCAATGGTTTGTTTTGCTGGGCACAAATCCTAATTTGACACCAATAATACTCTATGACAAATGGAACATAATATGAATGAGGCAACTACCAGAGAGAAAAATCACGAGCAGGAGACAACCAACATTCCCTATAGCGGGTAACCTATTACACATTAAAACCCCTCCCTCCCCCTTCCACAAGTGCACGCTTGTACACACACACAAACAAACACATATATAAGCATGCGTATACTTATTGCATAATATGTACCCTACTCTAACAAGATTCATCATGTAAGCTATTCACGTTGTGTTAAATTGTGCTAATCCCCACAGAAACATACTAAAAAAAAAAGATCATATGGCTTTGAATATATCCCAATTAAAAGTAATTTGAATACTATTCTTAACAATGATTCACAAGATAGATGCTTACCATCTTGCAAGTGAACCTGTTGCTCCATTGTTTGCAATCGCAGTTTCAGTTCACTGTTCTCAGCAGTCAGACCATTTGTATCTCTCTGCTCAAAACAAACATATAGACTTGTATGGTAAGGAATGCTAGACATCAAAGAGTGCAGAACAAAGAGGAAAGATACGCTAACACCCACTAAAACTGGATACATTCAATCATAAATAAGGTTATGGGCTGCGATGTACTCATGTACCTGCAGGAGGGTCAATTGAGCAGACAACGAAGTTGCTTCTGTTTGCAGTGTCTGCACTTTTCTCTCAAGCTCTGCAATGTATCGCATCTTCCTTTCCTTTGATCTAGCAGCCGACTGCCTGTTTGCCCAGATCCTGTTACATGAAGCAAAAAGAGGAAATATTAGTATAATGCTTAGGTGAAACACAAAGCTATAACATGGAAAAAACTGAAGAGGACAAATGAAATATAACTAGGAGCAACCACAAACAAGAAAGAACCAGAAATCATATAATATCAAAGAGATGGGACCCACAGGATAGAAATATCAATAGCACCAATAAAATTAAAACACGATTTCTCTATAGAATGGTAATATAAATTACCTTGAGACCCCCATAAAGAGAGGAACAATGAATCTCTCCAGGAGGAAGACACAAAAAGTAATGACAACCTTAAATTCAAAAAGCAAAAGATGGATAGCCAAAGTGAGGTGGTATTATAGATCCTTAGTCAGATCTAAACAGAAGCAAAAAGTGGATGACAACTACATCTTAGAGTCCAATTTTCCATCTCATCCCAAGGAACCTCTAAGAAAGCAAGAGCAACACAATCCCATAAAACTCTACAGCAGCCACTAAAAAGGAGGCAGGAAAAACCAACAGCAATACAAATGTGAAAAATGCAACAAATCTGGACCCTACAACCAAAATTTTCACTCATACACAAAACCAGCCAGTCACATTTGGTAAATTTAGAAATGATGGAGAAAGATGAATACCAGAATGTTGCTAATAAGTATTTAAGCATGGACGCAATTGTGCAGGAAGAAATTAACTACTTGTTACCATGAAATACATGTTTCAAAATAAAATTTTATTAACTGATTTCAGAGTTGACATAAAGCCAGAATACCATTATACATCCTTAATTGCTTTGAAGATCAGACAAATTCAAATATCATATATTTCTTCAAGAAATGATACCTCTTTGCACGCTTGGGATCAATTAAAGCAAGTTCTGCAAGTTTAGCAGCTGACATGGCTTTCTTGGAATCAGCTGCAGATAAATCTTCTGAACCTGAAACAAGCATCTCAGGTTTGATTGTAGTTGACCCATCCATGGACTGGCTATGTTGATGCCTAACTCTGGGCCTCTCGCTAGAACCAATGGAAACATGCTCAGCAGAAGTTGTCATTGCTCCAGACGCTGGTGTTTGCACAGATGCCTGTGCCAGAGTTGTTGCTGCTACAGCAGAAGATGGCTCTCCCATTTGAAATGCTGATGTAGCAGATGATGAATTGAACTTATCCATATCAAGATACATAGACAACAAGTCCTCCTCAGTCTCATCAGAAAAAGAAGGCCCATCCCCGGCACCCACAACACCAAGATCACTATCAAAGCTAATATCATCAGGAAGAGTAAGAATCTCCGAATGGGCACGTCTATGACCCAAATTCCTACGCGGGGTATCGGGCATTCGGCTAATATCATGGCTAAAGTGACTAGAGTCCGTGTTCATGCCATGTCCAAAATGGCCAGCATCTGAACTGGTACCCGGGCCCAATGGTAGGAAGGACGGCGATGTTGAAGATGGCTCAGGTTTCACATTGAAACTACTTCCACTAGGTGAATAACCCGAGTACCGGCCAGACGGGGGTGGAAAACCCCCACCATGGCCCAGGGTTTTGTCCTTATCCATCTAGAAACAACCTTAAGAACCGAATAAACTCTCACACAAACAGCTCAACAGTACCAAACCCCCAACAATTGCTTCTAGAGCAAATCAAACCCTAGAAGAAAATTATCCAAATTCAAAATTTTCACACCCCTAAAGAACCAATCTTTTCTTCAAGCTTCAACAAATAGATTCCCAATACCCAATATAGCTGAAAACAGTAACTGATTGCAATATTGAAGCTATCAACCTCACAAAAACCTAGAAATGACAAACAAAGAAAACTCAATAAAAATTACAAAACTTTCCACCAATACCTGCAAATGGGTATTCAAAATAAACAAATAAAACCCCAGAATCCGACCCAGATCAAAGAAACCCAATAATCCAAAGATCTGACTAATGGGTCTGCTTTGAAAAGGACAAGCAATTACAAACAGAGACACACACGGACAGAGAGAACATAAAATTAAGAAACAAGTACACAATTACACATGCATATATATATATATATATATATATATTATAAATAGACAACAACAACAACAAAAAATTGTACAAAACAATAATACATAAGAGCATTTAACAGGAGCTTACAAACTTTCCCAGGAAAATGCTAGATTTTTCTCGGGAAAGATAATGAAAGACATAAATTCCCTCACATATTGTGCTGGCCAGTGATGCAGAGACCAGAGATGTTGGAATTCGGAGCTGTAAAGCGTTGAAGAGAAGAGAATCCCACGCGGTTTTTTTTTTTGTGCAGAAAGCGAATCTGAGACTCAACTAAATCACATGCACAGAGACACAGAGAGAGAGAGAGAGAGAGAGAGATCTGAGAGTGACGAGAAAGCGAAGCTTCGAAGAGAAGATGATGTTATTCTATACATATAATTACATATGGATATCTCTATATATATGTAAGGGACCCGAATCCTCTGCAGCACTTGTCCCCTTACCTGCCTTCTTTGTATTTGCAATATTTAATTTTTAGCTCTTTCTAAGTAAGTTTTGGACAATATTTTACCTCCAAAAACTAATCTTTGCCCATGGTTGGTATATATTTTTATTTTTAATTTTATTATAAGATTTAATTTTTTTTAGATTATTAGCCCGCAGCTCGAACCCACGTCCTCTCAGCTCCCACAAGCACTTCTCCCGAACAATACGATGATAACTAATAATTATAAGATTCATTAAGTTGTATTTAATAGATTGTATAACTAAAAAAAACACGTGGACGATAATTTATAATAATTTTAGGATAATATATTTCCTCTAAGCTAACGCAGCCTAATCATCATATATCATTAGTTTGCATTTTAATTATGTGATCTATTAAGTCATTTAATAGTTGTATAACTAAAAATTACACGTGGATGATTATTTAAATCACCACGTGATTTGTTAGAATAATTTCTGTTTAAACTGGTTTATGGGGAAATTAATTTGAAAAATTATTAGCTCAATTGAAAAACAAACTTAACAATACAAAAATAAAAGAAGAACAAAAATAATTTATGTTTAATTATGTGATCTATTAAGTCATTTAATAGTTGTATAACTAAAAATTACACGTGGATGATTATTTAAATCACCACGTGATTTGTTAGAATAATTTCTGTTTAAACTGGTTAATGGGGCAACTAATTTGAAAATTTATTAGTTCAACTGAAAAACAAACTTAACCATAGAAAAATAAAAAAGGAAAAAAAATAGAAGAATACTTTCAAGTATGGCATGAGGAAAGGAATTTACAAAGGCCTGGTTCGATCATCAAACCATTAGGTATTGGAAACAAGTTATTGTGTTTATTCCAAGTAATTATATTGAGGTACATAATTTGTTGAATGTTACAAAGCGCTTCAAATAACAGTAATCTTTTTATTTACTATTTTGTTTAATTTTGTATTTTTTTTTAAATTCTATATTTTATATTAATTTTAGTATATTCATATTATGTCATTTTTATAATTTATAAATAAATTATATTTTTTTAATATTTCTGATTTTTAAGTGCTCTTACAATGCTGTTTCGTTCTCCTTTTGGTAAAACTGCAAAATAAAAGGGTTTTTTTTTTTTTTTTTTGAAGGCAAGGTATAATTGTTATAGTAGTTGTAAGAATTAATTCAAATAACTTGGTAATGAGATTTTCATTATTACTTCATTATTAACTCTCCATTTTTTTTTTTATTAACTCTCCATTTTAACAAAGAAAAAATGGTATGGACTAAAGCATAGCCTACACATATTCAACAGACTCTTTAAATCAATTTTCTTTAACACTTTTTTCGGATGGAGGGAATGGAATAAAGAGAATTATTTTGGAATATTCTTTCTATTACTTTATTTGGGAGTTTTCATAAAATTAAAAAAAAATGAAAAGACCATTACTTTATTTGACAGTTTAAGTAAAAGGGAATGAAATAAATAAGAGGAAACATTTATTTCTTACTTTTCCATCAAAACCTTAAAATTTCATTGCCTTCAAAAATTGAGAAGAATAAAAGGAAATGAAATTAGATTTAATGAAATTTTGACTAAAACTCTTAAAATACCTCTATACATAGGGTCCTTTATGTTAAAATAGCAGTATAACAATAACATTGTTATAAAATAGTTATATTCCATTCATTCTATATTACTCCAAAACAAAGTTACTTACATTTTATCTTTTTCGATTCTTTTATTTTAAAACATCGAAACAAGATTACTTAATATCACTTCACCCGTCTCTTTTCTTTTCTTTTCTTTTCTTTTCCATTCATTTATATACAACTCATTTCATTCTATTCTAATCCTTTATGAACTCCCAAACAAACGCCAATAAAAATTGGAGAGTGAAACCATAAAATTATCTTCAATGGACTCTCAACCCAAATGCCTCTATTTAGATATATAGTGACTCTCCACATCTGGATTGACTGTAGATTTATATAGATAATTGAGAGTAACATATTGAACAAACACTAATAAAAACTGTCTTGCATAGAACTAATACAAAAACAACAAAAGAAAACAATTAAGACACCTATCTAACCCAGTCTAGATTGCATGACTTTTGGTAGTGGAAGGGATGAGCACGGCGGAGAGGACAACACTGAAAAGTGAGCACAATCAAGATGACAATGTTGTTGCACTTAGGCTCCATCCGTTTGGAGAGAAAATAAGAAGGATAGAAAACTAAGGAAGGAAAATAGGCATTTTTTACTATTCGTTTGAAAAGAAAAGAAAGGGAGGATGGAAAACCGGGAGGAAAATTTTCCTCCCGGGCCCACAAAAATTTTTCTCCCAAATTGGGAGGAAAATGAAGGGGAGAAAACAATGGGATGGGGGCAATTACTAAAATGCCCCCATCCCACCTGATGTTGAAGGTTTTTTTTTTTTTTTTTTTTTGAACGTTTTTTTTTTTTTTTTTTTTTTTCATTTCAACGTTACTGAACGTTGATTTTCTTATTACTTTTTTTTTTCTTTTCCATTTCAACGTTACTATTAACAAGGGTATAATAGTCAATTTATACCCTCTCACTTTTTCATCCCTCCAACTGGACACACAAGTGGGAAAACTAAATATTTTCCATCCTCCCACTTTTCTATTCTCCCACAATTTTCCATCCTCCCACTTTTCTACTCCTCCAACTGAACAGACCCTTAGGGTCCATTCGGTTAGAGGAGTGGAAAAGTGGAAAAATGAAAAATATTTAGTTTTCCCTCTTGTGTGTTCGGTTGGAGGGGTGGAAAAATGAAAGGATGGAAAACTCTTTTGTTTGGTTGGAGAGAAAAAGGGAAGAATGAAAAATATAATTTATATAAATTGACTATTATACCCTTGTTACATAATATGTAAGAAATATATTTATTTGTACTCATTACATAATATAAAATTTATCACATCATATATATAAATTTTTATTATTATTTTTATTATTATAATGTAAAAATTATAATAGTGTGTGAGAGAGAGAGAATGAGTCTAGGGATACATTTTTTTTTTTCACAAATTGCTAAATTGGCAGGTTGTGAATCATAAAAAATAAAAATGATATCAATAGTGTGTTAATGATTATTCATCACATTCAACTTCTTATTTCTCAATAACTTGTGGAAAAAATTATAGAATAAATTGTATTCATAGGAAAATTGAATCTTAAATTGGGTGGAGAAATTTGTAAAGAAATAATAAAAATAAAAAGGCTTTGAAAGAAAAATTAAAAAAATAATAATGTAAAGTAAAAAGTTATTATTTAAATAAGTAAAGAAATTATATAGAGACAACTCAAGGGTGTATTTGAAAGGTGAATAGTTTAAAATGAAAAAAGTTTTTTTTTTTTTCTTCCAATTTGAATGAAAAAATAAGGAGGATCTTGGAGATGATGTTAACCATAATTTAAGCTCAAAAGAATAATTCAAAATATTAAAAAAATCATGGGATAAAAGAAGCAAGAGACAAAATTTCTACAAAACATGATACAAAATCAAAGGTGGCTCAACAGTATAGGCAAACGAGGCGGTTGCCTAAGGCTTCTAAGCAGAAAAAGGCCTCCAAATTTTAACCAATAAAGTTATTTCTTTCATTGTAATAGTATTAATTAAAACCAAATATTAACTAATAAATAAAAAGAATAGAGTTTAAGTAATATTTTAATTTTTTTTAAAAGACACATTTAAATATATAAAAAGTCACAATTTTTAGTTTTCACCTAAAACCCCCCAAATACATGAAACCACCCCTGTACAAGATATAAAAAGTACTATCATTCAAGTGGTGTTATTTTAGTAGATATATCCTCTATCATTTTGTGACGTTATGTAAATGACATTCACTACGCGAGTTGTAATGCATATATATATATATATATATATATATATATAAACAATGTCATGTAATATTTTTATCAAATTAAGTCTCTAATAAAACATGATAGCATCTCAATTCTCATTCGAAGAGAAAATAATATATTATTTGAGCCAGATGACATGTTTAATAAATTGAAACTTTTTTGTTACTCTTTTGGCAAAATTATCTCTAAGCAACTCCTCACGGGAGACAATGGAGAACCAAGTTGCATACTATCAATTCCTTTACGTTGCAAATACCAAATAGTAATAAACAAAGCCTTTAAAATTTTGACCTTTGTTAATTATTGGCGCGTTGAATTTTGATGCTGTTTTTGTCCGTAGGTGTTTTAGATTGCAAAATATCAGTTCCTTTACGTTGCAAATACCAAATAGTAATAAACAAAGCTTTTAGATTTTTTATTTTTTATTTTTATATAGTTTCAACAAATTAATGATGTTCACTTTTGATGATTGTTTTATTTATCATTAGACCAAGATGCCAATCAGTTTTTGGAGTAAGTGAGAACTAAACCTCAACTCTTATATTTTTTAGAACTTCAGTCTATAGCGTCCGCTTTTGATGATAACTATTTATCATCAAATCAAGACATCGATCGATTTTTATTATAGATAAAAATGTTGAACCACATATTTTTTATTCAACTATCACAGACTTTAATTCAACTCTAACCTACTAAAATTTTGAAGTATACTTTTTATTTAGTGTGTTGAATGGTGATGCTGTTTTTGTCTACATGCATTAGACTATGGTTTAATGAAGAGGATTTGGTCATCTTGAAAAGTCTAAGAATTTTGAAATATGTTAATTATTTGGTGTGTTGAATTGTGATGCAGTTTTTGTCCATAGGCAATAGATTATTATGATTTAATGTAGAGAGGATTTGGTCATCTTAAAAAGTAAGGTAAAGACAATAATGATTTTCATTTATGGGAATTCAATGGTTACGTAGTCCATGTCACAACCCCACTTTAAATCCTATGTACATGTTATGACACAACCCCACTCAAAGCCTATACGGCCCTTCAATAATTGCATTGCATTTGCAGGCATACAGTGTGTGTCATCAACGTTTGGCTCTTCAATGCATTTATTTATTTTTTATTTTTTTTTTGGAAGGGGTCCGGCAGGGTTGACTTGTCTACGAATTAAACTTTTACTTTTATTTTGTATGTGCGAAACTTTTCAATTAAGATTGTGATTATTATAATTGTCCCAAAAAATTAGAAATTTGAAGTTCGAACTTCCTTACGCTAAAAAATAATTAGTATTTTAATTTAATAATAAAAGTAATTATCATGAAGTGAAAACTATAAATCAATCAAAATTTAAATTGGACAAATTACAAAGAATTATAACAGATTTCGAATAGATGAACACAAGAACATTGCATTTTATAATATCACATTAATACTGTATATTATTACTAGTAGTTTACATCATATTTTAAAACTTATAATTTAGGAGTGTAACGAATTAAATTTTATAGATGTAAAAGTAATAAGTTAAACCAAATTTTTTTTTTTATAAAAAGTAACAAATTAAATCCAAAATTTTAAAAAGTAACAAATTAATGAGTTATTTGACACCTAATTTTACATTTTATTGAGTTGTCAACTTATGATAAGACCATAAGAGCAATAACATTTTTACACGAGCTATAGTTTATTCTTAATTTCTTATACATCAATCACAACTAAATATATATATATGTACAACATTTGTTTCACGATAATTACTCATTATCACCGGTTAAAAACGTATATTAAAATTTTAGTTGTGAAATTGGAATCTCCTATGCATATTGGAATGTTTTTAGGCGAAACACTTGTTTTGTGTGTTTTCGGCTGAGACGTCATTTTCATGGTCAATCTCAGCATTCATCTAAGGTCAAACACTCCGAGTCTCTGACACGCGATACCGCATGTGTTTGGTTTTTGCAGATATGACTTTCAAACAAAGCCATGTGCTCGCACATGAAAACAGTAATTCTTACGTATGGTATAGTTTGGTTTTTTAGTTTTTGGTTATAATAATCACTGTTAGAGATATATTAAATATATTAGCCCAATGTAATAGGTCCAAGCCCAGTCCTGCTTATACTAGTAGTCTAGGGTTTAGTCGCCTATATATACTCATGTTAGGATTCATTGTAACACAGGTTATTGTACTACACTCTTATACAATAAAGATGTAGCCCTTAAGGGATTCCTCCGTGGATGTAGGCCGACAAGGCCGAACCACGTAAACCTCGTGTTCTTGATGTTCCTACTCTATGCTTCTCCTTCCGCATCCACTCTAGCATATACAACATAGTATAACACATTGCGTTGCTAATATTGTTATTCTTAACATGGTATCAGAGCCAAACTTCGTTCTTGGCATCAAACAAATATCTCTACACAGCAAAAAAGATTCTCACGTGCACACCACCATCAGAAGTCACACATGCTTGCTTGCTGGATCTAGACTCCACGGCATCTCGCAGCCACCATGGCTCAATGCAGTGTCAAAGATCCACAAACTCAAGCAGACCCGTGGCATCAATCTCAGATCTGCGCAAATCAAAGCTTCGCCTGATGAAACCAACACCACAGACACGCTCCACAACCTCCCGCGGCCAAAACCCAAAAATCCGGTCACCTAAAACACAGCCACGCGCCTCCACGCTCCGACGTTGGCTCCGGCAAAACTCCCACGCGCCGCCGAGTTTTGACAGACTATCGCCACACGCGCCGCCCTGACGGACTCGTGGCCCACCGATCTGCAAAACCCGAGAAACCTGGTCCTCATCCGCTTCTGCACGCGCTCTCACGCGCCTCCTTGGATCTCGCCGTTGGTGACACGCGCCGGAAATCACTGATGACGTCATCAGATGACGTCATTACTCCACGTCAGCATCCACGCAAGCACGCCACGTCAGCCCTAGACATGTCATCAGCCACGTCAGCAGTGTCGCCTCGTCAGCACCACGTCACCTAGCTGACCGTTGACCCGGACCGACCCGACCCGGACCGCCCGGATCTGACCCATGAGCACTGACCGTTGACTTTGACTAGGACTTGTTGACTTTTGTTGACTTTGACTTTTGACCAGAAGTCAAAATTTTCGAAATGGCCTATCTTGCTCAGTTTTTCACGTAGATTCCGATTTTGGACTCCGTTTCTTCATTTGAAGCTCCAAAATTGGTCAATTGGCATATTATTCATTGTGGTTTCTTCAAAGGCATTCTTCAAGATAGCTTCAAGGGATCTTCTCATGCTTATCCAACCTCAAGCCTTCATCGAGCTTCCACCTTGAATTTGAGGGAGGGTGTTAGAGATATATTAAATATATTAGCCCAATGTAATAGGCCCAAGCCCAGTTCTGCTTATACTAGTAGTCTAGGGTTTAGTCGCCTATATATACTCATGTTAGGATTCATTGTAACACAGGTTATTGTACTACACTCTTATACAATAAAGATGTAGCCCTTAAGGGATTCCTCCGTGGATGTAGGCCGACAAGGCTGAACCACGTAAACCTCGTGTTCTTGATGTTCTTACTCTATGCTTCTCCTTCCGCATCCACTCTAGCATATACAACATAGTATAACACATTGCGTTGCTAATATTGTTATTCTTAACAATCACAAAAGGATTACATCCCAAGTGGCAGCTTCATTTAGAATATATAATTTATTTATAATTTAAAAACAAAATTATCTATAGATTCGTACACAATCGGATCATCTTTACGTCCCCACTCAAATACTCGTATCATAGTTTTTTTTTTTTTTGGGTTTCCTATAGTGTTCTTCAAAGTTTTTAACCAGAGATTAATCACTGTTCGTACTAGGTGAACTCACGAAGAGGTAAAGTGCTAACCCAAGATATTTTTTTCAAAGTGCAGATAGCAGGACTCAAATTAGAGAGCACACCCAATCGAGCCCAGTACAAATACCTTGAGACTGAGAGCCTAACCAACTCAACTAACCTCTTGGGTTTACTCATATCATAGTTATTACCTTCATATTTCAATTTTGAAGATTAATGTCTATGTGCAAAGAGCATTTTTCATTGCAAATTGTACTAGTTACAATATAATGTAATTAAAATAAATGGTATTGCTCCTATCAAAGTATAAAATGGATATTCTTCTCAGAAAAAAAAAAAAAAAAAAAAAGGTATAAAATGGGTATGGATCATTTGATTGTCAAAATTTTACTCTTTACATATCCAAATCTACTAGTTGGTAACCATGCAATGCATAAAAAAATTTAATATAATATGATTTTTTTTTTCTCTCTAATATACATTTTTCTAATCTAAATGTAAAATTTGATGTCAAAAGTCTTGTCACTAAATTGACACCTCCCCATGCACAATGTAATTGGGGGCCCAGGGGGAGAGAGTTCGAGTTACGGGGTTAGCAGCATATTGTAATTATTTCTCAAAAAAAAAATGTAAAATTTGATAATTATGGTAGTTATTAGTAATTGTTATTTATTATGATAATATTCGTATATGACACTAAATATTCTATTATTAGGCATTTTATTATGATTTTGTTTATATATGGAAATATAACTCTATATTCTACCATTTAAAGAAAATATGATGTGCCAAGATTTTTAATTTTTAATTTTATAAATAAGATCATATTACAAACTTATAGCGTCCATTCTATAATGATTTCTCTTTATCATTAAATTAAGATACCAATTTTTTTTTTTTTGGAGTAGGCAAGAGTTGAACCATTCGATGACAAAATATTTTACCAGTGGGGCTAATTAAAACTCATGATGTGTCAATATTTTAATTGAGATTTCAAATATAAAATGAAAATTTAATTATATATATATATATATATATATATATTAGAATAATAATGAGTAAAATTGTGAGATCTCAAAAACTTATATGGCACAATATTATGAGCTCAATCACATGTCAAACTTTTTTTTTTTTTTTGCAAATCACATGTCGAACTTTCTTGGTTTTATATATTATATAGTTTATAAATAATTATATGTTATTTAAGATTAATTATCATTCATTATCAGATGGATTGAGATTTTAAAATATGTACATTAATGAATATTCCAGTCTTTATCATGAAATAGATGTATTTTTGTTTACATAATGTGTTTATAGCTTAAGTGGAGGGAAACAAAGCTTATGAGATGTGATCCATAACCAACGATGAGACCACTAAAAATTCTGAAGTAATCATTAAAGCTTTTTCTGTGATGATGCTTCTCTTGCTTCTTTTGACCATCTCATACACGACTAACACGAGGAAATTTTTTTGTCAAGTTCCTTTGTTGATGTTATATTTTTTTCATTCTAAGAAACAAGAAAATTTTGTTACTCATAATATTAGTTGACATACTGGATATGTCAATGGTTTTTTCATGTGAATGAAGGATGTTTCTCCACATTTTAGTGTTGTATTTGTAGCCAATTTGGCTAGTTTTTCTTAATTAAAAAACTATGAGACCCATTACCTTAGGATTATATTTTTTTATTTTTTATTTTTGGTCAAAAGACTTGTAACTTAACTGGTATCCCTTGACCTATCCAACAGATATGTCTTAGATTCAATAATTATAACTCTAAGTCTAACCATTTGAAATTGAGAAATAAAATAAAAATAAAAAAAGTTCCTTTTCAAATCATAAAATTCTGTCTCGTTGAGAAACGGAATACCACACCCATGAACAGATTTGTGCAAATATTAATAAACTTTGGGAAATGTTAACAAATACCGCATTGTGCTTGTTAACATTTCCATGTGGTGCTTGTTAACATTTCTTTTTTTTGTGTTTCACTTAAAAAAAAAAAAAAAGGAAAAAAAGTTATCAAAAAAATTACCAAAAGAGAAAAAAGAAAGAAGTCGAAAGCCATCAAAAGTTGCCCAAAAAATTGAAAAATTACCAGTAACTATGTTGTTAATGGTCACCATATGATATCGATTAACACAACCCATAAACTTTTGGGCAAAACCTTTTTTGATCAAATGTGGTAAGACTTTTTGTTTAGCATACTTATGGCCATGTCTGACTATAACATATATTTGGAATACAAGATGAAAGTGTGTTCATTTTTCAAACGTGTTGTGTTGTGACCGTGTCGGTGTCCGTGTCCGAAAACTTTTTACAAGTACTTCGTTTAGGAATTCTTTGTCTAATAAGTGTGGGGTAGACTTTCACAAGACCTTAGGCTATCAATTGGGCTTTGCAGATCAAAGAAATTAATACATAAAAGTACTCTACTGTCCTACTGTGGTCCTATATAATATATATCCTGTTGCCTTGTGGCTTCTGGACCTACCTTAGGGGATAATATGGAACAATGGTGGTGGACCTCACTAGACAAAGCAAGTAATGATATGAATAATTGATTTTCTGTTACTTTCACGAGCATCCGTCATTTTTTCTCCACTACTCACAACTTATCACACATTAGAGTTATTGATGTGGCACAAAAGGTACGATACTAGATTGTTTTCTAATAATGTTCCAACAAAAAACTTTCTCAAATTAAATTTGGATTTCAAAAGCAGGTATGCAAGTCATGATTTGCTAACATAAGTTGTTTGCATTACTGAGACAAGCCAAGCCATGCATGGTAGTGTTATCCTTTGGACCCAAGTTATAGATTACATACATGCATATAACAAAGAGCATAAATTAAAATTAAAAAAAGAAAAAAAGAAAAAGCAGAACCTAGGATTTACATGCCTAAAAAGTGGTAGAACACGTAATTCACCTCACCAAATATTATGGTAAAGCCTGCCAAAATCAAAGTTCAACATGTATTGAAGCAATGGAGGAACTGCTTCAATACTTCTGATTTTTCAGAAGCTCCCCAAGCAGTTCCACCCCTCTTACTTCATGGGCCAAAACCTATTGCATTATGTCATTACATATAAACTTACGATCTAAAAAGAGTTAGAATATGATGAAATAATACAACAAAAATTTAACAATGAAAATAATTGTAATGATATAAGTAAATACACACACACACACACACACACACACATATATATATATATATATATAATTCAATGATAATACTTTTTATAGTTATTTTGGTAGATTTAATTTTTGTAAAAATTTTAAAATTGATAAAATCATACTTTTACATTGATTGAATTAACTATATTATCAATTAAAATGAGATATTAACAAAAAATTATTAATTAAATATAAGAAAGTTTCATTTTAAATTATGTATTGAGCCAACCCTGTGGTGTGCGCCATGTGGGGAGGTGACTATGATTTTCTTTTTGAAAAAATAAAAGATTAAGAGAGGATGACCAAAGTGACTTCCTTACCTGGATGTTACCAACTTACTATAGTAACACCTACCCACTAGGCCTGAACCTACAAACAAGGGAACTAGTGAACTATAAATGTTATCACAGCTTCATAAGGGCACTAATGGGCATTGAGTCAGAGTCTTGAGAATTTTCCCAAGTGCTTTCCGTTATGGAATTCAAACTTAGAACCTCCACCCCAAACCACTTGGAAGTAAGCCCAAATTAGTATTATTTCTCATTATTGCTTTTAACAAAGAGCCTTTAGCGGTGAACTGTATTAGTTGGCAACAGCATAACGGGGTCCTAGGCAAGGATGTTTTGTTTTGTTTACTAGAGCTATTCGTGATTGCAAGATGGTTTTTTATTTTTACAAACTTTTCTTGGCCTCTATTCCATCGAAATGGATAGGTATGGTGAAGACCGAGTGCGCTGGCTGCTAACTAGGAGTGATAGTTTCAAAGTTTACTAGCACACTTTGAAGGGATTGAACTTGAACACTCACCTCTGGAGTAGAAAACTTGAAATTTTTTTTTTTTTTTAATGACTACCTGCTTTAAATAGTCATTCATTGTATTCTTTGGAGGAGTTTCTGGACTTTACGTAAAATGAATTGATCTTTGCAACTTCCCTAGCACATTGCTTCCTTTTTTTTTTTGTCCTTTCTTACCATAAGTGGGAGAAGAGAATCCAAGTACTTATCATCGGGAGAATCTACAAGATTCTTGGCAGCCAAATTACTTGGGCTGGGCGGCAGTAGAAGAGCCCAACAAAGAGGGGAAAAATCCCATAAAGTCAGTCCGGAAATCTGGTTATCTCTAAGATAGAGTAACACACACCATGGCCAAGCTCAAGCACCGGCCCATAGAGAAATGATACACGTATATCATTAAGCAAAAGCCTTGCTGCCTGCAAATGTGACCAAAAAAAAAAAAAAAAGCTTCAAAATGTAATTACCATCTGGTCCAATAAAATTAAAAAGTAATTATCTCCTATTTATTTAAGAGCAGAATATGGCTAAGCAATATGTACTAGATCTAAAGCCAAGAAGATTTTTTTGAATAAGACATACTATTAGTATTAACACAGAATCCAATTAAAGAAAGTACAACATGAACAACACAAGCAGTCAATCAAAACAGATAATGTTGACAAAACTTTAGTTTGCAGGATGTCATGAGCTACAAGCTGCAGCATGCATCATGAAGGATTGCCTGCAAACAGAGCACATAATCCAAGAATACAGTATCATCTGCAACATACCAACAAACATGAAAATCCAAGACAAAACGTTAAGGTGCACCTCAATGCAATTGACCTATATCCTAGCTGAAACAAGGAATTCATCTCCCATATGGTAATTCTAACATGAAACAAAAACATGAATATCAGATTGATTGATCTTTGGCAAAGCCTTGCCCCAAAATAAACACATCTAACAGTCTTTTGCCACCTTATCTAAAACGCAGGGATTCTTTCAGTGCATGCATATAAAATTAACCAAAGAACAAAAAATGCAAACATAAACAGTGAGCTATAAGCAACTCCTTGCTTCAGACTGTTCCAAAAAAAGCATCAATGAAAATTTTATTGTACTTGACTGCAATTTTTGAGAGAAACACACAAGACAGAAACCATAAATCATTACTGAGACTGTTAGTACTTCTTTTTTGAATTGGTAAGTTACACATGCACCCATGGGTCTTGAACCCTCGACCTCACCCTCCAACAAATTATTACAGGAGAAAGAAGTGCATTGAGCTATAGCTGATTGGCAAGACTGTTACAACTTATTCTGAGAAATTTTATAAGAAGTCACCTATTTAATGTAATGAGTACAGTTGCCATCAGGGCAATATCAACAAATTTCATATTCAAAATTAGTGGCTTAACCAACAATTATATTATTTTCCTAACGTCAAAACAAAAATGGCATATCAACCTTTCGGAGCGCACCACTCTGGTATCCAAAACACTTATGTATTTGCAGTATTGAGCTTCAACATCTTTTGTAAAAGAAAATCCAGACAGAAGTGAAAAACTCATACATCGTCCTTTGGGTAGTCTTCCAAAAGTAGTTTGGGGGTAATTATGTGTTTCAGTAGTTCGATCCATAATTGGCAAGAATGACCATTTTATAAATTACCACCATGGGGCTACCAAAAAGAACAAGAGGAATAGGGCATTCTCTCTTTAATTGTAACTTCGCAAAGATAATTGGCTGACAAAATATCCAGCTACCAGTAATTGCCACAAGAACATTCACCATTTCTAAAATGATGAAACCTCTTCCCATCTCTTACAACTATCTCTCTCCCTACTACTTTTGACATGAACTTGAATGCATTATGGCAATCCCCACAAATCCTAAGGTTCTTGAAAACCCTAATTGTGGCTCCTAGAGGAAGCTTCATAATCCCAAAAACAACTGCAAGCTTCTCACTATGAGTATACAAGACAGACTCCTTTTGTGCTTCCTCCATATCATGCAGCACAAACTTTGTGTCAGGGGCATAACCAAGTTTTCTCATTTCAAGTACCAATTGCTCTAGATAATTATACACAGCTTGCACCTCTGGGTGCACAGTATCATCAACCAGGAACACATGAACCTTGCTTTCAACCTCAATCCAACTACAACCAGGCTCTTTCTTAATACCCCGGTCCCTCATTAATTTCCGTACCTTAGCCACATCATTCTGCCTCCCTGCAGTGGCATACATGTTTGACAAAAGTACATAGGTCCCATCATGTTGTGGCATTAGTTCAAAGAGTCGTTCAGCAGCTTGAACCCCTAAATCCATGTTCCCATGAATTCGGCAACCAGCAAGAAGAGCCTCCCAAATTGGTGCACCTGGCTCAAAAGGCATTGATTCAATCACATCATTTGCTTCTGAAAACTTCCCAGCTCGAACCAACAAGTCAATCAATCGAGCATAATGATCTTCACCCGGTGTTATATTGTAACAACCACGCATTGAATTGAAATAACGATGTCCTTCTTTGACTAAACCAGCATGGCTGCAAGCAGAGATAATAGTGAGAAAAGTTATTCGATCAGGTACTATATCTTCCTTCAACATCTGTTCAAAAAGTTCAATTGCTTGGAGACCATGTCCATGTTGTCCTAAAGCTGCAATCATGGCATTCCAAGATACCGAATCCAAACAAGGCATTGTAAGGAACACACAATTTGCAGCCTCAACAATGCCACATCTAGCATACATTGTGATAAGTGCATTTCCAGCTGAGAGGCTTGAATCATGCCCCAACTTAACTAGTTGAGCATGGAGCTGACGTCCATGCTCCAAAGCTCCAAGCATTGCACAAGATGTAATTGCTCCTGCAAACGCATAATCACATGGCTCAAAACCCTCTATTCTCATTTGGTTGAACAGCTTCAAACCTTCCTCTCCAAACCCATTTTGTGCTAAACCAGATATCATCACTGTCCATGTCAGAAGGTTCCTCTCAGGCATCTCCTTAAAAAAGGACTTAGCTTCCACAATGCGCCCTAAATTAACATATGCAGACAAGATTGCATTCCATGAAATAAGATCTCTTATGAGCATCTTATTAAAAATCTCCCTTGCCTCTTCAACTTTACCACATTTCCCGTATAGTGAAACCAATGCATTATTCACAGACAACGAAAATTCTGGTTCATGTTTCTCTTCTGTTTTCAAAATGAAAGCATGCATTTGCTTTCCATGTTTGAACAAACCAGCATTAGCGCAAGCACTGATTACGCTCGTGTAGGTAAACCCATCATGCTGAATCCCCTTCAAATGCATCCTCCTAAACATTTCTAATGCTTCATGAATAAAACCATGGTGCACATAACCTGAAATCATTGCATTCCATGCAACCCCGATATTTTCAGTCACCCCATCAAGAATTTCACGGGCTGCATCAAGATCGTTGTTCCTCACATACCCTGTAATCATTGTTGTCCATGTTAACTCATCCTTCTTTGGCATCTCATCAAACAACTTTTTAGCTGCACCCATCAATAAAGACGATGATGCTAATGGTGAAGATGCGCACTTAACATAAGCGGATATAAGCGCATTCAACACTGAAGTAACAAACACTGTTCCCGACTTTAGCACTGCACAATGCATCTGTTGGCAATACTTTTCATCCTCAACTATTAGCGCCAAAGCACCAAGTACACTAGTGAAAGTGTAATTGTCAGGCCTAAAGTCGTCTCGCCTCATGTCACAAAAGAGTTCAATAGCAGCATGGCCATCATTATTATGGGAATAAGCTGTGATCATTGCATTGTAAAAAACTGTGTCTCGCGTACTGAGTGGGGTTCCACCAAATACTTCCTGAGCCAACTTTAGATTCCCTGCAGTAGAGTATGCAGCAATCAACGTCGTTCTTGCCACTATATCTGGTTCGGGAATTTTGTTGAACAGGTGGAGAGCATAGGCAATATTGGATGATTTGCAATAGATATCCATCAGACGGTTGAGGATGTGGCCACGTGGCTTGAACCCAGAAGCTATCATATGGGCATGGATGGTTCGAGCTATGCAGTAAGAGGTTGATCTTTGGGAGCAACATAGTTGCAGTTGTGCGGCGTAACGATTGGCCACCGTACGGATGTCCAATGTGTTTCTCATGTTTAGAAAGCTTGCAAGTCATGGTTCTCTTCCAGTCCCAGTCCCAGTCCCAGTCCCAACATGGCAGGCTTGTCACTTTGTCAGTACAACACCCAAGATGGGCAACATTGCTTCATGGTTGTTATTGTTAAACTGCTATAACTTATTTACAATAAGAATGTAATTTAAGTGCAAATTTTGGCAGTTAACACTTACCAAACCATCCAGGATGCTTCTGCATAATAACAGCAATGCAACCATCTGTTCTAAGACAATGAAATCAATTGTGGAGGTATGATAGGCCACAAAAACCTGTTCAACCCATAGATGGGAGCAAAATACCATTCAATAACATGAATTATCAATTATGTACACATGCTGTTAAAGAAACATCAAATTATAATCAGGTATACCTGCTTAGGCCTCAATAAATACTAGGCTGTGGCCCATGGTACATTACAACCCCAGTTCATGATGCATAAAAAATGCTGCAAATTAACTCCACCAAAGACCTCTGGAGATAAAAGTAATCATGGAACACATCAAGTTCAACACAAGACCAGAACTTTATGAAGTTACAAGAGACAGAAACCAAAAACAAGAAGAGGGGGCATTAAGACATCAGGGGAGGCTTTCAAAGATTTTCACATGACCATGGATTCTATCATATTCTTCTACAGATTTTAATATCATGTGTCCTATTAGTATGCTACTGTGTTTGCTTTATGCCTTCGTCTATTCCTAAATGACCTTTAATTATAAAAATTCATTATTTTTTTTAGTACAAACAGGTTCTGCTGCATAAGACTACTACAACTAGTACGCATAGTATGTCTATAAGAAAAGGAAAAAAAAAAAAAAACTTTCATCTCTTTTCTCAACACCCAGCTAGCCCCCTATCAAGATCAGAACTTTAAGAGGTTAACAAAGGCAGAAACAAAAACCAAGAAGGGGAGCGTTAAGACGTTAGTTTACAACAAATGGGTTGTTTGCTAATGAGAATAAGAACATCATGGGACCCTTCAAAAGATTTCACATGACCTTTACTTGTAAGTATTGGTTGTTTTTTTTTTAGTACAAACGGGGTTTTGCTTCATAAGACACAAAAAGAAACAGAGAGAGAGAGAGAGAGAGAAAAAAAAAAACACATACATAGAGGCAGAGCTTGGGTCGGGTCTCCTGTTTAGGCTCAGCTTCTCAAACTCATTGCTGCAATTCTCTCTCAAATACTACGAGTAAAAATAAAAGAGAGAGAGAGAGAGAGAGAGAGAAACGGTGGCGTTTAGGCGAAGAGGTGACTTTTTATTTTATTAATTAGTAATCAAGAAAACGACACCGTTTAAGCCCAAACTTAAACCCTACAACCCCTATCTATTAATTGAAACTCCGATCGAATATTGCACATATTTATCTCTCTCTCTCTCTCTCTCTCTCTCTCTCTCACACATTAGGTTCTGAAAATAAATAAAAAAATACAGAAAATATCAAAATTTTCGATTCAAAGCTAGCACAGCACACAGTCTATCTCTGTTTCTGTAGCTCTCCATCAAAAAGAAGAGGAAGAAGAGAAATGGCATTGACGAACTTGATACTGACGGTGGCTGGTGTGAGCGCAGTGATATTACTGCTGAGGAGCGATGTCAAACAATCTGCCACCATCTTTAGGCGCAACGTCAAGCACATCCGCCATTGGCTCGAGGAAGAATCCGCCTCTGCTTCCAAGTACACCTCTCTCTCTCTCAACATGATCTGTGCATATTTGATTTTTGCTCTTACTGGGTCCCATTAATTGGACCCATTAATTAAATTCACAGTGAGACTCGGCTATTCATGTGAGGTGCGGGAACATTGCTTTTGGGGTATTGAATTCATGGTATTCTTTAGCAGTGCACCATTTTTCCATAGGAGATAGCAGCCATTTATGGGGTTTAGGTTCTGTTTGATTGGTCTCAGCGTTGGGGTTCCTTGGATTGTTCATCCAGGATAGAGTTTATTGTTCTTTCGTGTTCATCATCGCGAACCCTTTGTCTTTTTTGTTTTAAATTTTTATCAATATCACTACTCGTATTACATGTAAAAAAGAAAAGTATTGATCTTGCCGTTTATGATATTTGTCTATGTGTGATTGTGCTGGGTTTAGGACTGTTCAAGAAAGGGTTATTGGGTTGTGCAACTAGGAATTATAAGATGGTTTGATTGAGTTGTTTTATGGGTATTTGATAGATAAAAGAAAGTGCTTGATTTGGGTTGTAAGGAAGAAAAAAAAGGGGAATAATTACACTTTACCCACTTGTGGTTTGCCTCTAATTCGATGTGCCAATCCGTGGTTTAAATTTTGACATTTTGCCCACTTGTGGTTCCCACCGTTACTCTGCTGTAATCCACCTCTCCCTCAGCTGTTACTCTAACACGTTTGCTTTCAAAATCAAAACACAAAACAGATCAAAAAGTAAAGGTTTTTGATTGCTTAAGAACTTCTATGAGAACATATGCCCAGAAAAATTACAATTAACAGTCTGGCCAATAAGAATATACTCAAAAAAGTAAGATTAAGCAAGCAGGCTACAACATGTTGAAATGAAATAAATCACAGTTATCAAATTTTACCGCAAATTCATTTACACTACACAATTTAGCAGCCAACTCTTTCAAACTACAATGGAACTAAGATAGAATATAGGTACTGTTCAATTAGCACACTGAAAGCAATTTTTCTTTGTAAAACGAAAAACCAAACATTGCTCGTAAAACCAATTAAAAGTACATACGAAGTGCCAACTAACTGTTGTACAAAAACGTATCTCCAAGATCGCGAAAATTACAACGAACCCAATTCAAAATTGCAACTTTCCACAACTACTCTAAAACCAATTGAAGCAGTAAACAAATCAAATTAGCCTCAGATTCAAATCAAGAAAAAAAAACCCACTGATCCTGAAATTTCACAACAATCCAAAAAAAAAATCATCAACAATCTATGACTAAAAAAATTCTAAACTTTGAAAAGAAGAGGGAGGGAGGGAGGGAGAGAGAGATCTGAGCAAGAAAGCCGATCTGACTCAGTTTGGCGGTGGGGAGGAGGAATAGCGGTAGTGGGGAGGTGGACGAGGCACTGCTACTTGGTGAACGCCGTTCACCGCTGGCTTTGTCCTTCCAATGACACTTGATCTCCACCGGCCTTCTCCCCCCCCTCTCTCTCTTTGCTGTGTTCTTTCTCCCTCTCTCTCTTTTATTATAAATATCATATAATCTTTGGTCTCCGAGGAATGAATGGTTATGATATAAGAAATGAAAATATGATATTTATAATGGTTGACTTGGGTTTGATTTTTCTGGGCATATGTTCTCATAGAAGTTCTTAAGCAATCAAAAACTTTAACTTTTTGATCTGTTTTGTGTTTTGATTTTGAAAGAAAACATGTTAGAGTAACGGTTGAGGGAGAGGTGGGTCATGGCAGAGTAACGGTGGGAACCACAGGTGGGTAAAGTGTCAAAATTTAAACCACGGGTAGGCACATCAAATTAGAGGCAAACCACAGGTGGACAAAGTGTAATTATACCTAAAGTTTTCTTAGTAACCGTGAATGGTACCACACGAAAGAAAAGAGAGATTGGGTTCTTGCACCTATCAAAAAAAAAAACAAAAAGAGAGATTGGGTTCTTGCATCATTAGTAACATTTTCAAAATCAATAGGGTGTTGTAACAATACACTTTCCAGCTCCAGTTATGACTATTTACTGATGTTGGATTTCTATAGTTCACAAGCAACTTTTCTTGTGCTTTTTCTTTGACTGCTAAGCAAGTTGAGGTTAGTAAATTTGCCTTTGATGGTGGTTTGGATTTTGGAGTAGGTTTATGAAAACTGCCTCCAACAAGTCTGACTGCTTCAATTCCTATAGTAGATGTTTCTGAAGAATTATTTTTTGTGTCCATTTAATTGCTTGTTCTTGCAAACCTCATGGAACAGTGACGTGCAATTCTGGATGCTACTTGAACATCTTCCATGAAAAAAATTACATGGGTGTGGACGAGAATTATTTGTGTTCTTATTTTCCCTTGCATTACCTTCTTTGTGGTTATGATGCATAAGTGCTCATACTTTGATAATGGAGGATGGTAAAAAAGCAGTCATCAATTACACAATTACTTGGCGTTTGATGTGGTGCTATTTCTTTTGTCATGTATTACTTTTTTTGACCCAAAGCAGTAGGTTGCAGGTTTGAGTCCAGGCATCAACCTCTACCAAATAAATAAAAAAAGATATTTTGGGTTAGCTTGCCTACCAAACACCTTTCCTAGGCTTTGTAAAAGTGGGAGTTTTTTGTGCATTTGGTACGATTTTTTTTTAATGTATATTATAGAAGACTTGTCCAGCCAACCCTTGCATTTGCATGTTTGGGAAATACTGCTACAAATTACAATAATTATTAGACATGGCAAAATGAAACTTGAGCTAGATGATTGTGACTATTACTTAGGACTGAAAATCCTATTTGGGTCTTCCTAATGTGCTCAGTGACTGGTTTTGACATTTCTGTAGGTGTTAACTTATTGTAGCCACACCATTCTCCAATTGCTCTTATTCTTTTGTTCATTGTATATAAGGGTTTTTATGTTTTTTTTGCTATGAGGTTTGTAAGTAGTTGGTTGTAAGTTCCATCTAAATAGACATTAATATGACTGATGGATCTTTCAGGACAGCGGAGAAGGCAGTTCCCAAGGAATTGGAAACAAAGGTTCCTCCAAAAGACATTCCCAAGGAGGACAAACACTAATGTGTGGGAGCCTGGTGTTGTCTACAAGAGTTACCTAGTTGCTCCTTTTGCCTTTTTTTTTTTTTTTTTTTCAAAATATTTCATGGTTTATTTAGAATTAGTCTTGGTGAAATGTTCGGGTATATTGTACGCACTTAAACTATCTTAATTTTGGTTTTAGTAGACTCTGGTCTCTTAATTATTGATATGTATTTACAAAGAAGGCCATACTTATTTTGAAAAGCAAATGTCATTTCTCCCTTGATTTTAATTTTAGTGTTCTTTATAACATCATCCTGTAAATAGGGTATCAGGATGGGCTAATCAAGGTGTTCGAGGAGAAATTATTCACGTGATCGATTTCATTTGTTTTTTCACCTAATAATAATGATGAGTTTAAGTTAATTGAGTCACATTGTAATCACATCTATATCTATATATATATATATATATATATATATCTAAAAACTGAAGCGTAACATTTATTATTGCTACGCTTTTATTGAGACATATCAGCAGCCACATTATTCATTTACTTCTAACTCTCTCTCTCTCTCTCTCTCTCTCTCTCTCAAGTCTCTCTCTCTTTTAACTCTTGCTTTTTATTAAATTTCATAGCTTATTGTTGCACATTCTCAAACATTTTCTCCTCATTTTTACCCTTTCATCTTCCCACTATTAACTACCATAATATCTCTCTTCCTCTATCCCTTTATCTTCCTTTATTTTTTGCTCTTCTTATTCTCATCTTCTTATTATAAATTTCCAATTCTCTCTCACCTTTTGTGCATAGTTTTCTCACACACAAAATGCTATTTCTCTCTCTTTCTCTAATTTATTTTTCATTTTTTGGTGGTCTTGATTTCCTATTATGTGACTCCTATGGATTTGTTGTGCTAGAGAAATCATGGCCCACTCCCAATCCTTTGTGATCACGGTTTGGTGTATCAAAAGTTTTTTTTTTTTTTTTTTTATCATTAATATTTGTTTGGAACTCATTTGCATCTAGCCACATCATAGAATTCATGTTTGTTATTTCAGCCAATCTGATGTAGAAATGGGAGTAAGGAATAAGTATACCACTAATGCTTGGAAAGCCTAAGTATACCACCGTTAATTGTAAATTACAATTTTTATTTATGTTATCATTGTTATGTGTTGAATTGAAGTAATGAACCTATACACTTGGCCTAGATTGAACATGACCATGCCAAATTTTGAGATGCATAACCTTTTGAGTAATCAAATATGCCTAGATCATATGAGATACATATACAAAGAGGGTTAAAGCAAAAGAAGCCAGAAAGTCAATAACATTGATACTGATGAAGAAAATCTATGCGGTTTATGTGAAAAATGATCGTAAAGTGGAATGATAGTCCTTTGCTCCACTATGAGTATTTAATTTTTTGCTCCACCAATTCTTTCCACTTTGATTACTTTATTAGAAAACATGGCCTGTAGTAAATTGCAGTAAGCGAAGGATAAAGTGGAACATGGAATTTTTTATTTCGTCCAATGAACTTATCACATCTCATCACTTGTCTTTGGCAACTATTGATCTAGTGAGATTTGGCTTACTATCATTAAGGGAATTATGCCATTAAGAGCACACGTGCATACACATGAGATTTTTCACCATCATGAGCCTTATGTTCCATACAAATGTCCTCCACATGAATTTTTGGATGTATATTCCTAACCTAAGAAGCACATTGCTTAATTATTGTATCAAGTATCAACAGCACTATAATGGAAAAAATAGTTAACCAAAAACCCATCCTTTAGCATGAAATTTGAACCAAATACTTGCCGGCTGCCTATAGAAGGAGCACGTTGCCTGCAGGAAGTACATTCAAAATCATATCAGCAGCACTATCAATTCTGTTAACATTGCAAAAGAACTCCATTCTAAAAATTTACATAATCTCTACTTGCCTCAATTCTGTAAGCACGAAGGACAATAGAGGTATTGGAAGAAAAGGGGAATTCCTTCTGGGGGATGGAATCCCTGAAGCAATTGTGTTAGCGTCTTTGAAATGCCAATACATGTGTGGCAACAATAGTAGTAATTGGCAGGTTAGGAATGTTATGTTTGGTTATTGAACATATGGGGTTCCACTCTACCTACCCTGAAATGGTAATTATATTGCAATCGTGTTTTTTTTGAAGGGTGCAATCGTGTTAGTAAGGCCACTAAACAGTAATTCATATGCATAAAGGAAGAATTGAAAAGCACATACATGAGATTTTAATCATGGGCAATACTTTTTTGTTGAACGTGCGGACGGTTAGAACAAAGACATATACACTAATACTATGCTCATTGGAAAAAGCCTTTCTTCAAGCAATTTTATCAAACACCTTACAGGCTTAATCATTATTGGACTATTTTTTATTTAAAAAAAAAAAAAAAAAACACCTTACAGGCAAACTGTGAGATGTCCATTGGCAAATGTTTGGGAGCAGTGTTTTAGTATTGTTGTTCAATTTTCAGTGTTGTGAAAATACATGTTTGAGTGTTATAAAAATACATGTCAGAAGTATTATTGTTGTTTAAATATTGAAAACTGTTGTTTAAACAAAAATACCAAATACTAGTAATTGGTCTATGGCATTTAGTTCAAGTCATCCAGTCAAAAGTCTTCATTAAAATTAAAAGGGTAACTGCCCTCTCCACACTTCACCCCAAATTTGAAGAGAAAAAACATTTTTCTCTAGTGACATCCGATTGACTGAATTTTATTAAATTAATATTAAAAATGTTGTGTACTACCACACCTTTTGCTTTTGGACAGGTTTCTAAAATGATCATATTTTCTAAATTTTGGATGTGCATTTCCAATATACTCTCATTTTCTAACCTTTAGACAAGTCTCATTTCTTGTTAGAATTGTGTGTTAAATGATTAAAGTTTTTAGATTTTAAAAAATTTAAATTTTTGAGACAATCGATAATTTAACATTACTTAATTATTGTATTAACAACACTTTAATTTAAAATTTTTTCACCAAAAACCAACCTTTAGCGTGCAAATTTTGAATAAAAAATGTTAATTCCACCATTATAAATGGTATTTCATAGGCACGTCAGAAGAATTTAAAAGCACAAGTCAACAAGTCAAGGTCTTTATTAAAATAATATAATAATAAGGAAAATAAGAAAGGGTTTGAAGAATCACTGTATATATTACGATGAGCTAATAACTATATACTCACGCTTCAGCTTTTCGTCCTTCAAACTTCTCTTCCTTCATTACAATGGCTGCCTCTTTTGCAACTCTTCATGTGCTTTTCTTAGTATGGTTCCTTCCCGCTACCTTCGTTTAAGCTTCTTCTTCTTCAAAACAGAGTCAATATCAAATGTCTTGCAATGAAAAAGACAAGCAAGCCCTTCAAACCCTCAAATGTGGTCTCACTGACCATAAAGATTGCAATGACAAGAAAATTGGTCGAGTCTCTAAGCTCCACCTCAATTATTCGAGGTTAGGTGGTGAGATAGTGGTTCATTGCTCCAATTAGAACATTTGAATTACTTGGATTTGAGTGGCAATGACTTTAAATGTACTCCAATCCCAACTTGGATTTGAGTGGCAATGACTTTAAATGTACTCTGATCCTAACTTTCCTTGGTTCAATGTTCAATCTCACACATCTTGACCTCTCAAGCGCCAACATCTGTGGACTCATTCCTTATCAGCTTGGGAACCTTTCAAGCCTTCGCTATTTGTCTCTTTGGAATAATTCTCACCTCTATGTAGATAACCTTCGTTGGATGTCTGGTCTCTCTGCCATTCAATAGCTTGGCCTAGGTGGTGCTGACCTTTATAGAGAAGTTGATTGGCTTCAAAAAATGAGTAAGTTCCTATCTCTTTCAGAGCTAGACTTGCAAAATTGTCAACTTGATAGCCTGAATCCATCTCTTGGATTTGTCAATCTCACATCTTTTCGAGTCATTGATCGTTCTGGAAATCATTTCAATCATGAGATACCTAATTGGTTCTCTAATCTCAGTACAAGCCTCTTAAGGCTTGACCTGTACAACAGTTCTTTGAAAGGCAATATACCGCCTAGCATTTTCAATTTAGAGAAATTAGAATATCTTGATCTCAGACTTAATTCTTTAAATGGTCCTACACCTTCTTGCGTTGGGAATTTATCTCATATAAGAGCATTATACCTCGACCAAAATCAGTTGAATGACACCATTCCAAGGAGTCTTTGGCTTCTCTCTAAGTTAGAGACGTTGTGTGTCAGAACAAATTCTTTAACGGGTACCGTAGATGAAAGGCATTTCCAAAAACTCTCAAAATTAAAGAATCTTTGTATGTCTGAAGCATATTTGTTCTTTAAAGTCAATTCCAATTGCGTTCCCCCCTTCCAACTTGACTATGCCTCCATAAGCTCAATCAAGATACGTCCTAATTTTCCTTCATGGCTACAATCACAAAAATCCCTCAGTTTTTTAGATATGTCCATGTCAGGAATTTCGGGCAAGGCTCCGGGTTGGTTCTGGAATTGGACTTCAAACATTACATATGTCAATCTCTCTAACAACCACATAGAATGTGATGTATTAGACATTTTTTTGGGTTCTACTATCAAATTTCTTAATATAGCTAACAACTCATTTTGTGGACCCATTTCTACTTTCTTGTGCCAAAAGAAAATTAGAAAGAATAAATTAGAAGTTTTAGATGCATCAAACAATCTCTTATCTGGAGAACTTTCTCACTGCTGGAAGTATTGGTAGCCTTTGATCCATTTAAACTTAGGGAGCAATAATCTAGTTGGTAGAATTCCCTTCTCCATGGGGGCTTTAGTTAACCTCCATTCATTGCGTTTACAAAACAATAGCATCTATGGAGATATTCCTTCATCATTGAAAATGTGCTCAAATCTGAAGCTTATTGATATGGGTGATAATCATTTGTCCATCATACCACTATGGATTGGAGAAATGATAAATCTTATAGTTCTCCGTCTAAGATCAAGTGAATTCAAGGGTTATATACCTCAACAAATATGCCAACTTTCTTCTCTTAGAGTATTGGATCTTGCCAATAATAACCTATCAGGATCCATACTAAACTGCATGAAAAATATTAGCGCCATGGCATTACCAGATTCCTATGATATTTCATTATCTTATTTTATGGATTTTATATATCTGTTTATATCCTATGTTGAGAATGTTCAGTTGGTTCCCAAAGGGAACGAAATGGAATACAAAGAGAACCTTAAATTAGTTAGGCTCATATACCTTTCAAGTAACAACTTGTATGGATCAATCCTTGCTGAAATTTTAGATCTCTTCAAATTACATTTTTTGAATTTGTCTCGAAATCATTTGATGGGGAAAATACCAGAAAAAGTTGGGAGTATGAAAGAGTTAGAGTCAGTTGATCTTTCACAAAATCATTTATGGGGTAAAATTCCTCCAAGCATGTCTAATTTGACATTTCTTAGTTTCTTGGACTTGTCATACAATAACTTCTCAGGTAGAATTCCTTCAAGCACACAGCTTCAATCATTTGATGCCCTTAGGTATATTGGAAATCCTCAAATTGAGCACATTTTGCATGTTACATGTAATTCTTCATTCCCATATGGGTAAAGGCAATCACGATCCCAATGACCCACTCCATTTTTCTTGCATGCTTGGTTTTTTGGGATGCGAAATGTGTTTGTTCCAAAAACTGTATGTCGAAGGATTTGTCGACAGTTTTGTAGCAATTGTTTTCCATTTGGTTGGTTTAGAATTGATAATAGTAGTTGTATTCCTTCATCATTTGATTCGCATAATAATGCAATTGCCAGTCCATACTTTGCATTTTTGTCTCCTTCTATGTTTGCTTGAAGAATGATTTCTTTTCCCACTCTAGTTTGATCTTGTACAAAATATTTGTGAGCTCCGACCCAAAATAGTGCTTGTTTGTTTCCAGCCCTAAAGCATTGATGGATGAGTTTTTCTTCATTGCTTCAAAGGAATAAGTGGTTTTGGAGTAGTCCAGTTAGATTGATGTGGTGAAGAACTTTTTTCCTTTTGGTTAGCCGATTGATTTGCTTGCAGCTGTTTTTAAAAATGAAAACACATATTAAGAAACTAATGCATTAGAAAAAATCAGCTAGTGACAAAACATGACAATAATCATATAGTAAGAATTATAGATGAACATTATTATCATCACAATTGCAATATTTGATTGATGAAGTTATTAATTTTTTTTTCTTTTAGAACTATAACAATGACTATAGAATTGCGCACTACTTTATAGTAAAAAGTTAATAAAAAGAGAAAATCGAAACTTGGGATATATGGATCAACATTGTAATGAAAAAGAAAAAGAAAAAAAAAATATATATATATATATATATATATCCGCATCACACTGATTATGTAACATCATTCATGTCATGACTTTGGAATACACCATCTGTCTAACGCAGGAAAGTTTAATGTGAAGGGCCATAGCCATAAAGAAAAACTCTGCATCTATTCTGCCCTTAGGGAGTGTATAAACTTTTTTTTTAATTGCAATATTTGATTGATGAAGCTATAAATTTTTTTTGTTTAGAAATTTGATGATGACTATAGAATTGCGCACTACTTCATAGTAAAAAGTTAATAAAAAGAGAAAATTGAAACTTGGGATATATGGATCAACATTCTAATGAGAAAGAAAAAAGAAAAAAGAAAAAAGAAAAAAAAATATAAATATATATATATATATATATATATCCGCATCACGCTGACTATGCAACATTATTCATGTTATGACTTTGGAATACACCATCTGTCTAACGCAGGAAACTTTAATGTGAAGGGCCATAGCCATAAAGAAAAACTCTGCATTTGTTCGACCCCTAGGGAGTGTATAAATTTTGTTTTTTTAATTGCAATATTTGATTGATGAAGCTATAATTTTTTTTTTTAAGAAATAACAATGACTATAGAATTGCGCACTACTCCACAGTGAAAAGTTAATAAAAAGAGAAAATATAGGATTTCAATATTTTGTGCCAAAATTTTGGATGCGGTTGATTGTGATTAGTAGAGAAAAAGTGGGGAGTTCATGTGAAAGTAACAAAGATGAGATTTGAATTTAAATTTGTGTACCTGATTTTGATGTTGCCTAAAAATTTTGGTGTTTGTCTTCCAACATTGGAAAATATTTCGAGCAATAAATCTATTGGTAATTCATGTTGCATGCTCATTTTTGTGATTGTGGAGAGTGTATTTTTATGCTATTTTTGGTGTGTATTTTGTTGTTGTTTTGTATACCCTTCTCTATAAATCTTAAATCCTGTAAATTATGTTTGACTGTTTAGTGTTCATTTGTTTTTTTTTTTTTTGGGCATATATACATATATTTTTATATTGTGTGTGTGTGTACAGAAGATGAAGGTGTAAAGGTAGAAGCTGAATTAGGGGCTCCCTCAACTATGATGCATTTCAATCCATTAATGCAAATATAATTGGCTGAGCAATCTCTTCATTGCAGGGATGCCCAATATTAAATCCTTAGAGATCGCAGCAAAGTAAATTACATCAAGTGCGGCTTTAGCATCATTTAAAATAGGAGCCAATTTACTCCATAACTAATAAAAGAGTTTAAATTTAGCTGTCATCTGAAAAGAACATTGAACAATGAACGTTACTTTTATTAATTATAGGCATAATGCATAACCTTATCATTGTCAATATTAAAATAATATTAAAAAGATTATTTGTGACGCAGAGTCATCCCTTATTGAAAGGCCAAAATGTTGCTTCGGAGCAAGTTCAAACTATACCTACTCCCACATTTGGTATTTCAAGTTCAGCTAATGCTTTCCATCCCAAAAAAAAAGTCAACTACTGCTTTCAGTTTCCTTGCGATCTATCTTCCTCTGTTTTCTTTCACTAACCAAGAAGAAACATATTAAGCATTCATTCATAAGCTAAAATCACCATTCCATTTCCTAACCCAAGTCAGTCTTCATTTGATCCACTTCTGTTGGGATCCTTTCGTATCATGTCTATGAAGTCTTCGACAACTTCAGACATTAGTGGCCTAAATTCTGGCTCAGACTGCAAATTATGCTTGATGTTAGGATATCAACTCCACTTGAAGTGGAAAGCAAAATCAATTTTTCTAATAAATGCAATAATGTCTCATATAAAATTAGTTTGGAACTCCAAGCTGATTCTATTTGAGCTTTTGACGCATTCCATCTTAACCTGAGTGTACCCAAAGATCATTGAATTATTGGGCTTTGCTACTTTCAAAGAGATCGGATCCATTTGGGGTACCCATGTGAAAGATGAGATTGAGAAATTGAAGAACACTATTTCCAGTGTTCAAGCTGTGTAAGGTTTCCATGTGCAAAAGCAGGTCACTTTGTAATTAAACTTAAATAAGTGAATTTCATGTAATAGGAGTAGCTATAGTTGGTGGCTGGTATTGATTTTATTAGTGCTAGTGCTTAATTGGACACCAATTTGATTTTGCAAAAAACTTTTATTATTAATGAAGCAAAGTCTTTTATTTGACTTTTTTGAGGCAATATGAAGATATAATAGAACCTTGAAATAATTTCATAAAGGGAAGAAAGTATAAAAGTCCAATATCATTTACGTCTTTGAAGATTCTTCTTCTTTGATGACTTGTGTTTTGTAGCTTTTCGACGATTGATTAGATCTTGAAGGAACATGTTACCGTCACTTGGTTCCGCATCTTCAACATCAGAGCCAGAACTCATTGATGGGATGGCACCATTATTGTGTTCTTGTTTTGATCTACTTTCATCATTATTTGTGCTTTTTAATGGTTTTGTATCCAAAACTTGAAATTTGTTTTTCTCAGAAGTTTGGTCTACGTTTTTCTTGACTTCATAATTCTCTAATGCTTCCTACACCAAAGAATGTTTATTAAAGTACATAGTAGATATATATATATATATATATATTGAATGAATTTGCAAATAAATGTAGAAGTAGAAAGTTGCTTGATGAGATTGTAACTCATTTTTGGAACTGATAATATAGTCATTAGTTGGACCCAATTGAGTTGAACTATTGTTAGAATGGAAATAGACTAATAAAATTCAACGATTTATATATCTAAGCATATCTAAAATTTCTAATGATCTTTATTCATCTTATGAAATAGAAATAAATAGTTTTCAGATGTAGTATACATACCTTGTACATAAGGAAAATTTATATTTCCAAAATCTTGTAGCTGGAAATTTTGTCTCTATTGTTGCAAAGTACGTTCTCTTGGTAGTTGTAATTTGTATGGTATGGTTATGAAATAGAAATAGATATCATGGATGTCTTAAATAGTTATAGATGTGGTTACATTGGTGGTATGTGAAAGGTTCCCCCCCTCCCCTCTAATGTTTCAAGGGTATACAAAGGCATTTATATATTTTAGTCTCAATCAATTAATGATTTGGTTGTAACAGAAGTAATAATGGCCTTACTTTTTAAATATAATGTATTTAGTGGTTAGGTCAATTAATTGATACCAGGATGAAATCTAAAGTTGATCTGCGCAAAAATGAGATATAATTTAAAATTTAAAATTTATATTATATGTATGGTGCTCTTGTCTTTTTGAATATGGTTTTTGAGTCATTGGTTAATTAGGTAGGTTTTTCTTTTGTAATTTTGTTCTGCTACTGAAGGTTAGTGGTAAGGATCTTCCAATCAACATGAGGACATATAAACAAATTTTTAACAGAAAATTTGTGACTTTTTAAAGAGCAGAAAAAAAAAAAAAAGCTGCTGTAATTATTTTCTTCATAATTTTCATTGTTTAGTTACAAATATGTAAATTAAAGCATAAGAATACATAAATGCAAAGTTAAATGTAAATTTAAAACCATCCATGATGAATATGTATAGACAATTTTTGTAGTTTTTAATTTTGTATGAATTATTATTTAATTGTCTAGTTATTAATGTCTAAGTTAAGTAGATGAACTTTTTAAATATAAAAATGAAATACATGAATATAAAAAATCCTCTCACACTTTATTCTTACAACCAAAGAAGGTGCATTTCACTCATTGGTTCACTACATGATTGATGGTCTTGGTATGTGGCATAGAGATTCTTCCTTCCCCTTATAATTTTTTTTTGAGACCCTAGCAATATATATATATATATATATATTTTAATATAAGTGCCTAATGTTTTGTTTAATAATAAAGTGTTGTCATAGGAACAGAAAAAAATATTCAATATAAATAAAAAAAACTGTGAAAGCGATAAATAGATATTTTTTCAATTTTAAAACAATGGTTGAATGGAAATTAAATAATTGTGGGAATGGACCATTGATTTACTGCGATTTTCAATCGGTCAGATCTAATTTTTGATCGGTCAAGCTTCACTGAACTTGAACTCGCCTTTCTGCAGCTTAAATATTCTTGAATCTTGATTTGTACAATCTTAAGCAATTTCTAACACCTAATCTACACATGTTTTTGTTCTCAGTTTGCCAATATACAAAATAGGAATCTGAACATTTAATCCTAAATCTTTAGAATCTAACATTTTCTTTTTTCTTTTTCTTTTTTTATATTGTAAATATTATAACTAAATATGTTCAAGAAAATATTAATTTTTTTAATAGTACTATTTATTATTATATAGAGTTTTATATTATTACTATTTTTTTTCTATTTTATGCTGAAATTTGTTACTAAGTGTTTTTTTTCTTATAGGTAAAATTTGTTAGAAAGTTTTATCCTCCATGAAAGGATAAGTTGTAAATATCATAATGCATGAAATTATTATTTGTTAGTAGTCTTCATAAATAAAAGTCCATACCAAGGCCAATTCAAAATTTCATGTTTGAGAAAGTATTAATTTTTGTTAATAGTACTATTTTTATTTTAAAGAATTCTTTATTATTACTATTATATTTTTTTTTTTGTCATTTCATTTTAGGCTAAAATTTGTTAGAAAATTATTTATTTATATGGGTAAAATTTGCAAGAAAATTTTATCCCATCTGAAAGGATGAGTTGTAAATAGTATAATGCAAAAAATTATTTGGTGCACCTAAGGATCAAGTTAGTAGTATTCAATGATTATTTCCTCTCAATAATATGATATAAAGTAGTCAATATTGTACTAGATCGTTACAATTTGACTAAGAAATGAAATATTTTGGTCCAAGTTGACCACCTAATCAAAGTTGGCCGTGAACAAACAAATAAAGTGTAAACAGCAATTTTTTTTTTTTAGAAGAATTAAACAATAACAGTTAATAATAGTAAATTTCAAGAGAGAGAGAGAGAGAGATCTTTAGCTGCAAAATGACGATTCAACCTGAAATTTCACACACAAATAAAACAATCTATAAAACATGAAACATTAGAACAAATCAAAGATCAAGATTATAAAGAAATTGACATGAGAGAGAGAGAGTACCTCTGATAGTAGAGATTAAAAACAAAAATGCGGTGAAAATTTTAAATGATCATTCAACCCGAATTTTCATATACGTACAAAGAAAGCAATCTATATAATGCAAAGCATAAAAAAAAAATCAAATATCAAGATTATAGAGAAATTGAAATATGAGAGAGAGAGAGAGAGAGAGAGAGAGAGAGAGAGAGAGAGAGAGAGAGATTACCTTTGATAGTAGAGATCAAAAACAAAATTGCAATGGAAAAGAAAATCTTTCCATCACAAATGCTGAACTTGTTGATTATAACAAAGATAAAAGAGAACATACATAAACATGTAAATATGTAGAGAGAGAGAGAGAGAGAGAGAGAGAGAGAGAGAGAGTATTTATAATAAAGAGGTGTTGAGGGAGGGGAAAGGTTGGGGAAAAGGAGGAGACCTTGTATGTTTTTTAAGGGAATGCTCATAAACAATCAATTTACTGTTTTCAGTTTTTTCCCATTTGATCATGGTAATTATTGGTTTTTTTTTTTTTTTTTCACTACAATTGTATTATAGGACCAATTGGTTGCCATACAAAAAATTTATTGGCATACGATTAGTTTTTGTTTTTTTGTTTCCACCTAGAAACCTCCATGAATGCATAGATTAGTGGAATTAATAGTGAACATTTAAGGTTGAATTTTTTTATTTCCATTTATTAGTGACACATGGGAAATGTATTAAATGTATTGACACATGTCATAATATTATGAAGTTAACAAATAGTCAAAGGCTTCGGTTTTGTAGTATATAGATATAGATGAGGTGTGATAGGAATCAAAATCTGTTTTGTTGAATATATTATTAAGTTAGATATATGAATTTATGGCTTAAAAAATAGATATATGAATTTACATTTTTTTTAAAGATCTTATATAAAAAAAAGTAGGCTTCTAGTTTATAAACAAATTAAATATTATATATATAGCGATAACTTTAAAGGGTACATTAAGATTGATTGGTACTGAAATATTTTTTTTTTCTTAACTAAACTTAAATGACCTTAGAAGCATCTATTAGTAGTAGTAGTACACTAGTACGCACTCAGAAAAAAAAATTCCATTATTCCCCTTCCCTCACGTGAGGTACACGCGCGTATGGTTTCACCCAACAACTTAGGACTTAGGTTGTGCAGATATAGAATTTCAAAGGACAGAGTGAAGCTTTATTGCTTATCATCATAGTTCTTGATTGAGACTCAGAATGCTTCAAACAGCTTTGTAAAAGCCTGTGGGATCCTTAGGGATCTTAATCTTCAGTTGTAGGATCAATCAATAGTTTTATTTAAGGTTATTGACTTAGCTTCAGACTCTTTCAAAAAATTATTCTTTAATATTCTCAATCATATCAAGAAAATATTTGGACTTCTACAAATTGCAACAATGTCCATCAACACATTGCAGTTGACCCCTGAAGATTAGAGAATTACATATGAGGTTCCGTTACTTACAATTGTATATATATGTCTTTCCACCATACTATTTTCTCATAAGTTAGTAGGACTGGATTAATATTACTATTATGTCCCTAGCTTATGTAACCCTTAATTTCTTAATTATAAATATATATATATATATATATATATGAAAAACATTTTTGAAAAAAGTCACTGGCCTATTTTGTCTTAAGTCTTGAAAAAAGTCACTGGCCTGTTTTGTCTTAAGTCAAAATCTAATATGAAAATTAACTGAATATACAATCTTCTTTAAAAACTGGTGGATTCCTTATGGAGCATTTACATATTTTACTCATTACACATATAACCCAACGTGTTTGTATGTAGCCTTTAAAAGAGTATTACCGTTTGACATCGTCAAAGCTATGTGCATAATAAATAAATATACACAAACCTCTCATGTTTGAGGACAATAAGAAATGGGTCTCATGCAGCCTGCCTTAGCTCCCAACTCATCTGGAGAACGAATGGGGCCCCTATGTTGATGATCTAATAGTTGATTCAAGATCTGGGTGATTCACCCCATTAACTAGTGCCACAATTGGTTGGGAATCCAAAATGATTATGATAAAACAACCTTTTAACAAACAGTGATCACTTAATAAGATATTCTTGATTGAATCTACTTCAATGTATGTATTTGTTACATTACATCCACTTGTCTGCTTAAAGTCACCACCTCAATGAGCTTGCATTACACAAGTGTAAGCTCCAGTGGTGATATTCAATTAATATCCACAACTTAAAACAATTTAATAATCTATGAAAAATCATTACTCTCTATCTTTGGTTTATTAACCATTAACACATGATCTTTTTTACAAAGGTGATATCTCATGCGACATTTAAACAATAAAAATACTCATATTAATCATGTATGCGAAAATATAATTTATTATCAAATAAAAATGTATAATATTGGTGTTTGAGGGCACCTATTCTAACATAGCTATATTTTGTTTTAGCTACATTTCTACAACTACGAAGAATCAATTCATGTGATATAAAACTGAATTGCTTTTAGTAGTAGTAGTAGTAGTAGTAGTAGTAGTAGTAGTAGTACGCACTCAAAAAAAAAATTATGCAAAACCTTGATTACTTTCAAATTTTATTATTCCCATTCCCTCACGTGAGCTACAAGTTCAGTTTCATCAAACACCTTAGATTGGGCAGACATAGAATTTCGAGGGTGACATAGGATAGAATTTACTATTTAATTTTTGTAATTTATTAATTTTGGTATTTTTATGTAAAATTCGTTATTTTAGGTTTAGGTTATTTATTTCCTTGTTTTTGGGTGCTTTTAATGCTTTTTAGGTCAAATTTGGTTCCTGGTTAGGTATTAATTAGGATTTATTTTAAAATATATTTTCTTGTCTATTAAGTTTTATGGAGCTCTTAAATAAGCCTCTAAGTCTGTAAACATTTTTTCATAGTTTATCTATATATCATATACTATATTGTATAACAAAAGTTGGGCTTAGACGCCGTGATTGCACCAAGTGGCTTCACCAAATTGGCAATTTTTTTTTTTAGATTTTTAGATTTTAGATATATATATATATATATATATATATATAAATTTTTTCTTCTCCTATAATCTCTAAATTGATAAAAATCTTAATTTGATTACAATCCAAATTCTTCATATAATCCATCTAATACTTATTGAATCTTAATTTCATTACAATCCAAATTCATCTAATCCTTATTTTTTACATGTAGTGTATTATAAAAAAAGTAACAACTTTCTTAATTTTTTTGATTACTATACTACATGTTCTAATGCATCTTTAATTGTAGAAATTTTTTTAAATTTTTAGATTTTTAAAAAAAAAAATGTAATTTTTCTACTCCTATAATTTCTAAGTTGATAAAAAACCTAATTTAGTTCAGAATAAAACAAAAATTAGGATAAAGTAACCCAAAAAAAAAAAACAAATAAATGACAATTTCAAATCCACGTAAGTTTGCAAAAAAAAAAAAATAATAATATTTTTTTTAAAATAATGAATAATTTTGCAAAAAAAAAAATGACAATTTCAAATCCATGTAAGTTTAAAGAAAAGCATACAAATTTTGTTTCATGATATTGACATAAAATAGTATACAAAAAAAAAAAAAAAAAAATTCATCTTATGCAAACATATTTATTTCACTTTTTTAATAAGTTATTGCTTTTATATATATATATATATGCATTTCATAATACCTTAGTTTCACACCGTATGAATTTATTATATAACTTAAAAGTAAAATATTTATTTATTGATATTATCTATTCTATTATCTAATTTTAAGTAATTAATAAAAAAAAACTATTTACATATGAATTTTGATTAAGCTGTGCAACGCACGGGCATAATGCTAGTATATATATAAAACCGAAACTTCTGAAATTTCCACAATTTTCCACATCAGTACAATATTTAAATAAAATTATTTTTGTTTAGTCCAAACCTAACAAGGAGTGAAACTCTATTTCTCTAACAAGTCCAACTTAAACTCAAACTCATCATTATCATTATCATTATCATTAAAAAAAAAAATTTATTTTTGTTTAGTCCAAGTCTAACAAGGAGTGAAATTCTATCTCTCTAACAAGTCTAACTTAAACTCAAACTCAAACTTAAACGCTGATAAAAAAAAAAATTAAAAAAAAAAAACTTGAATAAATTCTATATTAAGATTATGCTAAACATGACTTTATTTGGATATATATATAAAAATCATCAACTATTGATAAAGTTCAACTTCATTGGATAATAGAAGAATTCTACTGCAACTTCTTATACAACAATGTAGTAATTAAGGTGCTTGGTAGGCATCATTATCATTTTTTTAAAACAAAATTATTTTTGTTTAGTCCAAACTTAACAAGGAGTGAAATTTTATCTCTCTAACAAGTTTAACTTAAATTCAAACTTTGCTAGGTTAATCATAAACACTATAAAAGTAATGCAAACCCCAATTTTTTTTTTTTTAAAAGTTGAGTAGAGGTATGAGCTCTTCTTATGTTATTTTCTTCTCCTCTACTTTGTTAAACAAAAAAAAAAAAAAAATTATGGTTTTTCATGTACTTTTTTAAAAATTAATTTTCGAACATAAACCACCAAACCATTTTTGGCCATTTTTTACAAAATAAAAAAGTTTACAATAATTGAAATTATTTTTTTGAATGTAACTCATCTTTCTTTTATATTTTTCTATTATTTAGTCAAATATATATATATATATATATATATATATATATATATATATAGGTTGGGTTCAAGTTACACTTGGTATAATTTTAAACAATGTTACACCACTCAATATTTTTTAATTGGATACGAATATTGACAAATTCACTGATGGATTATATTATCTTCGCATATTCTCCATGCTTGCAAAATGTCAAAGTGATCAAAGATTAATAGTCATGTCAGCAATCAATTATTAAAATTCAAGTTTTTGTAGTTTAAAATAATACATAAAAGATAAGCTTATGGATCAAATGGTAAATAATATCCGATTGATATGAAAATTGGCATGCATGTTAAGAATATATAGAACATGTAATTCAATGGTTGGATTTTCAAAATATTAATTCAATAACAAGTTATTGGATGGTATAATATTGTTTAGAGTTACACCAGGTGTAACTTGTACCCAACCCTATATATATATATATATATATATATATATATATATTGTTTTGTTTCAATAATTTCTAAGCAGTGAATTATCTAATTATTTAATATTTTTTGGTTTTCTAGAAATTTTAATATCTGAATTTTTGAGTTATTTTTTTGCAGTATCTGAAATTGTTTAATAATTTTTTGTAAGCCATTACACATTCAAGTAATGGCTTTTTCATCAAATTGTAACACAAATTGGAATCATACAAGAACAAATCATGTGATAATGTAGTTTCTTAATCAATTTAAGATTTTATAAAATTATTTTAGTTTTTCTCACAAATAAGTAAGTTCTCGTGCATAACACGGGTTTGTGACTAGTTATCAATAAAAATTCAAACTTTTGTATATTGTTTTTTCTGGTAGATTCCAGGCCTATCACCTTGTAAATTCAAAGAACTCCTCGTGAATTTGAGGTTTACTACCCAGAAAGTAATAGTTTAGTTTCTGTCCATCAAAGAGAGTATCGTGTGTGATTTCTTCAGGCTTCTGTGACATCAGTTGGTATCAGAGCCTTGACATACCTTGGTTTGATGGCTAATTGGCAAGACAGTAACCATCACAACAACTACGGCGACAGCGAAGTCAACAACACAACTCTCATTGGGGCTGAGTTAATTGATTTTCGTAATGAGAATCACCAATTTCGTGAAAAGAGTCAGCAAATTATTGGTGAAATCCAACAAAATATTGCTACTCTTCTTGCTAGGAAATCTTCTCAAAATAACAATGATCAATATATTCAAAGACGCACTCCTAATTACAAGAAAATTTCATTCTTTGATGGAGATATGTGTAAGCTGGATTTTATTGACTGGTTTCTTGATTTGGAAGAGTATTTTAATTTTTGGAAGATTTGTTATGAAGAAATAGTGCGGCTTGCATCTAATAAATTGGACGATAAAGCAGAGGAATGATGGGAAGACATTCAAATTGATAGAAAGCGGTGAGGTAAGCATCCAATTTGCTCTTGGCAAAAAATGAAAAAAGTGTTAATTGATTTATGATTTCCTAATGACTATTATGATATACTAGATTATACAAGTGTTGATTATAAATATGTATATTCATATGAAAAGCAATATGTGTCAAGTTAAAAAAGATCAAGACTTGCAACAAATTATTGCATTGAAGATTGAAGATACCACTTGTCAAAAATTTGATGAAGATGTCAAAGAAAAGAAGGTTGAGTTACGTTGATTATGGATAATGACAAAAATCAAGAGATGGTAATTATTGAGAATATTGTCAAAGATGAACTCGATGATGAGTTTGTTTCAAGTGGAAGGGTTTGACGCAGGGCAGAATTTACTATTTAATTTTTTTAATTTATTAATTTTGGTATTTTTATGTAAAATTCGTTATTTTAGGCTTAGGTTATTTATTTCCTTGTTTTTAGGTACTTTTAATGCTTTTTAGGTCAAATTTGGTTCCTATTATGGTTAGGTACTAGTTAGGACTATTTCAAAAAATATTTTCTTGCCTGTCAAGTTTTACGGCGCCCTTAAATATTATGGTTCCTATTATGGTTAGGTACTAATTTGGATTAATTTCAAAAAATATTTTCTTGTTTGTCAAGTTTTACAGTGCCCTTGAATAGGCCTCTGAGTCTGTAAACGTTTTTTTTTTATAGTTTATTATCAATAAAAATTTAGACTTTTGTCTATTGATTTCTCTTCTGGATTCCATGCCTATCACCATGTGGATTCAAGGAATCTCTCATAGATTCAAGGTTTACTACCTAGAAACTAATCGATTAGTTTCTCTCCAGCAAAGAGAGCATCGTGTGTGCTTTCTTTATGCTTTTGCAACATCAGAGGGATAGAGATATATTGAGGCTTTGCATCTGAGTGAGAATCAAAATGTTTCAAACCAGTTTTCCTTGCCATTTTTCAAAGTAAGCTGATTCTTTAATAATTTTTTATAATAGAGAGGAGGAGGAGAAAATTCATACAGAGACCAGCATATAAAAATTAAAATCATAATAAGGAATGGCAGAGAAAGGAAGCAAAATACAAAATAAAATTCTTGATGATGAAAATTGGAATTTAGAAAAGAATGAGAAGAAAGAAAAGAAAAGAATAGATTGCTTTCTTCATTCCATATCAAGCTTAAGCTTCAATCTCTTCTTCATTCACTCATCTGCTCCTATATTTAAGAAGCTCTGTGTGTCCTTACAAACGTAACCTGAAAATAATAAGGCAATCCTTGTAGAGGCTGAGAAAGCTCTGAAATTGGTTCTTAACATCTGACTTTATTATTTTCTTTAATTGGGTATTTCTAAAATTTCCCAGAAAGTGTTATATCGTACATTTAGCAGTGCCATCGTCATGGGACAACAACAATCCTCTCCGCAACTGGTATGAAATATATTCATGTTTCTTGTTATCAATTCAATAGTATGAATAAACCTTTTTTTAACTATGTATCACATAACTTCTTGTTTTTTTTAACTATTTTCCTCTTAAACCACAAGCATTTTGTGCATAGAAATATGCCAACTAAACTACAAGCCTCTCACCAATCACATAACTTTCTTTAGTTTCAAACGTTAAGTTTTTCCATATTCAAAGTCTAAAAGCTAACATATGAGTAATACTAATATATAATAGATAGTTTATCTCCTAACCAACCCAAGAATACCGTATTATTGAAATCTTTTGCATAGTTCCTCATTCTATTTAAATTGTCATAAGCATTTGACCATCTAGCTAGGTTGCTATTTATCAAAAAAAGAAAAACCATCTAGGATGATAACGTGGATAAAGGTGTGAATTTAATATATAATGTAATTGTATATAGATTAATTATATTGATTTTACAGCAACAATAAATAGCTTCATTCTCAAAACTTTAAGAGGTCGGTTATAGATATTCAATAGACTAGTGAGACTCAACTTAAGTTTTTTTTTTTTCCCTTTCATTCTAATCTATACGAAGTCATGTTCTTTTTTGGCTAAACATGCTTATAATATTAATTAGAAACAACCAATCTATTACAAAAAAGCTTAACTTTATCACAATACAAAGCCATGTCCACTACTGGGGAGGGGAGGGTTTAAATCCAAAATAAATGCACAAATTAAATAAAAATTTCTTCACCCCATTCAAAATTTAGATTTTCTTTCTCAAAATTCAAATTGGCCCTCAAAATTTTCAACTAGTCCAATAAAAGTAAAACCCAACAAAATCAATTTGTCAAAATATTAATTATAATAATTTTGATAAAAAAAAGAACCATCAAAAAAGAAATAAAATTCTTAGCTAGCTCATTCCTCAACCCATGGCCCTCCCAATAATATTAACAAAACTCAAATTCTCTTTTAACAAATTCCAAATCACCAGTTCTTAAAACTAAAACAAAAATTAATAATAAAAATTCCAAATAACTTATACATACATCCATACATACATAAGCATTTAATCACTATAGAAATTCATGTTCTTTTTTTTTTGGTTAAACATGCTCATCATATTAATTAGAAACAACCAGTCTATTACAAAAAGTTGGCTTTATCATAATACAAAGCATGTTCACTATTTTTTTTGGGGGGGGGGGGGGGGGGGTGGGGGGCTTAATCTCTTTAAAATCACAAATCAAATAAAAAATTAAATAAAAATTTGGGGTCTAGCTTACCTACAATATTTTTTTAAATGGACATCTCATTTTGTTTTAATAAGAAACTGTCATATCGCCCACTAACTAAATAAAATGTGCAAATTATAATCCACCACCACATCATTCTTTCTCTGCTCTATTAAAATCCACCACCACCACATCAATATATATATATATATATATATATATATATTGCCCAACACTTGAGCGAACTAGTCCCATTTCCACACTTGCAAGATCCCAAATAAAGTTCCTTAATATATTCCTTTAGTTCCTACACATTTTGCTCTATTGATGCCTTAGTGTAAACTTTTGTAATAGGACCAGAAAAGAGTGGAGGAGGATGCAAGAAGGAGAGATGAGGAGGATGCAAGATGGAGAAGAATGAGAGAGGAGGAGGATGCAAGATGGAGAAGAATGAGAGAGGAGGATGATGCAAGAAGGAAAAAAGAGGAGGAGGATGCAAGAAAGAGAAAAGAAGAGGATGATGCAAGATGGAGAAGAAGGAGAGAAGAGGAGGATGCAAGATGGAGAAGAATGAGAGAGGATGAGGATGCAAGAAGGAGAAAGGAGGATGCAAGAAGGAGAGATGAGGAGGATGCAAGATGGAGAAGAAGGAGAGAGGAGGAGGATGCAAGATGGAGAAGAATGAGAGAGGAGGAGGATGCAAGAAGGAAAAAAGAGGAGGCAAGGGAGGAAGAGGAGGAAGGGGAGGAAGAGGATGAAGAGGAGGAGGATGAAGAGGAGGAAGAGGATGAAGAGGAGGTAGGGGAGGAAGGGGATGAAGAGGAGGAACATGCAAGAAAGAGAAAGAAGGAGGAGGATGCAAGAAGGAAAAAAATGGAGGAATACTACAAGAGATTAGGCTATTAGCGATTAAGAATTTTAATGGACCCAAAAAGCCCTCTCAAAAAATCTTATTTGTAATGGCAAAATAAAGCCCTCAGAAATGCTTGGTAAAATGTGAAATATTTGTGACCAACAATAAAAACTGTCGCAATTATGTGTTATAGCCGTCACAATTACTAATATTTTGGAGGGAAATTTTCCCTCCATACTATTTGCAAGGGATAATTAAAAATCTCTCTCAAAAAGTGTATTATTTGTGACGGTTAAAAAAAAAACCGTCACTAATACTAAATTATTTGCGAGAGCTAAGATCGACCTTCACAAATAATCATTAAAATGTCAAAATTTTTGGAGGGAAATGTTCCCACCAAATTATTTCCGAGGGACAATAAAAATCCCTTGGAAAAAGTTTTTTTTTTTTTTTTTTTTTTTGTGTGGATTAAAAATATTCCCTTACTAATACTAAATTATTTGCGAGGGCCACGATTGACCTTCGCAAAAAATCATTAAAATGTTATTTTTTTTTTGGGGATAAATAAAATTCAAAGAATAATTTTTTTTTTTTTTTAAATGCATAAACATATAGCACTTTGTATTCTTTAGATGAACCTTTTGTTTACAGTCTAAAAAAAAACCTTTTATATACATCCTATATAAGAAAGGTTTGTCCTTATTTTCTAAACAATTGTACCCATAAAAAAAAATGATAGCACTTTCATCTTCAAAATGGTAGCCTAAAATTCAAAAATTTCAGCCTTTTGTACTCTCTCTCTCTCTATATCACACACGCACACACACACAAAAGTGAATAAATATTTCTTCCTATTAAAATAATGCATAACAGATGAGTGCATAGATCAAATGGTAAATTACATCCGATTGACATAAGATATGGCATACATGTTAAGAATATATAGAACATGTAATCCAATAGTTGGATTTTCAAAATATGAATTCAATAATAAGTTATTGGGTGGTATAACATTTTTTAGAGTTACGTCAGGTGTAACTTGAACCCAACCCTATATTTCTTAATTCGATGTGAATTTTGACAAATCTACTGTTAGATTACACTATCTTCATATATTTTTCATGGTTAAAAAATTTCAAGATTATCAAATATTAATAGGCATGTCATCAATCAATTGTCTAAATTCAAGTTTTTGTAATTTAAAATAATGCATAAAAGATGAATTTATTGAACAAATGGTAAATTACATCTAATTGACATGAAAACTGGCATGCATGTTAAAACTATATAGAACATGTAATCCAACAGTTAGGTTTTCAAAATACGAATTCAGCAATAAGTTATTGGGGGGGGGGTGTAACATTTTTTAGAGTTACGTCAGGTGTAACTCAAACCCAACCCTATATTTCTCAATTCGATGTGAATTTTGACAAATCTACCGTTAGATTACATTAACTTTATATATTTTCATGCTTACAAAATTTCAAGGTGATCAAAGATTAATAGCCATGTCATCAATCAATTGTCTAGATTCAAGTTTTAGTGGTTTAAAATAAGGCATAAACTATGATTTTATAGATCAAATGGTAAATTACATTCAATTGGCATGAAAATATTCATACATGTTAAGACCATATAGAACATGTAATCTAACAATTGGATTTTCAAAATATGAATTCAATAATAAGTTATTGGGTGGTGTAACATTTTTTAGAGTTACATCAGGTGTAACTCGTACCCAACCCTATATTTCTTAATTCGATGTGAATTTTGACAAATCTACTGTTAGATTACATTATCTTCATATGTTTTTCATTCTTACAAAATTTCAAGGTGATCAAAGATTAATAGCCATGTCATTAATCAATTATCTAGATTCAAGTTTTAGTAGTTTAAAATAATGCATAAAAAATGAGTTTATAGATCAAATGGTAAATTACATTTGATTTGTATGAAAATTGACATGTATGTTAAGACCATATAGAACATGTAATCTAACGGTTGGATTTTCAAAATATGAATTCAATAATAAGTTATTGGGTGGTGTAACATTTTTTAGAGTTACGTCAGGTGTAACTTGAACCCAACCCTATATTTATTAATTCGATGTGAATTTTGACAAATCTACCATTTGATTACACTATCTTCATATATTTTTCATGGTTAAAAAATTTCAAGGTTATCAAAGATTAATAGGCATGTCATCAATCAATTGTCTAAATTCAAGTTTTTGTAATTTAAAATAATGCATAAAAGATGAATTTATTGAACAAATGGTAAATTACATCTAATTGACATGAAAACTGGCATGCATGTTAAGAACATATAGAACATGTAATTTAATGATTGTAATTCCAAAATATGAATTCAATTTTAAGTTATTGGGGGGTGTAACATTTTTTAGAGTTACATCAGGTGTAACTTGAACTGAACCCTACTGAATAATCCTCATTGGTTGGGTATTAGAGTACCAATGAATAACCCTCATTGGTTTGGGTATCAGAGTACCAATGAATAACCCCCATTGGCTGGGTATCAGAGTACCAATGAACAACCCCCATTGATTTGGGTATCAGAATCAAATCATAGTTAGGCTGTCCATAATCATATATATGAAATCATAATTTCTAACAAAAATGTTTCTTATTCAAATGCATGTACATATAATCATATTATCAATATTTCAATACATTTGTGATATTTCTATATTCCTTACTTTTAATCAATATAGCTAAAAAAAAAAACAATTAAATAAAATAAATCTTATATTCAATGCTCATATATATATATATATATATATTTGTGGAAATTATTTATTCTTTACTTTGAATCAGTATAGCTAAAAGCAATTAAACAAAACACATCATATATTCAGTAATCAAATATAAGCAGTACCCTAAATCATAGAATTTGTACTGGAATCAAATTCGAATGTTTCTACACCCAGATTTGATTGCAAGACTATCAGTTTTTGCTTAATGTACTGAAGTATATGAGCTTGGATAAATTTCGTATTACTGGAAAACATCAAAATCTAGAAATCTGCATTGTTGTCTTCTGCTGAGTTGCTTGTCCAACAATTGTGAAATTCCTCAGGTTTCCTTTAGTGGCAACATTGCTTTGCATTGTTTGCTGCACTTAGTTTGATATACATGATCATGTATCACCACTCTCTTCTGCATCTTATGGTGCAGAGGCTCTCGACATTTCCATCATCTAACACTTACAATTAATTTTTCTTGTTGACCTTGCTGTCTTCAATAATTATTGAACTGCTCCTCCTTGTATTTAATAAGTTGCTTTTTTTCATGGTTAGTTTCTTTATGTGCCACTATTAACATAGCTAAGCAATTCCCTTTTGGGCCTACATGTAGAAAGCACATGAAGTTAGAATGCAATTTATGGCATATTAACTTTTATATTAGAACTTATGAATTTGTGAAGAGAATAAAGGAGGAAGGTTTGTATGTACAACACTTTTTTTTTACCATAACTGTATTTTTTGGGTTTTAGTACCTATCTTCTGTCTAGGTATTGAAGAAGTCTCAATTAATTATTACAAAATTTCCACATTTGGTTCTGATTACTTAAGAGCTTGTGGTTGTGTCATGTGTGCTCTAGTTCTCCCATTAAAGTACCAATTACTAATGATTTTTCTACACATCATTGTATTTTGTTGAACTCTCCGAAAGACTAAGGGACCTCATTGTTTACAAGCTTGATGGTGAAATACTTCACAAGGAAGCCAGCCAAGGTATATGTTTACACGGTATATGTTTAAACGGCGAAGCTGATGTTGGTACTGTCATAGTCTTCTAGCCTGGTGTAACTTTGAGGATAACCCATTCCTGATAATCAAAATCCTAAGCTCCTTTTGTAATAAGTGAGTAAATTAGTTGTTAAGGCCTTTGTTTTATAATAAATTATGTTTACAAAGTAAAAATTGAATAAATTTTCACGAGTCTGTTTGAATGAGCTTATTTTGACTGTCTTACTTTGTTAAAAAATAAGCTGTATAACTGTACAACTATTCTTAGAAAAAGTGAGGCATTAAAAAGATTTACATAAAATGATGGTGAAAAGAAGCTGATGTTTTTAAGCCAAAACAAACAGAACCTTCTCTTATAACATTCATAGAGGCACCTACTATTTTTTAGTTCCTACATTAATGGTTTTTAAAGTTAGGAGTGAGTGCAGTACTATAATAATTAGGTATTTTCTGTTGAAATCACCACTAATTGATTCATATATTGAGCCTATTTTTGCTTTTCAATCTTCTTAAAATCAAACATAAAAAGTTGTATTATTTGCGTGGTGATACAGCTCAAATAATAGAAGTTCAAAAATTGACATAATACTTCAAATGTGTTTTTGTCAAAAGTCTGATCTAGCCTTTCCTTGATTTCATCATTTTGCAGTGGTTCCTAAAACACACTATGTGGTTTAAAACATAATATTTGGATTTGCAAATAGGCTTAAGTTTGTAATAGTTGACATCTTACTTTTGTAATATGATCAAGTTTCATTGCCATTTCGTCATTTGAAATGTTGTCAAACACCTTTTCAATTGTATATAATTCCCATCCTTCCTTCCAATTATAGTCGTTAAGCTTTAGTTAGAACACAAACGTTTTTCCAATGAACTTCTCTATTTCATTTGGTAGGGTTGAATTTGCATTTATCTGATAAAATATTAAATATAATTTTGTACATTCTTTTCAAATTAAATGAAAGATTATTTGTGCTAATTGTATGGTCTTACAGTTGCATATTTGTTTAATAGTTCTCTTGCTGTTGTGTGAAGTAATTTTTCAGCTTCCTTGTCAAACAAAATAAATACGGCTCACTCTATTCCATCATCAACGTTGAGTTGAATTTTATACCTGCATGTATAAATATATAATTTGTTTCATTTTTGTTTGATAAATATATATTTTTTGTTTTATGTTTACATATATTGAATGATTCTAAAATTGGTAATTTATATTTTACCTTGGAATTGGAAAATTAGAGTTACTTTTGCAATGGTTGCACCAGAAATCGTCTTCAGATTTAACTTTTTTTTTGCACTTTGCTCATCCGATATAGTGCCATCCAAAGTTTTTTTTTCAATATTTTCAATTGTTGCAAGGCATGTGAAGACATTTTCCTACAATATAAAAGAAAAAAAGAAATGTATTTAGTGTTAAGCTCATTGAGAACTAAATATATTATTAGTATAACGTTATTGGGAAAAAATGTTGATTACCTGATCATCTAACCTCCATTCCAAGGATGTTATTTGCTTGATTGTTCTTCTATTTTGTGTGATTCTTTTTTCAACTGATATTTCTTGCTTGAATTGTAGAGGAATTTCTTCAATTTCAGTCATTTCCACATTTCTTTGATGGTAGAAGATTTAAATCAAAACATAGTGAATAATTATTTGATATGAAGATTGTATTGTACTAAATAAAAGTATCAAGATTATTTTTAAAATAATAAATTAGAATAAAAGTATGGTATGGAAAATCTAAATACCTATCAATCAATGTTGCATTTTCAGGTATTTCTAAATTGATGTACACTTTTGTTGCACTTGTAGATGACAAATAGTGTTCCCATGTATTTAATAAAAATATGTTAATTATGTGAAAGAAAAGATATGTTTAAAAGAAGTTATTACCTCTAAATGTTTTCACAATAGTAGATGTCACTATTACGACAAAGGGTCCTGGATTGTTGGTGTAAAAATTGTCCTCAATTTGATTTGATGTTGGTCCCCAGAGAGTAATTCTTCTTTTGATTTCTCTGTGGCAAACAAATATGTAAGTGATAAAGAGCTTGAAGTAGTATTATGCAATGAATCCATATGTACATGCTAAAGCTTACTCTAGATTCATGATATCTATATTTCTCATTGGGACAGTAGATCCTTGAACATGAACATTTTCTAGTGGTCCAACACCAACTATCTTTCCAATGATGTCTACAGCAAATAAAGTTGATTAAGTAATTTGAAACATAATTATTTTAAAATAAATTTGAGACTTTTTAAGCTACCTGTCAACTGTTTGTTATTGTCAAAGCGATCCACAATTGTTTGGTAATCAACAAATTCAAATTTATGCTGAGATATAAAAACTTCAGCCTCTTTTAGCTCATCAATAACTGTTGTACGTAGAAAGTTTATTTTCTTCTCTTCACTTAGAGGCCGATAGCTATCTTTTTCCTTGTAAGTATCTACTCGAAAATTGGACAGTGAATATAATTGTCCTTCTCGTAGTTGTGCCTGGAACTTCTTAACATTGATTTTTTGAATTGTAGCGTGTATTGTGTCATCCTGGTAGTTAAATAAGCAATTCGTTAGTCACAATTTTAGTTTTAAGGTTCAAGTCAAGTAAAGAAAATATGACAAAATAGATTCTCAATTCAAATCTAACTTGTTCATCTATAAGAACCATGTCCAAATTGATTAATTCTAGATTTCTTTGGTTGACAACTTCCCACATTCTTGAAAGTCTGACTCTTACTTTCCAATTCTCATTTTTATTTGAAAGTTGCTTGATGAGATTGCAACTCATTTTTGGAACTGATAATATAGTCATTAGTTGGACCTAATTGAGTTGAACTATTGTTAGAATGGAAATAGACTAATAAAATTCAACGATTTATATAACTAAGCATATCTAAAATTTCTAATGATCTTTATTCATCTTATGAAATAGAAATAAATAGTTTTCAGATGTAGTATACATACCTTGTACATAAGGAAAATTTATATTTCCAAAATCTTGTAGCTGGAAATTTTGTCTCTATTGTTGCAAACTACGTTCTCTTGGTCGTTGTAATTTGTATGGTATGGTTATGAAATAGAAATAGATATCATGGATGTCTTAAATAGTTATAGATGTGGTTACATTGGTGGTATGTGAAAGGTTCCCCCCCTCCCCTCTAATGTTTCAAGGGTATACAAAGGCACTTTTATATTTTAGTCTCAATCAATTAATGATTTGGTTGTAACAGAAGTAATAATGGCCTTACTTTTTAAATATAATGTATTTAGTGGTTAGGAACATATAGAACAGGTAATCCAATAGTTGGATTTTCAAAATATGAATTCAATAATAAGTTATTGGGTGATGTAACAATTTTTAGAGTTACAACACGTGTAACTTGAACCCAACTCTATACTTCTTAATTCGATGTGAATTTTGACAAATTTACCGTTAGATTACATTATCTTCATATATTTTTCATGCTTATAAAATTACAAGGTCATCAAATATTAATTGTCATGTCTTCAATCAATTGTTTAAATTCAAATTTTTGTAGTTTAAAATAATGCATAAAAGATAAATTTATAGATCAAATAGTAAATTACATCCGATTGGCATGAAAATTGGCATGCATGTTAAGAACATATAGAGCATATAATTCAACGGTTGGATTTTCAAAATATGAATTCAATGATAAGTTATTGGATGGTGTAGTATTTTTTAAAATTACGTTAAGTGTAACTTGAACCCAACCCTGTATTTCTTAATTTAATGTGAATTTTGAAAAATCTACTTAAATTACATTATCTTCATATATTTTTCATGCTTACAAAATTTCAAGGTGATCAAATATCAATAGTGATGTCATCAATCAATTGTCTAGATTTAAGTTTTAGTAGTTTAAAATAATGCATAAAAAATGAGTTTATAAATCAAATGGTAAATTACATCCGATTGGTTTGAAAATTGGCATGCATGTTAAGACCATATAGAAAACGTAATCCAACAGTTAGGTTTTCTAAATATGAATTCAGCAATAAGTTATTTTGGGGGGGGGGGGGGGGGGAGGGATGTAACATTTTTTAGAGTTACGTCAGGTGTAACTCGAACCCAACCCTATATTTCTCAATTCGATGTGAATTTTGACAAATCTACCGTTAAATTACATTTGCTTAATATATTTTCATGCATATAAAATTTCAAGGTAATCAAAGATTAATAGCCATGTCATCAATCAATTGTCTAGATTTAAGTTTTAATGGTTTAAAATAAGGCATAAACTATGATTTTATAGATCAAATGGTAAATTACATTCAATTGACATGAAAATTTTCATGCATGTTAAGACCATATAGAACATATAATCCAATGGTTAGATTTTCAAAATACAAATTCCATAATAAGTTATTGGATGGTGTAACATTTTTTAGAGTTACGTCAGGTGTAACTCGTACCCAACCCTATATTTCTTAATTCGATGTGAATTTTGACAAATCTACTATTAGATTACATTCTTTTCATATGTTTTTCATTCTTACAAAATTTTAAGGTGATCAAAGATTAATAGCCATGTCATCAATCAATTGTCTAGATTCAAGTTTTAGTAGTTTAAAATAATGCATAAAATATGAGTTTATAGATCAAATGGTAAATTACGTTCGATTGGTATGACAATTGACATGCATATTAAGACCATTAAACATATAATCCAACGGTTAGATTTTCAAAATATAAATTCAATAATAAGTTATTGGGTAGTGTAACATTTTTTTAGAATTACGTCAGGTGTAACTTGAACCTAATCCTATATTTCTTAATTCGATGTGAATTTTGACCAATCTACCGTTAGATTACACTATCTTCATATATTTTTCATGGTTACAAAATATCAAGATTATCAAAGATTAATAGGCATTTCATCAATCAATTTTCCAAATTCAAGTTATTGTAGTTTAAAATAATGCATAAAAGATGAATTTATTGAACAAATGGTAACTTACATCTAATTGAAATGAAAACTGGCATGCATGTTAAGAACATATAGAACATGTAATTCAACGATTGTAATTCCAAAATATGAATTCAATTATAAGTTATTGGGGGGTGTAACATTTTTTAGAGTTACATCAGGTGTAACTTGAACTGAACCCAATATTTCTTAATTTGATGTGAATTTTGACAAATGTATCGCTAGATTACATTATCTTCATATATTTTTGTGTTTACAAACTTTCAAGGTGATCAAAGATTAATAGTAATGTCATCAATCAATTGTTTAAATTCAAGTTTTTGTAGTTTAAAATAATGCATAAAAGATGACTTTATAGATTAAATGGTAAATTACATCCGATTGGCACAAAAATTGGCATGCATGTTAAAACCATAGAGAACATGTAATCCAATGGTTGGATTTTCAAAATATGAATTCAATAATAAGTTATTGGGTGGTGTAACATTTTTTTGAGTTACATCAGATGTAACTTGAACCCAACCCTATATTTTTTAATTCGATGTGAATTTTGACAAATCTACCGTTAGATAACATTATCTTCATGTATTTTTCATGCTTACAAAATTTCAAGGTAATTAAAGATTAATAGCCATGTCATCAAACAATTGTTTAAATTCAAGTTTTTGTAATTTAAAATAATGCATAGAAGATGAGTTTATAGATCAAATAGTAAATTACATCAGATTGGTAGACTGTGAATAGTTAACCATTACTTACACATTGGATCTGTCATTTTATTTTATCACTAATCACATTCTACCATGTCCTAATTATGACAAGAAGCTATAAAATTTTGTATTCCTAGAGTTTTTCTTAATATTGTTAATATTATTATTATTTATTTAGACTTGGATCAGACTTCACCGTATCAATAACTAACCCCAAGATATTGCTCTGTTTAACGTAAGCATGGTTCAACCTTGGAACTATAGTGTAATATCCCAATTTGATTTTATGATCATCACCGTCATCGTCATTATTAATATAGAGTTGAGGTACTATATGTGTGTGCATAGTAAGATGAGAGTAGACAATTTTGTGGTATTACAAAATAGGTGAGAAGATTAAAGTTTTAGTGCATACAATTTAGTTTGGTAGTTAAAATAATAAATAAATAAATAAAAGAGGAAGATGTTTTATGGGCCTTTTGGAGACTAAAGAGATAAGTTTAAGTGGGTTTTAAACTATAGCCCACATCTCTGATGCATCAAATATAAGGTAGATGAAGAGATAAATTAGGGTTTTTCAAAGAAAGGGATTCATCACTAAGGAGGCTAGGAGGTGTATTCTTTCCTTGGAGTTAATTAAAGAGGCAACCGAAAAATTCCAGGTATGATTTCTCATTTGTTAGAATCAAAGAATTAAAAAGTTAGAACCTTATCATGGAATTAGAAATGATGGGTAGATTTTTTAAAAGGGGATTGTTTACACTATAAATCTTAATTCGTGTAGATGATTTTACGATCTTCATTGGGTTATATACACATTAATTCCTAGATTGCAAATCAAGGAAAAACATGGCTTTTACATTTCTTGGTGGTTATATAGATTAGATTGGCTTAACGCTTTTTATTTTTTTATTTTTTACTTTGGGATTATAAAGCCACGGATTACATTTAAGAACAAAGCCACTGTGCGCATTCTAGTACAAGCCGTAAATTGAAAAAGGTTATGTATATGGCTTTAATTATCCTTTTGGTTATATGTATAATTAAATCCTAAGTTGCCCATTGTGTGTATCTAGATAAAGCCATGGATTACAAAACTTGCTAGAGTAAAGCCACGAGTTACACAGTTTGATTATGTACATGGCTTTTACGTTTCTTTAGGTTATATATATAAATATATATATATATATATACATATTTATTTTAGATACTTTCATCATATTAATACTAACTAATAGTAGGTAGGCGTGGCAAGGGCTTATAAAAAAACGCAGACATGGCAAGGGAAGGTAAAAGAAAGGTAGAATTATCACACTAAAAGCTACTTGGGAGATTACTATTTTTTTTACCAAAAATTGAATGGAGCTTGGATGACTTTTAGTGAATACCCAAGATCTGAGCTCGAACTTTATATGCTTGCTATAGAGCTCAACATTTTAAGCATAAGCAACCAGATGAGGAAGTGAAGAAAGAATTTGTAGAATTGGTGAAACGTTGTTATTCTAATTGGATGTTTCACATTAAAAGTCCCATTTTTAAGAAGTACACAGAGAAAGAAGATCATTATAAGAATGGTCCCTCCTTCATTCCTACTCTCTTTTCGAAAAAGATGGTGGATAAATGGATGGATGGAGATTAGGGGGTGAGTATAAATGAAATACATGTCATGAATTCTCTCTATCTCTCTTGCACTCACTTTAACCATTATTTTTTATTATTTTTATAAAAGCTAATATTCTAGTGTATGAATTATGTTTAATGTTTTTTTTTTTTGTTTTTAAAGGATGGTACTAGTAGAGATGAAGAGGACAAATCAATCAATAACACGAGGGAGGTTGAAAACAGCTTGGAGGGTAGCTTAGAGGAAGACTAGTACAGATCTTGTCATAATTCTAGTTGTTTAAGTTTAAAACAAGGTTTAATTTCAGGATTTCTTTGTATATTCTATATTTTAAAGTTTGAACTTATATGAATTTTTATCTTTCAATTAATCAATTTTTAGTAATTATTGTACTATCGTAATATGATAGTTAAAAATATTAAATAAAATAATTAAAAATAAATAAATAATAAAATATTTCAAAAATTATATAAAATATTATCACTGATGACATAAAAATTTGGTCTTAAATAATTTTATAGTGATGACAAAGTCCCTCGTAATTTATAGAATAGTGATGCCACTTAACCCCTTGCAAAAACACTTTAAGCGACAACTTAATGTCGTCACTATTATTCCTAACTAATTGCAAGGGGTTAAAAGCCTTCACAAATAAATTTCACTTTTTCAATGATGAAGGAATATCTCCATAGATGCTATTGTTTTGTAAACGCAATGAATGGAGGTTAACTAAAGCCCCCATGGAGAAGGGAATTCTACCTACTAGATTATTGCTCCCTAAGTTTAAATGGATCAAAGACTGCCAATACTTCCAGCAGCGAGAAAGTTCTCCGAATAAGAGATTGTTTGATGCATCTAAAACTTCTAATTTATTCTTTCTAATTTTCTTTTGGCATAAGAAAGTAGAAATGGGTTCATAAAATGAGTTGTTAGCTATATTGAGCAATTTGGCCGTAGAACTCAAAAAAATGTGATACATCACATTCTATGTGGTTGTTAGAGAGATTGATATATGTAATGTTTGAAGTCCAATTCCAGAACCAACCCCCCGGAGCCTCGCCTGAAATTCCTGACATGGACATATCTAAAAAACAGAGGGATTTTTGTGATTGTAGCCATGAAGGAAAATTAGGACCTATCTTGATTGAGCTCATGGAGGCATAGTCAAGTTGGAAGGGGGGAACCCAATTGGAATCGACATTAAAGAACAAATGTGCTTTAGAATACAGAGATTCTTTAATTTTGAGAGTTTTTGGAAATGCCTTTCATCTACGGTACCTATTAAAGAATTTTTTCCAACACACAACGTCTCTAACTTGGAGAGAAGTCAAAGTCTCTTTGGAATGGTGCCATTCAACTGATTTTGGTCGAGGTATAATGCTCTTATATGAGATAAATTCCTAACGCAAGAAGGAATAGGACCATTTAAAGAATTAAGTCCGAGATCAAGATATTCTAATTTCTCTAAATTGAAAATGCTAGGCGGTATATTGCTTTTCAAAGAACTGCTGTACAGGTCAAGCCTTAAGAGGCTTGTACTGAGATTAGGGAACCAATTAGGTATCCTATGATTGAAATGGTTTCCAGAAAGATTAAGGACTTGAAGAGACGTGAGATTGAAAAATCCAAGAGATGGATTTAGGCTATCAAGTTGACAATTTTGCAAGTCTAGCTCTGAAAGAGACGAGAACTTACTCATTTTTTGAAGCCAATCAACTTCTCTATGTAGGTCAGCACCACCTAGGCCAAGCTGTTGAATGGCAGAGGGACCAGACATCTAACGAAGGTTATCTACATAGAGGTTAGAATTATTCCAAAGAGACAAATAGCGAAGGCTTGAAAGGTTCCCAAGCTGATGAGGAATGAGTCCACAGAAGTTAGCACTTGAGAGGTCAAGATGTGTGAGACTGAACATTGAACCAAGGAAAGTTGGGATCGAAGTACATTTAAAGTCATTGCCACTCAAATCCAAGTAATTCAAATGTTCTAATTGGAGCAACGAACCACTATCTCACCGCCTAACCTCGAATAATTGGGGTGGAGCTTAGAGACTCAGCCAATTTTCTTGCCGTAGATAACTCCATCCCAAATACAGCAATCTTTATGGTCAGACCAGGATGAGAGGATGTGTCCATGATCAGTGAGACCACGTTTGAGGGTTTGAAGGGCTTGCTTGTCTTTTTCATTACAAGAAATTTGAGATTGACTCTATTTTGAAGAAGAAGAGGCTTAAGCTGAAGGTAGCGGGAAGGAACCATACTAAGAAAAGCACATGAAGAGTTGCAAAAGATGCAGCCATTGTATCGAAGGAAGAGAAGTTTGAAGGAAGAAAAGCTGAAGCGTGAGTATATAGTTATTAGCTCATTGTAATATATATAGTGATTCTTCAAACCCTTTCTTATTTTCACGCTAAAGGTTGGTTTTTGGTGAAGAATTTTTAAATTAAAGTGTTGTTAATACAATAATTAAGCAATGTTAAATTACCGATTGTCTCAAAAATTTAAATTTTTTAGAATCTAAAAAATTTAATCATTTAACACAATTCTAACAAGCAATGAGCCTTGTCTAAAGGTTAGAAAATGAGAGTGTATCGGAAATGCAAATCCAAAATTTAGAAAATATGATAAGTTTAGAAACCTGTCCAAAAGTAAAAGGTGTGGTAATACACAACATTTTTAATATTAATTTAATAAAATTCAGTCAATCGGATGTCACTAGAGAAAAATGTTTTTTCCCTTCAAATTTGGGGTGAAGTGTGGAGAGGGCAGTTACCCTTTTAATTTTAATGAAGACTTTTGACTTGATGACTTGAACTAAATGCCAAAGACCAATTACTAGTGTTTGGTATTGTTGTTTAAACAACAGTTTTCAATGTTTAAACAACAATAATATTTCTGACATATATTTTTATAACACTCAAACACGTATTTCTACAATAGTAAAAATTGAACAACAATACTTAAACACTACTCCCAAACGTTTGCCAATGGACATCTCACAGTTTACCTATAAGGTTTTTTTTTTTTTTTTTTTAAATAAAAAATACTCCAATAATGATTAAGCCTGTAAGGTGTTTGATAATATTGCTTGAAGAAAGGCTTTTTCCAATGAGCATAGTATTAGTGTATATGTCTTTGTTCTAACCATCCGCACGTTCAGCAAAAAAGTATTGCCCATGATTAAAATCTCATTTATGTGCTTTTCAATTCTTCCTTTATGCATATGAGTTACTGTTTAGTGGCCTTACTAACATGATTGCACCCTTCAAAAAAAACACGATTGCAATATAATTACCATTTCAGGATAGATAGAATGGAACCCCATATGTTCAATAACCAACCATAACACTCCTAACCTGCCAATTACTACTATTGTTGCTACACATGTATTGGCATTTCAAAGATGCTAACACAATTGCTTCAGGGATTCCATCCCCCAAAAGGAATTCCCCTTTTCTTCCAATACCTCTATTGTCCTTCGTGCTTACAGAATTGAGACAAGTAGAGATTATGTAAATTTTTAGAATGGAGTTCTTTTGCAATGTTAACAGAATTGAAAGTGCTGCTGGTTTGATTTTGAATGTACTTCCTGCAGGCAACGTGCTCCTTCTATAGGCAGCCAGCAAGTATTTGGTTCAAATTTCATGCTAAAGGATGGGTTTTTGGTTTACTATTTTATCCATTATAGTGCTATTGATACTTGATACAATAATTAAGCAATGTGCTTCTTAGGTTAGGAATGCACATCCAAAAATTCATGTGGAGGACATTTGTCTGGAACATAAGGCTCATGATGGTGAAAAATCTCATGTGTATGCACGTGTGCTCTTAATGGCATAATTCCCTTAGTGATAATAAGCCAAACCTAACTAGATCAATAGTTGCCAAAGACAAGTGATGAGATGTGCTAAGTTCATTGGACGAAATAAAAACTCCATGTTCCACTTTATCCTTTGCTTACTGCAATTTACGACACGCCACGTTTTCTAATAAAGTAATCAAAGTGAAAAGAATTGGTGGAGCAAAAAATTGAATACTCATAGTGGAACAAAGGACTATCATCCCACTTCATGATCATTTTTCACATAAACCGCATAGATTTTCTTCATTAGTATCAATGTTATTGACTTTTTGGCCTCTTGTGCTTTAACCCCCACCCCATCCTAGCATGGAGGGTGACTTGTTAACCATTACGCATTTTCTACCGTATGGCATAATTTGTGAAAACCATGTGTCAAATGTCCAGATGTATGATCATCAATCAAGTTTGTGCCAGATACTGTCTGTTGTTGTCGTTCCTGATAAGAATTCTGAATCAATATAAGAGTATTCTAAAGCAAGAGATCTCATACCCCCCTTTTGTTGTGCAGGCTATATATATATATATATATGTATATGTATATGTATATCTTCATGGTTTCTAGTCGTTGGGGACTTAACTGTAGCTTTATTGCTCTGTTTGTAATGCTCGGGGCTCATGATTGTGGAATTTGATGAGGTTCAACGGTCAGCCGTCTGATCAGTAACCGTCTAAGGCATTAAGTGCTCTTTATTATTGGTTTGATTATGTTCGTCCATGCTGTGTTGAGGTGGATGAGTGTAATGTTGTCTATAGAATTTGAGTTTGTCAATCCCATCAGCTGCCCCCCAGGTTCCGTGGTCATTGCGATGTGTCATGACGACCATCGGAAGGTGAAGAGTTTTCTAACTGGACGCACAACTCTTGGGGGTTTGTCCCTTATTTAATACGTAGTGGCAGCACACCACGCAACATGGCCACGTGGCATGTTCTGCTTAGTGCAATTAATACTCCGATGGTATGACTCTTGGGTTTCTCGTTGAATTTCAGTTTTTTGTGCCTTGGTTTTTAAACTTCTCCACTTTTCACTTTCTCCTCCACTTTTTCCAATCTTCCAATCATTGTTCTGAGCTTTTTCCTCTCCGGCCTCCCTCTGTATTTTTCTTCAAGCCGATGCTTCCATTTTTCTGCATTTTAAGGTATGCCTTTTTTTTTTTTTTTAAAATCTTTTTCGCATAGCTTTATGGCTGATTTCTAATTTTTTCCTTTTCCTTCCCTTTTTCTTTCCTGTGTGCGTTTAACTTTTGGGGTTTTTAGGATTTACCTATTTCCCTCCATTCTTTTGGTTTTCATGGTCAATAGTTCTGAGGTTAGGGTAGCTTGCCCCTCAGTTTCTTTCTTTTTTGCATGTTTAGGGGCTTCTTTTGGTACTTCCTGTGCTTTTCTTCCTTTGATTAGGAACTTTGTTTTTGAAGGTAGTGGTTTAGGCATTGTATCCAATGAGTTATTTCCAATGCTTAGCCAGTCAATTGATTGGTTTGAGGGGTTGGTGAGTGAGAGAAGAGGAATGTCTGAGGTAAGATCGAGCGAGCTTGATACTGGTCTGTCATCTAGTGACGACCCCATGGAGGGGGATACCGCCGTCTCCATCCCTCAAGTGGTTAGGGCTCTTCACGCCCTTGGGGAGGTATGTGGTTTGGACGATGAGACGCTCTCTAGATTTAACGATTGGTTTCAATTTTTCGATAGGGTTAGGGTTCGTCTACCCTGTGAGGAGGAATGAGCCTGCCACTTCTCGCCTGGAGAGGTGTGCTTCTACGAAGCTGCCTTCCTTAGCGAGCTTAGATTACTCGTCCACCCATTTATTATGGAGCTTCTAGGGCACTTTGGTATTGCTCCTAGGCAATTGATGCCCAATTCGTGGAGGATAGTGATTAGCTGTATGGTGATATGGTTGGCTCCTGCAGAGGGGGACATGATTAGGGTGGACGAGCTTATTTACCTATACCGTTTAAAGTCGTCTAAGGAGCATGGGTACTATGAATTGGTGCCTTGGGAGAGGAGGACTAGGATCATCCAGGACTTGCTTTCATCATTCAGATATTGGAAGTCCCGATTCTTTTTTGTGTCTGGGGATGACTGGGAGACTCCTTCTGTCAAAGTTTGGGGTGATCTCCCTAGGTTACTCCGTCAATGGAGATCTCTGAACCTTGGTGCATTGTCATTTCTCCTAATCCTTTGCCTTTTAATCTACCTGTGTTCACTCCATCGTCATTAACTTTTCTGTTCATTGTTTCGCGTAGTTAAGAAACGGCCTAAGCTCAAGAGCAGGTACAAGGACCGGGTTGAGAAGGCCATCGAGTACGCAAGGAGATTTTGATGATTTGGTTGATCCACGGACTCTAGCTTTTTACTTCCTCGATTCAGAGCTATTTGCATTTGTTTTGAGGAACTTAGAAATTGAGCAGAAAAAAGTAAACGTTAAGTTCATTTGCGCAGTTCTTCTTCCCTTTTTCTTTTGTTAACAAGGGGCTTTCCTTTGACAAAGATGACTACGAAATTTAACCAAGGAATGTATGTGGTAATGAGGGCAAAGAAGAACGAGCCCCTTTCTAACATCGAAACTAGGGGTGTCCGAGTGACGAATAGAGGGGCCTTCGTCACTCCTAGGGCTGAGACAACAAGGACAGCCTCCCCGGACACCTCTATTGAAGAGATTCCCCAGAGGAAAAGGTTGCATACCAGCGTTAAGGGGAAAGATAAAGCTGATTCTCAGTCGTCTAGTGTTTGGGATGATGCCGGAGTTGCATTGACGAGGGCGCAAGAGATCATCACTGCCGAGGATATGAAAGTGTTCTCGGGTTCGTCTCCTAACGAGATTGTGAGTCATCATCTTCACAAGCTCATCTAGGCAGTGTGTTTGGGCAAATTCGTCCTTCTCTCCCTCTCTTTTTTTATTTTTTTTATTTGGCTTTTCTTTTATAGGTGTTGGGGGAGAGCCTCCACATTACTTCGGAGTTCCTTACTCAGGAGGCGAAGGTGTCGTCAACGGTGTCACGGATGGTGGCCTTGGAAGTAAAGAATTCCAAATTGAAGAAAGATTTAATTACTGCTATGGAGGAGGCCAATACCGTCAAGGAGCAGCTTAAGGGTCTCTCCAACGAACTGAAGGTGGAAAAGCAGCTTGTCATGGAAAAGGATGAGCAACTCTTGGCAGCGAAGGAAAAGCTGAAAACTATTGCCGCAAAGTCTATTAAAGCTTTCCAGATGACGGAGGAATACAACATTGTCCTCTTCAGCTGGTATTTTAAAGGCTTTAAGCTCCTGAGGTGATACCTCATCAAACATCCAACTGGAGTGGACTTGGAGAATCTCTGTCTTAAGGACGTGGATAAGGAGATGGCTACCGACAAAGCTTTACAGTCTGTTGCTCCTGAGGGTGCCACTCCCGAAGACGCTCTTTGCCTCCTCCAAATGCCTGAACCTGCCTGAACCATTTTTCTCTATATACATATAATTTTATGTTTTTGGGGTGCTCAGTGTGTTTTGGGCTTTTTTATTTTTATTTTGAGAACAATGTTTCTAATTTTAGAACAACGCCTTTCTTAACCCACGTTTATGGTTTTTAATTTCAATGTGGAAACAATGGTGCCCGTTGTTTTTAGGCCTTTAATTATATTCATTTGCATACTTACTGGTTTGTTCTCCTACCTTTGTGTGATCTTTGTTTACCTCGCTCCTCTAGTTATTTCTTCTTATGACTTGCACTTTTGTTGGAGGGGTTCTGATTTGTCAGTACCTTTTCCTCATTCATGCGGAACTTGGTCACTTGGCCATTTTTTGCGATTCACCCTTACTTGAGGGGGTTTAGTCATTTATCTTTCTTCGTCAGTAACTTACCTCCATTGGTACGAATTTTTGTTACTTAGCCAATCTTTATGACTTATATCCATCTAAGAGATCTTGCCATCCTTTGACTTCATTAGTAACTTACATCCGTTAGTGCGAAATCTTGTTACTTAGCCAATCTTTACGGCTTACGCCCATTTAAGGGATCTTGTCATTCTTTGGCTTCGTCAGTAACTTACATCCGTTAGTGCGGAATCTTGTTACTTAACCAATCTTGTTGACTTACACCCATTTAAGGGATCTTGTCATTCTTTGGCTTCATTAGTAACTTACATCCATCAACGCGGAATCTTGTTACTTAGCCAATTTGTGTGACTTACACCCATTTTAAGGGATCTTGTCATTCTTTGGCTTCGTCAGTTACATCTGTCAATGCAGAATCTTGTTACTTAGCCAATCTTGTTGACTTACACCCATTTAAGGGATCTTGTCATTCTTTGGCTTCGTTAGTAACTTACATCTGTCAGCGTGGAATCTTGTTACTTAGCCAATCTTTATGACTTACACCCATTTAAGGGATCTTGTCATTTTTTGGCTTTGTCAGTAACTTACATCCGTCAGCGCGGAATCTTGTTGACTTTTAGGCTACCGGTTTTGCTTGCATTAGGCCATTGGCTTAATAACATTGGCTGAATAGTCCTTTTATTGCATTTTCAAAAAATGAATACAAATTTATGTTACATATATTGATGGTACTTTTTCAAATGCTCAATGTTCCATGGTCGTGGGAGCCTTTGTTCGTCTAAGGTCTTTAGGTGGTAACTGCCTTGCCTTGAGTAATGGATGACCCGATAGGGTCCTTCCCAAATTGGAACAACTTTACCTTGGATGGGATCCTTAGTTGCCGAGGTGACTTTACGTAAAACAAGGTCCCCTATGTCAAGTCGTCTGAGCTTTACTCTCTTGTCATAGTATTCGGCCATCTTTTGCTGATTCTTCGTCAATCTGTTAAAGGCTTCAGCTCTAGTCTCGTCCAAGAAATCTAGGTTGACCGTTAATCAATTGTCGTTGCTTTCCTCATTGAATGTCTCTCGCCTAATATTGCTTATTCCCACCTCAACCCGGATTACTGCCTCAATGCCGTTAGTGAGTCTAAAAGGGGTTTCTCCTGTTGGGGTCCTTGTTGTAGTCCTATAAGCCCACAATGCATTGGGCAACTCCTCAGGCCAAGCTCCCTTAGCTTCGTCCAATCGGGTTTTGATGAGCTTAAGTAACGTTCGATTGGTCACCTCCGCTTGTCCGTTCGCCTGTGGGTGCCCTAGGGATGAATATTGGTTCTTGATCCCCAAACTCGAGCAAAAATCTCTGAAGCCCTGACTATCAAATTGTCGTTCGTTGTCTGATACGATCGTCTGTGGAATCCCGAATCTACAGATAATGTTCTTCCATACGAAGCTCTGGATTTTTGCCTCGGAAATTGTTGACAATGCCTCTGCTTCAATCTACTTTGTAAAGTAATCAATAGCGATGAGTAGAAATTTTACTTGTCCCTTGCCTCGTGGAAGTGGGCAGACAATATCAATCCCCTATTGTGCGAATGGACATGGGGAGGCTATCGTCATCAGTGTCTCTATTGGGAGTCATTGGACGTTCCCAAATCTCTGGCACTTGTTGCATTTCTTAACGAGCTCCCTCGCGTCTACCTATATAGTAGGCCAGAAGTAACCTGTCCGGGTGACTTTACTTACCAAGGCTCTGGAGCCTACGTGGTCTCCACATACCCCTTGATGGATCTCTTCTAGGATGTACTTGGCTTCCTCTTCGTCGACACATTTTAGGTAAGGCATCAAAAAGCCCCTCTTATACAAGGTATCATTCAGGATTGTGAATTTGGCTACCCTTTTCCTGACCTTCCTGGCTTCTTCTACGTCCTGTGGGAAATGTCCGTCTTGGAGGAAAGATATGAACGGGGTCATCCAATTGCTTGTATTCTGGATTGCAAATGTAGGAACTTCTTCAATGCTGGGGTGTTTTTGGACTTCCACCTTTAAGTTCGTGCCTGTTGATCATTTTTCTAACGATGCTAGCTTCACGATTTCATTTGCTATCAAGTTCTCGCTTCTTGGGATCTGCATGTATTCCACCCTGTCGAATTCCTATGTTAAGTGCTTTGTCAACCTGAGATATTTTCGCATTCTCTCCTCCTTTGCTTCATATTCCTCTTTTATTTGCCCTACCACCAGCTTAGAATCACTCTGAAGTAGCAAATTTTTTGCTCCTAATACTTTCCCAACTCTTAACCCCATCAACATTCCTTTACATTCGGCTTCATTATTGGTGGACGAGAACTTTAGCTGGACTTCATACTTAAGTATTTCTCCGTCTGAGGTGATGATGACAACCCCTACTCCTCTCCTCTTTTGGGCTGACGAAACCATCGGTCTATATCGTCCAATGCTCTGTGTTGTCGGAGTGGCTGTCCTCGTCTAGGAGGGTGAACTCAACAATGAAGTTTGCCAAGGCCTGAGCCTTAATCGCCATCCTAGGGTGGTATTCAACATCAAATTGACTAAGCTCAATCACCCACTAGACCATTTTCCAGGCCACTTCGGACTTGTTCATGCACTTTTTAATGGGTTGGTCTGTCATTACCAAAATGGAGTGCGCTTGAAAGTATGGTTGCAACTTGTGTGAGGCTACTATCAATGCAAATGCGATCTTCTCAATCCTCGGGTACTTGGCTTCTGCCCCCTAGAAAGCTTGGTTGATGTAGTAGACTAGTAGTTCTTTTCTATCCCCTTCTCGAATCAGGGCTGCGTTTACGGCTGTGGCTAACATTGTCAGATACAAATACAAGCTTTCCCCTTCCTTTGAAAACTTAAGAGGGGTGAATGACTCAGATAACATTTGAGTTGTTGAAATGCCGCTTCATATTCGTCAGTCCAGACAAAGGCCTTCTTCAGTGTCTTGAAGAAAGGTAAGCATTTTTTCGTCGCTTTAGAGACAAACCTATTAAGTGCCGCTATCCTGCCTATGAGCTTCTGGACTTCTTTGACGGTCTTTGGTGATGTCATATCAAGTATAGCTTGTACTTTCTCTGGGTTTGCTTCTATTCCCCTTTGGGACATCATGAATCCCAAGAACTTCCCCGAGGCTACTCCAAAGGCACACTTGTCAGGGTTCAACTTCATCTGGTATCGCCTAAGTGTGGCGAAAGTTTCGTTGAGGTTATCCAGGTGAACAAACTCTTCCTTGATCTTGACGAGTATATCATCTACATACACCTCCATATTCCTTCCGATCTGTTTGTTGAACATTCCATTCACCAACCTCTGGTAAGTTGCTCCTATATTTTTCAGATCGAAGGGCATTACTTTATAGCAATAGAGCCCTTAACTCGTGATCAAAGTAGTTTTCTCCTGGTCTTCTTCGACCATCTTTATTTGATTGTATCCCGAGAATGCATCCATGAATGTGAGTAGCTTGTGTTCTGCTATGGAATCCACAAGCTGGTCTATCCTGGGTAAAGAAAAGCTGTCTTTAGGACAGGCTTTGTTCAAGTCCGTGAAGTCCACGCACGTTCTCCATTTCCTATTTGCTTTCTTCCCTAAGACGACATTGGTAAGCCAATCTGGATAGTAGACATCTCTAATGAATCCTGCTGTCAACAGTTTGTTAACCTCATCTATCACTGCTTGATTCTGCTCAAGAGCGAAGACCTTGCATTTTTGCTGGACAGGCCTCTTCTCGGGATCCACATTTAGCCTATGTTGGATAACTTTTGGGGATATACCCGGCATGTCCTCGTGACTCCACTCAAAGATATCCAGGTTCTCTCTGAGGAGCTGGAGGAGCCTCGTCCTCATCTCGGGGCTCAACATCGTCCCTATTCTGGTCGTCTTGATATATGATCACCAATCAAGTTTGTGCCAGATGCTGTCCCTTGTCGTCATTCTTGTAAATGTAAAGCAAAGGCCTTATGAAAGTGGTCATCGGTGTGATACCTGCCACAACATCTTCGATGCTAAAGTTAGTATAAAGCTCTTTTTGGTGAAATAATAAGAATTCTAAATCAATATAAGAGTATTCTAAAGCAAGAGATCTCGTACCCCACTCTTGTTGTGCAGGCTATATATATATATATATATATATATATGTATATCTTCATGGTTTCTAGCCATTGGGGACTTAACTGTAGCTTTATTGCTCTGTTTGTAACGCCCCAGGGCTCATGATTGTGGAATTTGATGAGGTTCAACAGTCAGCCATCTGATCAGTAACTGTCTAAGGCATTAAGTACTCTTTATTATTGGTTTGCTTATGTTCGTCCATGCTGCGTTGAGGTGGACGAGTGTAATGTCGTCTATAGAATGTGAGTTCGCCAGTCCCATCATTCTAGATGTTGTGTTCTTTATATATGCATCTCATATGGTCTAGGCATATTTGATAACTCAAAAGGATATGCATCTCAAAATTTGGCATGGTCATGTTCAATCTAGGCCAAGTGTATAGGTTCATTATTTCAGTTCAACACATAACAATGATAACATAAATAACGATTGTAATTGACAATTAATGGTGGCATACTTAGGCTTCCCAAGCATTAGTGGCATACTTATTCCTTACTCCCATATCTACATCAGATTGGCTAAAATCACAAACATGAATTTTATGATGTGGCTAGATGCTAATGAATTGCAAACAAATATTAATGATAAATTCAAAAAAAAATAAAAAATTGATACACTAAACCATGATTACAAAGGATTGGGAGTGGGCCATGATTTCTCTAGCACAACAAATCCATAAGAGTCACATAATAGGAAATCAAGACCACCAAAAAATGAAAAATAAATTAGAGAAAGAGAGAGAAATAACATTTTGTGTGTGAGAAAACTATGCATAGAAGGTGAGAGAGAATTGGAAATTTATAATAAGAAGATGAGAATAAGAAGAGCCAAAAATAAAGGAAGATAAAGGGATAGAGAAAGAGAGATATTATGGTAGTTAATAGGAAGATTAAAGGGTCAAAATGAGGGGAAAATGTTTGAGAATGTGTAACAATAAGCTAAGAAAATTAATAAAAATAAAGAGTTAAAAGAGAGAGAGACTTAAGAGAGAGAGAGAGAGAGAGAGAGAGAGAGTTAGAAGTAAATGGATGATGTGGCTGCTGATGTGTCTCAACAAAAACATAGCAACAATAAATACTACGATTTAGCTTTTAAATATATATAGATAAAGATGTGATTACAATGTGACTCAATTAACTTAAACTCATCACTATTATTAGATGAAAGAACAACTGAAATCGATCATGCGAATAATTTCTCCTCGAACACCTTGATTAGCCCATCTTGATACCCTATTTACAGGATGATGTTATAAAGAACACTAAAATGGCACTTGCTTTTCAAAATAAGTAGGGCCTTCTTTGTAAATACATATCAATAATTAAGAGACCAAAGTCTACCAAAACCAAAATTAAGATAATTTAAGTGCATACAATATACCCGAACATTTCACCAAGACTAATTCTAAATAAACCATGAAATATTTTGAAAAAAAAAGAGGCAAAAGGAGCAACTAGGTAACTCTTGTAGACAACACCAGGCTTCCTATATAGGCACAGTGTTTGTCCTCCTTGGGAATGTCTTTTGGAGGAACCTTTGTTTCCAATTCCTTAGGAACTGCCTTCTTCGCTGTCTTGAAAGATCCATCAGTCATATTAATGTCTATTTAGATGGAACTTACAACCAACTACTTATAACTTCATAGCAAAAAAAACATAAAAACCCTTATATACAATGCACAAAAGAATGAGAGCAATTGGAGAATGGTAACACCTACAAAAATGTCAAAACTAGTCACTGAGCACATTAGGAAGACCTAAATAGGATTTTCAGTCCTAAGTAATAGTCACAATCATCTAGCTCAGGTTTCATTTTGCCATGTCTAATAATTATTGTAATTTGTAGGAGTATTTCCCAAACATGCAAATGCAAGGGTTGGCTCGACAAGTCTTCTACAATATACATTAAAAAGAGTCGTACCAAATGCACAAAAAACTCCCACTTTTGCAAAGCCTAGGAAAGGTGTTTGGTAGGCAAGCTAACCCAAAATATCTTTTTTTATTTATTTGGTAGAGATTGATTCCTGGACTCAAACCTGCAACCTACTGCTTTGGGTCAAAAAAAGAAATGCGTGACAAAAAAAATAGCACCACATCAAAAGCCAAGTAATTTTGTAATTGATGACTACTTTTTTACCATCCTCCATTTGCAAATTATGAGCACTTATGCATCATAACCACAAAGAAGGTAATGCAAGGGAAAATAAGAACACAAATAATTCTTGTCCACACCCATGTAATTTTTTTCATGGAAGATGTTCAAGTAGTATCTAGAATTGCACGTCACTGTTCCATGAGGTTTGCAAGAACAAGCAATTAAATGGACATAAAAAATAACTCTTCAGAAACATCTACCACAGGAATTGAAGTAGTCAGCCTTGTTGAAGGTAGTTTTCATAAACCTACTCCCAAATCCAAACCACCATCAAAGGCACATTTACTAACCTCAACTTGCTTAGCAGTCAAAGAAAAAGCACAAGAAAAGTTGCTTATGATAATTTCTTTTATGGTGATTGGATGTTTTGGTCATGGAGTTTATTTTGTATTATTAGAGATTAGTATTTGAAATAGAAAGATGAAATTTTATTGTTGAATTAATTTTTTGCAACATAATTTCTACCATACTCAGTTTGCTAATTTATGCATTTCCAAGTCAATTGAGCACATTTTGCATGTTACATATAGTTCTTCGTTTCCATTAGAGTAAGGGCAGTCACGGTCCCAGTGATCCACTCCATTTTTCTTGCATGCTTGCTTTTTTTGGGATGTAAAATGTGTTTGTTCCACAAGTTATATGTCGAAGGATTTGTCAATAGTTTTGTAGCAATTGTTTCCCACCTTGTTGGTTTAGAATTGATAATAGTAGCTAGATTCCTTCCTCATTTGATTCACATAAGAGTGCAATTGCGAGTCCATATTTTGAATTTTGGTCCCTTTCTTTGTTGGCTTGAAGAAAGATTTCTTTTCCTGCTTTAGTTTTACATTTCATAAAATATTTGTGAGCTCTGACCCAAAATAGTGCTTGTTTGTTTCTAGCCCTAAAGCATCAATGAATGAGCTTTTCTTCATCTTTTCAAAGGAATAAAGGATTTTGAAGCAGTCCAATCAGATTGATGTGGTGAACAACTTTTTCTTTGTGGTTAGCTGAATGAATCGCTTGCAGCTATTTTTTAAAACAAAGAACACATATTAAGAAATTAATGTGCTTAAAAAATACATATTTTAATACTATATTATAAAATTGAGAAACATATCTTTTCCTTTAAACATACTTTTCATGCCTACAATTTGGTTCAAGTTCAATTTATTTTGTATCCCCATATTTAAAAAGTTAAATTTCATTCCAGAAAAATTATGGCTTCTAAAATTTGTTTATGTAATACTAAAAATTTAGGGAAAAAAATACCAACTAAGTTAAACTACCATCTAAAAAAGTATAGTATGCTTATACCATTATGACAAAGCAACTACGTCCCAATTAGAAGAAATGTGAAACTTCATTTAGGCAAATCATGAAGTAATTAAGAAAGTATTACCTTGCCACCTGCAAGTTGATTTTCTGTTCCTTAAATCAGAGTAGAGAAGGGGAAAAGTTTATTCATTTTCTTGATTGTTTGAATAAAGAGAACATCAAGCAACAAAAAGTTCACTTACAACCGTTGGATATCTATTGATGAGCAAGTATTGAATTTTGATAGAAGTAATTGAAAGAAAGGCATCCAAACGTACAGAGATAGGGAAAAGAAATCTCTACAGAACAGGACAAAAGACACTAACATATGTATCCAATCCTAATAATCTGTATATGCTAAATAGCACTACCTATAACGTTCCTATGACAATATCTATATAGCAGGGACCCACAAAATGTATTATTAAATACATGTAAATAGCTGCAAATTGATTAATATCCACATCAGTTACTTAAGACAAAGTTATTTGACAAGCCACAAACGCGTTGACCCCTTGTGATAAATTAGATTGATTAATTAGCCCAGTTATTAATTAATCAAATTAACATGCAATATCACGTGGTAGCACAAACAAATTACCAAAATTAAGTTATGCAGCGGAAAATTAAATGACACGGTGATTTGTTTACGAATGGGGAAAACCTGACGGCAAAAACCCCACCGGGTGATTTAAGGTCACCACTCTCGAAACTCCACTATTATCACAGCAAGCGATTACAAGCAAGGAATCCCAAGTACTTTACCAACCTACAGTTGGACCCTTACCCCAATACCCAATTGGACTTGCTCTATAGTGACAGTTTCTCCTTTTCAATGCACGGCTCCCAAGTACGTGACTAATCAGATGCGCGGATCCCAGTACGTGACTTCAAACACTAACTAGAGAGAGAAGAATGTTGGCTGCAAAGTTCTTCACTTCATCAACAATGAAGATCAAGAAGCACTTGGTTACAAAACCCTAAGGCGCAAAGACGCAGTAGCTTCTTTCTGAGAGAATAAGGCTTCGGTCACCTTTTGCATATGTTCTCCTTGTATTCTCCTATGTGACGGCCTCAAAAATAAGCCTTATATATGCCTAGGGTTGTGAGAAAAGAAACCTTATACAAATACAAAAGCCTGGCCCAAAAATCAGATCTAGAAATCTGAATTCCCGTAACCTCGATAGATACCTCGATCGATCGGGCAGCTGTCGAGACTCATTAAATCTCGATAGATACCTCGATAGATAGCTATCTGTCCAGTAGCTATCCGCAGGTGTCCACCAGGTGTCCAGCTTTAGTACACACTTTTTCTTCACTTGTTTCTTGGTCCAATCTTCATGGCTTTAATACTAGACTTGAACAACATGTTCTTTGAAGTATTAAACACATCCTAGATCTATCCAAATACAAGTAAAGTGCGTTTTGTCAAAGGATTAGCCAACTACATAAAATAGCGACATATGTTAACAAACTTGAACTACATATGTCCTAACATTATTAATTTTGGTGATTGTCAGTTTCTTTTTTAAATTTATATATTGTCCCATGATATGGTGTAATAACATAAACACGTGGCTACTTGAAGACAGACCTTGAAGTACCATGTGAGTGATGATCATTAGTGTAGGAGTCGTTTGAATTGTTCAATCTTCATCCTCTTCAACCTTTGCCTTTTTACAATGAAAGATATACTTGCCACCATTTTTTAAAAGATTCATATAAATTATTTTTAAACAGGATGACACAATATATATATTTTTTAATAATTTTAGTTGATGACAATAAAATATTTGTATGATTTTAATTGTAAGAATATTAGAATATTATGGAGAAGAGATGATAGGTTCATTATATTTTTTAAAATGGGAAATTGTCATAAATAATTGAAGTATTTGGTTGTGAGAGGCAAATGATTTGAAAGCTTCATGTTTGATTCGGACTAGAATGGTGTAAGTTTTGAAATAAATGGGAAGGTAATATACTTTCATGAACTAATTTATTAGATAATCAAAAACAGAGGATGTTGAAGAGTCTTTGCAATAAAAATTTGTAAATTATGTTTAAAAGTAAAATAAGATATTGTTTTTGGCTGTTAAGTTATAGCACTATTGTGCAACATAAAAAGGTCCTTTTATTTTTCTAACGACATTCAGTTATAAAATTTGATATTAAAAATTAGTAATGAATCAATTATTGAAAGCTATATATGTGTGGTAATGGGTAAGATTTTGGCATAGTAGTTGGTGGTAGTATATTTAGGTTCCTTAATCAAATGAAATCCACCTATATGAATTAGATTTATTTTTTTTTTTTAAATACAACATTGTTTGTATTTTAACACATTTTTTATAAATAAAAAAAATTAAAAGATGAGAGAAAAAAAGATGTATATTTTAATAGATTTGGAGGATGTGGTTTAATTTAGATGTTAAATAAAAAGATGATGTTTTGATTGTCAAATAATGAAGTTTGTAATTAAACTTAAATGAGTATATTTCATGAAATAGAAGTAGCTATAGTTGCTGGTTGGTATTGATTTTATCAATGCTAATGCTTAATTGGATAACAATTTGATTTTCCAAAAAGCTTATTAATGAAGGAAAGTATTTGATTTGATTTTTTTGACACAATATGAAGAAATAACACAACTCTGAAATAAGTTCATATAGGCAAGAAAATATAAAATTCCAATATCATTTACGTCTTTGAAGCTTCTTCTTCTTTGATGACTTTTGTTTTGTAGCATTTCGATGATTGATCAGATAATGAAGGAACATGTTATTGTAATTTGGTTCTGCATCTTCAACATATATAATAGGCAAACCTCATTGATGGGATGGCATCATCATTGTCTTCTTGTTTTGATCCACTTGCATCATTATTTGCGTTTGTTAATGGTTTTGAATCAAGAACTTAAAATGTGTTTTTGTCTGAAGTTTGATCTGCTTTTTTTTTTATTTCATAATTCTCCAATGTCTCCTACACGAAAGTATGTTTATTAAATTATATTGTAGATATTTTTTTTTGAATAAATTTGCAAATAAATATAGCAGTAGAAAGCTTACTGTTGTGGTATCAGCATTGTTTGTGGGTGGATCACTTGGATCATTATTTGCATGTGGGGATGGTTTTGTATCAATAACTTCAAATGTTTTGTTGTCAGAAGTCTGTTCTGGACTTCTCTTGATTTCATCATTTTGTGGTGGTTCCTAAAACAAAGTTTGTGGACTAAAACACAACGTTTGATTTTGCAAATAATGGTAAGTTTGTAATTGTTGACAGTTTACTATTGTGCTATGATCAAGTTTCATTGTTGTTTGATCATTTGAAATGTTGTCAAACAACTTTTGAATTGTTTATAATTCCCAAGAACTGTATAAAAATAGAAAGTCACAGAAAAAGTACTATGGAAACCCAATGAGGGAAACAAAAACCATAAATACATGTGACCAAATCTAATAGTGGAGAACTTCTTGAGTAAATGCAGCTTATTTGATTAGAGTAACGTAAAGAGTAATCATTTATTAATCACTGGCTTGGGCATGAACATTTTTACAAATGCCTCTAATTGAACAGTATGCAGTAGTAGTCTAAAAATTGTCAAATTTAAAAGTTAAATATCCCTTATCGAGATATTGCAAATAAAAAATTGCCAGCAATTTAGGTCTTCCTTCCAATTTCATTAAAAAATTGCCATTAAAAATATATCATTCTCACATGAAATAGATCTATAAAATTAATTAAAAATATTTTTTCATAAATTAATTACATACTTTCAACTTCAAATATTAAATGGCAAAGACTTATTGAAAATATGTGGAAGACATATTGCTCAAAAAAGAACTAAAGACGTAATTTATATAATGTTTGAACTAAAGAACTAATTTGCTCTGCTTTCTATTTTTTTTAACTAATTTGAACTAAAGAACTAATTTTTTTAACTAATTTGAACTAAAGAACTAATTTTTTGAAGTGTTTAATTAACTAATTAACTAAACAAGAGCAAACATTTTACAATACGTCTTTCAAGTTAATTACATATTTAATAATTAGTTGAAACTTGCAAGTAAGAACTACCCAAATTAATAGGATACATAAAATGTTTACTATAATGTTTTGCTCTTCTTGAAAGACGTATTTTAATGGGATGCATCAACTTTCTAGATGTATTTCAAGTTAATTACATATTTAGTGGGAAGTTGAAACTGATACATCTTAGGTGGGGAGAGAGATTTAGGCCTTATAAATCTTGACTAAAAAATACAATCTTAGCACAAAATAAAACACTTGCACGGTGACTTAAAATTGAAACCATGAATATCAAACCATGTCTAAACCAAAGACCATGATAAACACAATTATGCAAAAAATTACAGCAAAAATTGAAACACTAGGAAAACAATTTTCTTTGATTCTAAAACCTAATCCATGTTATACAATCATGATATTGAAGTACGCTCTGATATCAATTGTTGAAAAAAAGCAAAAGCAAATAGAATTAAAAACCCAGCAATCAAAAAACTCAAAATGAACAGACCCAAAAGAGGTAGAGATCTAATTAAAAAAACCAGCAATCAAAAATTCAACACCCTAAAAAAGATGCAGTAAACAATCAGTCACACCATAGCAGCCTTATAAATCTTGATTAAAAAACACAATTTTAGCACAAAATAAAAACACTTGCACAGTGACTTAAAATTAAAACCATGAATATCAAACCAAGTCTAAACCAAAGACCACGATAAACACAATTATGTAGAATAATTACTGCAGAAAATTGAAACACTAGGAAAACAATTTGCTTTAATTCTAAAACCCAATCCATGTTATACAATCATGATATTGAAGTAGACAGTGGAAGCAAACACCACAGCACTATGCTAAGAAATCAAAGTCACGCTAAGTAGTTGGAATCACATAGAATTATAACAAAATCTAGTAAGGGAAACAAAAACCATAAAGCAAAATAATGGGGGCAAAAATGAACTGAGATGTAGAGATACCTCAACCGAAGCAGGCAAGTTCTATCAATATATATACACCAAGTGGAAAGGAAGACAGGAAGGAAGGAAATTAGATAGGCAGTCGTTATTGCGAAATGGTAGAGTAGGAAGGTGTGTAGCTTTCAAACTCTCTGTTTTCTCACGCAATACCTGAGGGCTTCAACTTTTTTTTTCCCTTTAAGATTGCCTCCACGTTACAATCTTCAAACTCTCTATCTCCTCACGTTTCTATTTGGTCACACAAAACCCTGAAGGCTTCAACGTTTTTTTTTCTTCCTTCAAGCTGAAAAGGCTCACACAAAACCCTGAAGGCTTCAAAGTTTTTTATTTATTTATTTTTCCTTTAAGTTGAATGAAAAGGCTTTGGTTTGGGCATGATAGTAGAACTAAATAAATAAGAGGTGGTTTGGATTAATTATATAGATTTATTATAGGGTGATAGTGGAAGTAAATAAATAAGTAGTGGGCTGCATTTATTATAGGGTGATAGTGGAAGTAAATAAATAAGTAGTGGGCTGCATTTATAGGGTTAAGATTTATAGGGCTAAAAATTGTAAAAACCATTTTAAAATTGTAGGACAAATTATATTTTTTTAAAAATAACGTGGCAGCTGATGTGGTGCAATGTGAGAGCAGTAGCATTAAACGTTACGTTACAGCTTTTAGTAATATATAGATTAGTCATAAAGATTAAAACTTTCTTTCATTTATGCTATGCTTTCTTATCTTCTTCTTCTTCTATTTCGTGCTTTTGTATGACCCTTTTGCTCTTTTGCAAAAAATATTCATAGGTTGTGAAAACTCTTGCAAATCATGACAATTACAATTAGAAGTAGACATAAATAAAATTTTTCTATATACTAGGTCAGTGTAACTATGACTTCGTTGACTGAATTATCTTGTTTGTTAGCTCTGCATATGAACTATATGCGGCTATTGGTACTAGCTAGTTTCACTAAGGATATTTGTAATGTGAAAAGATAGTGACCATATTAGTAGTGTAGACCATTTGATTGGTTTTTATTAACCTCTTGAATGAATGTTTTACCCAATTATGTTGATATACATGCTTATCTTTGATGTAGTAACTGCATGGATTTTGATGTTATGGTTAAATTAATTAAAGCAAATCTACCATAACAATAAGATCTACCTCAAATAACTTCCTCTTCCATAATAATGAGATAGAGGGTAAGGTTTTGATTCAAAACTTAATGAGTGCATAATATACCAATAATAATAATAATGATAAATAAAGACTATTCCCTAAGGTTCAACCCTATCAATTGTCATATATTGTGTCAGATCTATTTGTTATAAGTGAATGCATTAGTTAAGGATTTATTTATTTATTTTAAATTTACATAAAAGAAGTGGAAAATTATCATTGAGATTGTGTTTGGATGACCTTATTTTGACTGTCTTACTTTGTTTGAAAATACAACTATAGTTAAAAAAAGTGAGGCTTTAAAAAACTTTACATAAGTTTTTGGTGAAATTAAATTTACATTTTAATCTAAAACAAACAGAACCTTAGCATATAAAGTTCATGGTTAGGCATTTACTATTTTCTAGTTCCTATCTCTACGGTATTTAAAGATAGAAGTGAATGTAGTATTATAATAATTAAGAATTTTAGGTTGATTCACCATTATTAAATATATATTTTGTGCCTATTTTGGTTTCAAAACTTTTTAAATCTTAATTACTAAAAATTTTTTATTAATGCAAGGTGTTCAAAGCCAAATAATAGTAGATGTGACACAACTTGATCTTAATGCTTGTCTCACTTCTATCCAAATTTCAGCTTGTTTGATTTTGCGCATCTATTTAATGTACTGTAACAAAGTGAAATTTCTTTTAACTTGTTGATTAAGCCAAAATTGAACTTTTAATCATGGTATTGCATTTTTAGTAGATGTTATTTTCTTCTCTCTCTCTCTCTCTCTCTCTCTCTCTCTCTCTACTTTACCACTTGGCTTCATGTGAATTTATCCTACCTTTGTCATTCAGTTTGGTTGTCCTTTACTCTCAATTTTTTTTTTTTCTCTTTAACCGGTTGGGAAGGGATGTTGATGAGGCAAAATCAGAGGAGTTCAATGAAATGGCTTGTAAAGCCTCTCTTGCTGACCAACAGAAGCAGGTCCGAGAAAACATTCACGCTCAGATTAAAGGTTTCTCTACATGTATAGATGAATTCTTTTGCCTTATACTAAAAGGATAGGTGAGGCACAAGAACTGCCTTCACAACCAAGAGCTGCTCCTTGTTAGAGTGGCCTTGATTTTGCTGTTGGCAGGAATGGCCAACCTACTAACTATCCTGGTAAGATTCTTTTTGTAATAAAAAACCCATTTTCCAATGTTGCATTATTGAGCTTGAAGTTGTGTGATTGTAGCTTGAGAAGTTCAGGATCTTTGAATTTTCTTTGATTCAAAGGAATAAGATTTGCTTGTATTGATTCTATTATTTACTCACACTTGAAGTAGGGGGTTATCTTGATTCAAAGGAATGATCTTTTGATTTGTCATTGATTACCCTAACTTCTTTAATTATTTCCTTAAACAAATTTAGTTATTTAAAGTTATTCAAGTAGAGTTGAAGTCAACATCCAATCACTTTTGAACTAAAGTGTCAACAAAATAAATCTACATTTGGGCAGCAAAGTGGAGGGAAAGTTGCCTTTGGGATACTTAAATTGATTTTATGGAAAGGCATCTTCACTGAGTATTTAATTACTGTTTCCAGGATACATATTGGGACTTTGTTATCTCTAGCTTCTACAAGGTCTTTCTTGAAATCGTGTTTTTGTGTTTGTGATGTGATTTTTTCTATAATTTTTAACCTTTTTACTTCTAAATTAATATTCTTAGATGAATTGTTGATTTTATATATATATATATATATATATATTTGGAATGATAATATGCTCTAGGTGTTAGAATTCTTGCAAACTTCAATGTTGCGAATGAGCATTTCCCCTTCTTTTAAAAACAAGGTGGCAGGTGAGATTGAGTGTTCATGACCCACCCATATGTGTAACTTACCAATAAAAACAAAAAGATTACTTGCAAGCTTTGATGTGGTTAATACCTTCTAGAGTATCTCTTGGCTTCTTTTCATTGAAGTTAAAGCTCTAAAATATTGTTTGTTCTTTTTTGAATGCCATTCTTTTTATAGCTAAACAAGGAATTCAAGCAGTTTGTAGACTAAAACATGAAATTATTTTGGTTGAAGCCTTGGAAACCAAAATGATTTTTAAGGTTATGTGAAGTTCTCAATTTTGATTGATATTTGACAAGGCTTTGATTGGAAGTTGTTGTATTGGAGGTAACACATATAGAGGTCCAAATTATTTTGCTGCAAGAAAGTGCTAGATTGTGATCAATTCTCATTTTAGTATTTGGATGACATGTTGCTGGCTAACAAATATATGGATATGTGGAATAAAGAAAGGGATCACTATCTCTAGAAGTACAAGGATGTCCACCAAGCTGGACTTATGCCCTCCAGTTTAATCTCCTTATGTGGTAAGAACTAATTGGTTTTCTTTCAATTATATGGTTAATGTTTCTGACTTTTTCCTAAATATGTTTCCCAATACATAGCTGTCAAATAAGTTGGATGAGAGGGCTTCAACTGGGTGTCTGTTCCGCAATACATAGCTATCAAATATGTTTGATTGTTACAAAATTCATTGCAATTGTGCATATATGCAGTACCTTATATCATAGTCTCTGTACTGGAATCAAATTAGAATGTTTCTACACCCAGATTTGATTGCAAGACTATCAGTTTTTGCTTAATGTACTGAAGTATATGTACTTGTTGAGCTTGGATAAATTTCGTATTACTGGAAAACATCAAAATCCAGAAATCTGCATTGTTGTCTTCTGCTGAGTTGCTTGTCCAAAAATTGTGAAATTCCGTAGGTTTCCTTTGGTGGCAACATTGCTTTGCATTGTTTGCTGCACTTAGTTTGATATACATGATCATGTATCACCACTCTCTTCTGCATCTTATGGTGCAAAGGCTCTCAACATTTACATCATCTGACACTTACAATTAATTTTTCTTGTTGACCTTGCTGTCTTCAATAATTATTGACCTGCTCCTCCTTGTATTTAATAAGTTGCTTTTTTTTCATGGTTAGTTTCTTTATGTGCCACTATTAACATAGCTAAGCAATGACCCTTTGGGCCTACATGTAGAAAACACATGAAGTTAGAATGCAATTTATGGCATTTTAATTTTTATATTAGAACTTATGAATTTGTGAAGAGAATAAAAGAGGAAGGTTTGTATGTACAACACTTTTTTTTTTCACCATAACTGGATTATTTGGGTTTTAGTACCTATCTTCTGTCTAGGTACTGAAGAAGTCTCAATTAACTATTACAAAATTTCCACATTTGGTTCTGATTACTTAAGAGCTTGTGGTTGTGTCATGTGTGTTCTAGTTCTCCCATTAAAGTACCAATTACTAATGATTTTTCTGCACATCATTGAATTGTGTTGAACTCTCTGAAAGACTAAGGGACCTCATTGTTTACAAGCTTGATGGTGAAATACTTCACAAGGAAGCCAGCCAAGGTATATGTTTACACGGTATATGTTTAAACGGCGAAGCTGATGTTGGTACTGTCATAGTCTTCTAGCCTGGTGTAACTTTAAGGATAACCCATTTTTGATAATCAAAATCCTAAGCTCCTTTTGTAATAAGTGAATAAATTAGTTGTTAAGGCCTTTGTTTTATAATAAATTATGTTTACAAAGTAAAAATTGAATAAATTTTCACAAGTCTGTTTGAATGAGCTTATTTTGACTGTCTTACTTTGTTAAAAAAATAAGCTGTATAACAGTACAACTATTCTTAGAAAAAGTGAGGCATTAAAAAGAGTTACATAAAATGATGGTGAAAAGAAGCTGATGTTTTTAAGCCAAAACAAACAAAACCTTAGCTTATAACATTCATAGAGGCACCTACTATTTTTTAGTTCCTACGTTAATGATTTTTAAAGTTAGAAGTGAGTGCAATACTATAATAATTAGGTATTTTATGTTGAAATCACCACTAATTGATTCATATATTGAGCCTATTTTTGGATTTCAATCTTCTTAAACTCAAACCAAAAGTTTTATTATTTGCGTGGTGATACAACTCAAATAATAGAAGTTCAAAAATTGACATAACTTGATTTTAATTTTTGCTTGACTTCCATCCAAAGTTTTAGCTTCTTTGATCTTTTGTATCTACGTCAAGTACTTTAACAAAGCTAAAGTTCTTTTGACTAATTAATAGATAATGCCAAGAGTGAACTTTTAAATCATGTCTTACATTTTGTGTAGATGCACAAGATCAAAGAAGCTAAAACTTGGATGGAAGCCAGGCAAACATTAAAATCAAGTTATGTTAAGTTTTGAGCTTCTACTATCATTTGGTTTTATCACCACGCAAATAATACAACTTTTGTTTTTTCGCTACTTTGCTACTTGGTTTCATATGAATTTATGCTACCTTTGTTGCTCAGGGTACAACTTCATTGGGTGTCCTCTAATCCCAAATTTTTTCCCATGTCAGACTTGAACATCCAGCTACAACTGTTTGGGAAGGAATGCTAATGAGGCAGATGCAAAGGAGATCATAGAATGGCTAGTAAAGCCTCAATTGCTGATCAACAGAGCCAACTCCAAGAAAATGTCCATGCTCAGATTAAAATTTTCTCCATGACTATGGATGAAATTCTTATTCCTGATACTAAAAGGATAGGTGATGCACATGAATTTCCTCAACTACCAATAGCTGCTCCTCGTTGGAGTGGCCTTGGTTTTGCTGTTGGCAGGAATGGCCAACCTACTGACCGTCCTGGTAAGGTTCTATTTGCAATTCGGAAACTTTTTCCAATGGTGCATTATGAGCTTGAAGTTGTGCGAGTGCATCTTGAGATGTTCAGGATCTTAGAATTTTCTTATGAGCCATCCTTTCTATGTTTGAAGTAGTGGGATTCTCTTGATTTGAGGGAAAGATCTTTTGATTTGTTCCGTGCATTACCTTAGCTTCTTTACTAGTTTCCTTGAACAAATTTAGTTATTTATAAATTTTAAAGTTATTCAAGTAGAGTTAATGTTAACATCCAATCACTTTTGAATTGAAGTGTCGGCAAAAGAAATCTACAATTGGGCAGCAAAGTGTGGGAATTGGGATGGTGGCCTTCAGGGGTGGGGGAGGGGAGGGAAGGGGAAGATTCTTGGGGATACTTAAATTTATTTTACGGAAGGCATATTCAAGGAGTATTTAATTACTGTCCAGAATGCCTACTAGGAGTTTGTTGGGGTATCTAATGCTATATCCATTATCTCTAGCTTCTATAAGGTCTTTCTTGAAATCCTGTTTGTGTTTGTGATGTGATTCATAGGTAGTCTACACTTTTAAACTTGTTATCTTCTAAAATAATATTCTTAGATGAACTGTTGATTTTAAATTTACTGTAATGATAATAGCTCTAGTTGGAATCAAACAAGAAGTGCTTCTGCACCCAGATTTTCTGCAAGACTATCAGTTTTGTTTATTGTACTGGCTTATAGGTACATGTTGAGCTTGGATAAATTTCATATTACATGGAAACATCAAAATCAAGAAATCTGTGTTGTTGTCTTCTGCTGAGCTGCTTGCTTGTCCTAATTTGTGAAATGCCATAGATATCCTTTGGTAGCAACGTTTTTGTGTCTTTTCTGCCGCACTTAGTTCGGTATACATGACCATGTATCCGCTCTCTTCTGCATCTTGTGGTGCAGAGGCTCTCTTGACATTTCCGTTGTCTGACACTTTCATTTGATCTTTCTTATTGACCTTGATATCTTCAATAATACTTGAACTGCTCTTCCTTGTATTTGATATGTTCTTTTTATTATTATTATAATTATTTTTGTCATGGTTACTTATTCATCAAATTGCCAACAATGAACTGTTTTTACTTATATCACTATTAACATAGCTAAGCAATGCCATTTTTGGCCTAATTAAACATAGAAAACACATGAAGTTAGAATGCAATTTATGGCATTTTAATTCTTATGATAACAACTTGTGAATTTGTGAATAGAAAAAACAGAATGGACTATACGTACAACACATTTTTTTGGATTTTTTTGTACCCATCTTATGTTTTGGTACAGAAGAAGTTTCAATTAGTGATTCAAAATGTCCACTGTTTGGTTCTGATTATATAAAAGATTGTGTGTGATGTGTGTTCTAGTTCTCCCATTTTAAGTACTAACTATTAATGAATTGTTCAGCACAGTTGTACCCGAAACAAAGCCATTGAATCGAGTTGAACTCTCTGAAAGACTACAGGACCTCATTGTTACAAGCCTGATATCAAGCCATCTCAAATGCCACACAAGGAAGCCAGGTGCCAGCCAAGGATTATATTTACATGGTGAAAGTGAAACTGATATTTGTGCTGTCATGGCCTTCTAGCTTGGTACAGTATACTCTACCAGCTTACTATACATTACATTCCTGGATACCCGAGTTGATGTGCAGAACACATATAAGATAACATGGTATGATGGAACTGTGATCAATGCCCAACATTGGGGCATTGGTGGCTACTAGGGTACTTCATGATGAAGAAGCGCCGTTAGACTACAGAATGAGCAACTTAAAGCGACGACACATGATAAACTCCAGTGTATGAAGAGGACCAAAGGAGATGGAGCTTTGTGTATGTTGATTAGCCATAATTTTATTCCACACCTTCTCACCCTGGTGTACTTTTTCCATGTTTATTAGCTAGCAATCATATTTTTCATCTAATTGTTTTGAAGCTGCAATCGCCACCCTTTGTAAATTACATAGTTACGGCATCTAGATGAAGATTGTACTATTTTATGCTCAAGTTTTCTTCATGTTCATAACGTCACGAGTAGGTCTGCACTACTTTATGCTCAAGTTTTCTTTCAAGTTTACTTTATGCTAAGGGGTTGGCTTAGCAGTTCTTAAGATTTCAAGATATCCTTTTGCTAGCATCTTGGGGCCCCTTCAAAGTGATTCCTCCCTGTAATTACCCGGTGTGTGTAGGATAGGAGGATTGTACATGCTCAAGGGAATAGTGAGATACTTAAAGATGGCTGAACACTCTTTTTATCAAAAAAAAAAAAAAAAAAAAACCATAGTATGCTTGAGTTTTCTTCATATACAAAGTTTGGATTAGCAACTGTTTTGAGGGATTGGTTGTGGTTGCTTTTCTTTTGCAATTAATTCCTTTATGAAATGATCAAGATGGAAAGATATTATTAAACAAATGATGACATATTCAGACGTTTACTGTGAGATGTGATACTATCTTAGTTGCTATGTTGAGGTGGAAACCTGCTTTTGTAGTTTTTAATATCATTGAGATCATGTAAACTATAATGCACCATTCAGATGCAACATATTTTAAACCAAAGGACTGGATTTTGTACCGTGGTGCGGACACCAAGTTGATGCCAATTGATTCCACTAGTCCATAGTATAGGATTCGAATTTGTTTTGAGGGTTTTAACTTTAAGGGTTTAATTGCAATCTAAATTATGATTTTTTTTATAATTCTTTTGCTACAATCTCCAAACAAGGCTGTTTTGCATAGTCCAAGACTATGCTCTCTCTTTCTCTCTCTCTCTCTCTCTCTTACAGAGGGGTGGGTCTCACCCACCATAGGGCCCACTTCTCTGTGAGAAGTAGGGAGTATAGTCCCAAACTATGCAATAATTTTCCCCCCAAACAGCCACCACTAGATCCTACATTAACATTACATTGTGCTCCAAAGTGAAGTCTTGGTTCAATTTTAACAACAAACACCTTATAAACATTCAACATTAACATGAAATACACTCCTTTTTCTATTATGTGAACCCTCTTATGACTAAAATGTAAATGAATTCACACATTGCACAGATCTAAACCAAAAATAAAGTAAAAATTGTAAGAAACTTTAGATCCAAACGTAATAACACGGGAGAAATTTATTAAAATAGACTATTAGAAAAGTTAGAATTTGCTTCATTTCTAGGGATCTATCACAATGAAAGTGTTGAGAAATGAGAATCAAGATACAGAGTATGTTTTTTTTTTTGGCAACGAGCCATGTGAGTGGTGGAGATTTTTGTGATTTAGTCCTTTGGAGTTGTACAAGTCCACATTACAAGCGTTAGACACAACGGTATCTAGCCCTCTAACGACGATGATTTTTTTTTTTTTTTTTTTTTTCAAATCAACAATTCTACCAATTTTTTGTATTCTTGCCAAACTATTTTCAAGTCAACTTTAAATATTCCTGAGATAAAAAGGAAAAAAAAAAAAAAAAAACCTTTATGTAAGTACATATTGATGATGCTTAAGATCTTCAGTAAGCTACACGGTCCGCACGTGCTCCTGATGACGTACTTGCACAACACAAAAGGTGAAGACCTAGGAAAGGGCACCGGTGTGGTACCGGCCAAACACCCTCCGACGGTCAAGTTAGAGAAATCTCTTGTTCACAACTCTAAAGTGCTAGAGTTGAGGTAAATTGTATGTACCTTGTTTTGAGAGGGTTTTGTGGTATTTATAGTAGCGTAGGGCTGAAATCCATGCCTTGGCCAAGAAGTTCTTTTCCTTTTAGGAGAGTAACTCTTGGATCTTACGTATCTTCTAGAATCCTTGTCCTTATAGGAGTCTTCTTATCTCAAGCCAGACGTGTCATACAAGAATCCTTTTTGTATGCGTGTTGGTCAAGTAAGGCGTTGGAGACGGTACCACGACTAACTTCTTCAGCCTGATCTCGTCAGCTTGGCTATACATCTAGAGTCATTGGTTTGTTGGTGAGGGTCGTCAGCTTCAGACTCCATAGCTTTTAAGGTCGTCAGCTTCAGGGTCGTCAGTCCTTAGTTTGTCAGCTTTGGACTTAACAAAGTAACCCTTATCAGCTGCCTCCTACTCCATAGTCTTGTCAATCTTTCCTGACGAGTTATGGAGTATACATTTATGACGTCTTTAGGTGGCCTCTATTAAATGCTAGGACACGTGGCATAATCCGATTTGCCTCAATCTGGGACGAGCACGTCGCTTCGTCTTCCATGCCCCCTTTTTCCTATATATATATTTCCTATTCCCCTCATTTCGAACTTTCCAACATTTGCAATCTTCTGAGAGCCAAAACATCACGTCAACAACTCCTATTCGTCCATTTGCTAGCCTCGTCTGCTTCGTATCCGTCAACCTTTCGGGATCGTCATCTTACGTCGAACGACCTTTTATTTGTAAGTTTTTTCTTCTTTTAATTCTTTCTATTTTTCTACCCCGTACTTTTAGCGAGGTCGTCGGCCTAGGTTCTTAGAACAAAAAACCGTCGTTTGTAGGTAGTCAGATGTTGAGTGAACAGTTGTCAGTCTGCGAGGGAGCGGGTTACGACGAGGTCTTCCAATCAGGTCGTGAGCCCGATGAGGGCTCGTCTTGGTCGTCAGAAAGGGACACGTCGGCCCATTCTTTTGACCAAGTGGAAGCAAGTGGTAAAGAAGGTGAGGTGAACGAGGATAGGGATAGTGGGGAGAAAAAGGAGAGAACTGGTGACGGAAGTGAGGATGACGGTGACGAGGAGACCTTAGAAAGCACTTCGGGAGCTCCTGGTGATGGCTGTCCTTTCATCCTACCCTTGGAATGGTCCGTCAACGGCTTCTTGCCAACGATGTCCGAGAATATTTTTAACATATTATGGGCCCGCTACTAAATTCCAGACGACATCCCAATCCGTCTACCCGAGGAGGGTGAGCGGTGTTATCCAGGGAGAACAGCAAATGTGGGCATGCACGACGCCATGTTTGCTGCGGGATTGAGATTGCCGTTGACGGGACTGTATCATCAGTTAGCCAATTTTTTGGGTATCTCCGTCAGCCAAATTGCCCCCAATGCCTGGAGGACATTTATTGGTGCAGAGATTTTGTGGGGTCGTCTCAGCGGTGGGCACCGTCAGCTAACTCTGGACGAGTTCTTTTGGTGCTACCGTCCCCAACATATCTCTTCATCTAAGGGGTTTTACCATTTTTCAGTAAGGACGAAAGAGCTGAAATTGGTGTCAGATATGCCTGACTCTAATAGAAAATGGAAAGGAAGATATTTCTTTGTGGAAGGGACCAACTGGGTATGCTGTCAAGAAGAGTGGGAGTCAATGCCTCATGGCTTTTTTGACAACACTTGGGCGTACGTTAGGGATTCAGGTTGACCCCGTCAGCCTCTCTTCTTTGCTTTATTTGACTGATCTCTAACCCCGTCTCTTTTTCCTTCAGCCAACGTTCGTCCACGCATAACCATGGAGCAAGAAGAGTTTATCTGTCGGGTGACGTCAATTCCTTTGGACGAAAGGAGGTGCAGGGACCTAATCACTCTAGACACCCTGCATTTATATTGTGGTGGCCCAGAACCGACGGAGGAAGCTCGGAGGCTGAACAATTTTTCTCGTCGGCGTGAGTCTCTTAATTTCCTTCGTTATTTTTCTTACATAGTTTTTTCCTCCCCTAACTTTTTATCCTTAATAGAAATGGAGACAGCTAAAGAAAGAATTCGTGCTGCCGCTGCCAAGAAGAAACAGGAGGAGAAGGCTAAAGGTGAGGCGACACCGTCGTCAGCTCCCAAGCTCGTCGGGAAGGCGGGCGTTAAAAGGAAGACTGACGGGACGGACGACCGGTCCGGGAAGAAGGTGGTCCCTTCCTCTGGGGTTAAACCCACTAAAAAGCTGTCGCCTCCAAAAGCATCTCATGGGTCAGGCAAAGGCTTGATGACGGCGTCAGGGGTCGTCGCTCCTGACCCTATTCGTCACCTTCTTACCCATAAGGACTATGCTGTGGAGGTGGCAGAGTCCATTCTAAAGGAAGAGGAGATGGAGCTATGTGATGAGCAAGCGACGGATGAGATAGGGTCGTCAAGGTTATTTGACCTTACTCGGGTATACTTTTTCTTTCACATTCCGTCACTTGGACGAGCTTGTAAAGGACTGACACCATTGTTATGTCTTACAGGCCATGGTTCGGACGAATTTCTTGTGGGACAAGTGTGTTGCAAAGGAAGCGGTGGTCTCCCGTCTGCATGTTCACATCAAGAATGTTGTTGATGCGCAGTAGCAGTACAAGGAGGCCAACGTCCATCTAGCCGGAGAGGTGAAAGGGCTGACAGCCAAGCTGGAGGAAGAGATTCGTCAGCGGAGCTTGGTTGACGAGGCGAGGTTGTCGGCAGAGAAGGACCTCAAAGGCCTTCTAAGTCAGGTGGAGACGGCCAAGACTGACGCCGTGACAGAGTTTAAGGATTCCTAATCCTTCATAGATACCTGCGCCGTCTACTATGCTGACAGGTTTGAGGATTGACTGAAGCAGGTGAAGTCTGCTTATCCCGATCTGGATCTTTCTAGGATCAACATGGATGAGCCCCTTCCGTCAACCCCAGCAGGTGGTTCCATTTTTGAAGAAACCGACAAGACTACCCAGCTCAAGGTGGACTCAAGGGATGGCAGCTTCGTCCTTGCCCAGCCTGCCATAGACAAATCCGTCACCATAACTCCGTCTGGGGACCTCCATACTAATGCTAAAGACGCTTCCACTCCTATTATCACTCTGTCTTAGTCAGCCACTCCTTCAGCTTTATAAATTTTTTTGTTGTAATGAATAGTTTGTTAAGGGTGCTTCTATTTTTAAGTTGTAAGGAACTTCAATGCTTGACGCCCGTGTTTTTGGGCCTTTTGTAAAAACAATTTCATTTTATAGTATTTGATATTTATTGCTCCCTAATAATGTTGCTTTGCCCTTGACATTTTCATGACGTAGTTTGATGTTTGTAACAACTTCGTATCTTAAACGTGGACTTGTTTATTTTGACGAGGTCGTCTACCTTGTAAACTTTGTATTAGTTCCTTTTACTTAGTGGACTTAATGTCGTTTACTTTGCGGACTTGGTAGTGACTCCGTCCATAATGTCGTCTACTTTGTAGGCTTTGGGTCGTCCACTTTGTAGACCTAAGGTCATCCACCTTGTGGACTTTAGGTTGTCTAACTTAAGGTCGTCCACTTTGTGAACTTAAGGTCGTCCACTTTGTGGACTTAAGGTTGTCCAATCTGTGGACTTAAGGTCGTCCACTTTGTGGACTTAAGGTCGTTCACTTTATGGACTTAAGGTCGCCCACTTTGTGGACTTAAGGTCGTTCACTTTGTGGTCTTGAGGTTTGTTCACTTTGTGGATTTAAGATCGTCCACTTTATGAACTTAAGGTCGTCAACTTTTGTGGACTTTAGGTCGTCCATTTTGCGGATTTAGTAGTTCTGTCCACTTTGAGGACTTAATGCCGTCCACTTTGTAGACTTAAGGTCGTCCACTTTACGGACTTAAGGTCGTCTACTTTGTGAACATAAGGTCGTCCACTTTGTGGATCTAGAAGTAGTTCCGTCTACTTTGTGGACTTAAGGTCATCCACTTTAACAGACACTTTAACAGATACACCAGTCGTTTCTGAATAAACTCCTCTTATTGTGATGCATGCAAACAGAAGTAGAAAAATTGTTCCAAAAAGAATAAACCTTAGCTCTTTGGGCTTTAAATGTATTTGTAGTCAAAAGTAAACTAAAATAAACGACTAAAAGAAATAGACTGGAAATAAGGAGTAGCGTTCTTTGTTCTCTACTGGTAGTACTTTTTGAGGTGCTCGGCATTCCATAGATGGCGTAGTTTTAGTCCGTCCAGAGTCTCTAAGTGGTAGGTGCCATTCCTTAGCCATGATGCTATTTTGTAGGGCCCTTCCCAATTTGGGCCCAGTTTTCCTTGTGTCGGGTCTTTGGTGGTGCCCATCACTTTCCTCAAGACGAGGTCTCCAATTTCGAAGTCCCGGTGCTTGACTCGAAAGTTGTAGTGTTTAGCCATGAGGTTCTGGTATCGTGCGAGCCTCTGTTCAACCATCACCCTAACCTCATCAGCTAGGTCAAGTTCTAGACGCATGGCTTCGTCATTCCTTCCTTCGTCGTGATTGTCCACTCTGTAGCTCGTGAGTCCGATTTCAGCTGGTATGACAGCTTCACTTCCGTACGTTAACCGGAATGGAATTTCTCCTGTAGGGGTCCTAACGGTTGTCCAGTATGCCCATAGTACGCTCGGTAGTTCCTCCGGCCATATGCCTTTTGCCCCCTCGAGCCGAGTTTTGATTATTCAAAGCAAGAATCGGTTCGTGACTTCGACTTGTCCGTTGGCCTGGGGATGTGCAGGGGAGGAATAGTGGTTCTTGATTCCTAGTTGTGAACAGAACTGCTGGAAGGAGTTATTGTCGAACTGCTTACCGTTGTCCGAGATCAGGACCCTTGGAATTCCGAACCTACAAACGATGTCCTTCCAAACAAAGCTCCGCACATTCTTCTCAGTGATTGTGGCCAGGGCTTCAGCCTCTACCCATTTGGTGAAGTAGTCGATGCCGACTATTAGGAACTTTAGTTGCCTTGCTGCTATTGGGAATGGGCCCATGATGTCCAGCCCCTATTGGGCGAATGGCCACGGAGCAGTTATTGGGGTTATCTCTTCAGCTGGCTGCCTGATAACGTTACTGAATCTTTGGCACTTGTTGCATGTTTTGACATACGACTGGGCATCCTTCTGCATAGTCGGCTAGTAATATCCAGCTCGGACTAATTTGTGGACCAACGACCGTGATCCTGAATGATTGCCACAGATCCCTTCGTGCACTTCTCTCATGACATAATCCGCTTCTTCGGGTCCTAAACACCTTAGGTACAGTCGGGAGAAACTTCTTTTGTATAGGATGCCCCTTATTAAGACAATCGTGCCGCCTGGACCTTCAGCTTCCTAGCGGATTCCTTTTCTTTAGCTAGGATGCCTTCTTAGAGATAAGCGACCAGAGGGGTGGTCCAGTCATTCTCAGATCTTACCTCTTGCACACTGATGATATCTATTAGTGGCGTGATTTGAGTAAAAAATAGTACCTTGCTGGGGATGATTACGTGTTCCGCGAATGCAGCTTTTGCAAGGCGATCAGCTTGCTCATTATCTCCTCTTGGAATTTGAACGATTCTTGCCTGAAGCTCGTTTGCCCTCCTTGTTGCTTATTCTAGGTACATTTTCATCCTCTCTCCCTTACATTTATAGTCGCCGTCTATCTGATTAGTGACGACTTGAGAGTCGCAATGGATCACCATATCTAAGGCTCTTGTAGCCTTGGCCAGATCTAAGCCAGCTATGAGGGCTTCATATTCTGCTTCGTTATTAGTTGTAGGAAAATCAAGCCGAATCATGCATTCAATCTCGTCGCCCTCTGGAGACCGAAGTACGACCCCTACTCCGCCAGCCCTTTTGTTTGATGACCCGTCAGTGAATATACTCCATTGAGGATTCTCTGCCCCCTTGTCTTCTCCATTCGTGAACTCCGCAATAAAGTCCGCTAGCACTTGTCCCTTGATGGCGGTGCGTAGGTGATACTTGATGTCAAATTCGCTCATTTCTATTGCCCACAAGGCCATACATCCTGCAGCTTCTAGGCTGCTCATTGCTCGTCGTATGGGCTTATCGGTCAGTACAACCACCGTATGGGCTTGGAAATATGGCTTAAGCTTGTGGGCTGTCGTTACTAGAGCGAAGACAAGTTTTTCTATTGGCGAGTATCTTTCTTCTGCTCCGTGAAGTGCCCGGCTGGCGTAGTACACCGGCCTTTGCACCTTGTCGTCTTCCCTGACTAGGGCTGCGCTGACGGCTGCTGGAGAAACGGCCAAATAGAGGAACAGTTCTTCACCTGGTTGGGAGGGGGTTAACAGTGGTGGTGATGATAGGTAGGCCTTTAGGTCTTCAAATGCTTGCTGGCATTCGTCCGTCCATTCAAAGGACTTCTTCAGTGTGCGGAAGGATGGGAGACACTTATCTGTCGCCCTGGATACGAATCTGCTCAGCGCGGCGACCTTGCCATTAAGGCTCTGTACTTCCTTCATGTTTCTTGGAGGTGTCATCTCCATTATAGCTCGGATCTTGTCTGGGTTGGCTTCAATACCTCGTTGGGACACAATGTATCCTAGGAATTTTCCCGTTGTTACTCCGAAAGCGCACTTGGCTGGATTTAGCTTCATGTTGTAGGAGCGGAGTGTATCGAAGTTTTCCTTCAGGTCTCCCAAATGATCTTTTTCTCTTCGGCTTTTCACTAGCATGTCGTCGACATATATTTGGACATTTCTCCCAATTTGCTGTGCGAACATCTTATTCATGAGCCTTTGGTATGTTGCTCCTGCGTTCTTCAAGCCGAATGGCATGACATTGTAACAAAAAAGGCCTTGACTTATCACGAACGAAGTCTTTTCTCGATCAGCTTCATCCATTAGGATTTGGTTGTATCCTGAAAATGCGTCCATAAAGCTTAATAATTGGTGTTGGGCCGTAGAATCCACTAGGAGGTCGACCCTTGGTAGAGGATAGCTATCCTTGGGGCATGCTTTGTTCAGATCTGTAAAATCTACGCACATCCTCCATTTCCCGTTGTTCTTTTTTACCATGACGACGTTTGCCAACCACTCGGGGTAATAAACCTCCTTAATGAAGGCCGCTTCTTGTAGTTTATGAACTTCTTCCACTACTGCCCGATCTCTTTCTAGGGCGAAGACTCTTTTCTTTTGGTGAACCGACAGAAAGTATGGTGATACATTCAATCTGTGTACTATGACCGACGGGTCAATGCTTGGCATGTCTTCGTGACTCCAAGCAAACACGTCTTGGTTTTCTTTGAGGAAGGCTGTGAGTTCCTGACGTATCGTTGGGTTTGCAAGGGTGCCGATCTTAGTTGTCCGCTTTGGTTTGGAGTCGTCGAAAGGTATGTCCTCAAGCTTTTCTATGGGCTCCGCCACTGTATGTTGTTCTTCTATGCTCATGGACTGGTGGTGGTCATCCATCCCCATCATTGCTACATAACATTCGCGTGCGGCTACTTGATCTCCTCTTATTTCTCCCACTCCGTAGTTCGTCGGGAACTTTATCATTAAATGGTAGGTCGAGGTCACAGCCTTCCACGAGTTAAGAGTGGGACGTCCTATGATGGCATTGTAAGCTGATGAAAAGTCGACCACAAGGAATGCTACATTCTTGGTGACTTGCTGAGGGTAGTCTCCAATGGTTACTGCTAGGGTGACGACGCCAAGGGGAAATACCCTTGTTCCTTCGAAGCTGACCAGCGGAGCGTTAGTCAAAACTAGACGCTCCCTATCAATCCCCATCTGTTGGAATGCGGGATAGTAGAGGATGCCTGCCGAGCTTCCGTTGTCGACGAGAACTTAGTGCATGTTATAGTCTCTTGCTCGTATGGTGACGATGAGCGCGTCGTCATGGAGGTGGTGAAGGCGTCGTGCTTCTTCATCTGAGAATCCAATGAGGGGGTTATCAGACCGCGGCCTTCTAGGTACGTATCTCGTCAATTGGATGCTCTGAATCATTCTGTGATAAGCCTTTTGAGCTTTTTTTAATGACCCAACGATCGCGGTGCCGCCCACAATCATCCTTATATCCCCTAGGGGCTGTCTAGGGTGGCCGTTCTCCCGTTGGGGTTGGTCTTGTGGCTGATCAGTCCTTTCTTTGCTAAAAAACCTTTGCAGCCTTCCTTGCCTGATTAGAGCTTCTATTTGCTGCTTTAGGTCGTAGCAATCCGTTGTATCATTGCCGTGGTCTTGATGGAATCTGCAATATTTGTCCCTTGGCCTCTTGTTGAGGTCCCCCTTCGTTTTGCCCGGAAACGTCAGGATTCCTTCGTCCTTGATCTGCATTAGGACTTGGTCGATAGGGGCGGTCAGTGGCTTGAAGCTCGTGAATCTCCCCGCAGGTGACCTGGAGCGGCGATCGTCTCGTCACTCTTCAGTCCTAGCCTTTTTTTGCCCCCTATCCGTCCGTGCGTCTTCCTACTTTTCCCTTTTCTTAGGTTTATCGTCCCTTGCTATCAGTGTGTCCTCTGCGTTCATGTACTTCGTCGCCTTGTAAAGTACTTCAGACATCGTCTTTGGATCATTCTTATACAGGGAGAAGAGGAACCTACCCTTTCGCAGCACGTTGGTAAATGCGGCTACTTGTATCTTATCGTTTGCTTCATCTATCGATAGAGCCTCTTTGTTGAATCGCGTTATATATGACCTCAGGGTCTCGTCTTCCCATTGTCTGATGCTCATCAGACATGCCATGGACTTCTTGTACCAGTGACCCCCGATAAAATGTGACACAAATTGAGCACCTAGTTCCTTAAAGGTGCTGATCGAGTTCGGTGTCAACCTACTGTACCAGACCCTCGCGGATCCCTTCAGCGTAGTAGGGAAAGCCCTACACATGATCTCATCTGGCACTCCTTGAAGGTGCATTATGGTCTTAAAGGATTCCAAGTGGTCCAGGGGGTCTTTAGACCCGTCATAGATTTCAACCTGAGGCATTCGAAATTTTGGAGGAAAAGGACATGAAGTGACGTGTGCTGTGAAAGGTGAATCAGTTCGATGAACTAGGTCATCGAGGTCGCTAGATACCCTTCCCCTGAGTGCGTTCATCATCACGTCCATTCGTTCTCGCATCTCTTGCATCTCTGCAGCGATGTGAGGTGGAAGTGCATCAGAGATAGCTGGCCTACTGATGTCTTGCCATTCTGGCCTACTCGGAGCATTGCTGCCCTCAGGTCCCTCCTGGTTCCTTCTTTTGGTGCTTGTTCCTTCCTGGTCTTCTTCTTGCGTGCCAGGATGTGTAGTCCTCTAACGTAACTGTTCCTCTAAGTCGTGATTTTGTTTGGTTAGGCACTCAACCGCTGCTGCGAGCGTTTGGACTTGTCTTTCTAGTGTTGTGGCATGCGGTTCGTCACCCAAGTTGTTGGTTGTTGCCATTGTTCTCGTGAGTACCATGCAACTTTTTGTCCTAGGAATAAGGTGATGGCTAATCACTCGATTCCCACAGACGGCGCCAACTAATGATGCTTAAGATCTTCAGTAAGTTACACGGTCCGCACGTGCTCCTGATGATGTACCTGCACAACACAAAAGGTGAAGACCTAGGAAAGGGCACCGATGTGGTACCGGCCAAACACCTTCCGATGGTCAAGTTAGAGAAATCTCTTGTTCACAACTCTAAAGTGCTAGAGTTGAGGTAAATTGTATGTACCTTGTTTTGAGAGGGTTTTGTGATATTTATAGTAGCGTAGGGCTTAAATCCATGCCTTGGCCAAGAAGTTCTTTTCCTTTTAGGAGAGTAACTTTTGGATCTTACGTATCTTCTAGAATCCTTGTCCTTATAGGAGTCCTCTTATCTCGAGCCAGACGTGTCGTACAAGAATTCTTTTTATATGCGTGTTGGTCAAGTAAGGCGTTGGAGACGGGACCACGACTAACTTCTTCAACCTGATCTCGTCAACTTGGCTATACATCTAGAGTCGTTGGTTTATTGGTGAAGGTCGTCAGCTTCAGACTCCATAGCTTTTAAGGTCAACAGCTTCAAGGTCGTCAGTCCTTGGTTCGTCAGCTTTGGACTTAACAAAATAACCCTTATCACATATATTGATGAAAAATATCACTTTTTTAATCATTTTATTGAATGTAAAGTTTTATTTTATCAAATAGTAGACATTGTATTGAATCTTGCCTATATATATTTAAAAGAAAAAAAAAACATTTTTGATGCATTTGCATGAAAAATAATAATAATTATTTAATGATCACTATAAATTAAAATTCCATGTAGTGAATTGGGCAATGCACCAACTGATGTTTTGTAGTATGCTAAAAAAAGCCATGATTTCTTTCTCTATCTTTGGTACATGTATATCGATAATTGCTTTAGCTTTTGCAAGTTGACTTGAGTAGTTTACTCAACGAAGCCTTGAACCTCCCTCCGACTTTATATGCTTTTGTGCAAGATGGACACAAGATTTCAAGCTAGGGAGCCGGAGTACAAGAAAAAAAAAGCTTTAAATAAACATCTATATAGTATTAACAAACTATGACAAATACGCAAATCAAGCTGGACCAAAGTCGGACTTTCAAACCAGGCCAATGAGCCATAAACAATGAATTTATAGAGAGCGGGCTTCTAATCTAGGTTTTTGGACAGTAGATAACACAAAAGTTAGGTTAAATCACAGAACCTATGCGTACTTCTCATACATGGATGAAATATTGCTTCATATATTAATGCCGAGGACAATTTTTGGTGTTTCCTTACAAGTTCTCTCTGTAGTGTATGTGTGTGTTCCTCCTCCTTCTCTATTTTCCCCTTTCGCCTTTTATAGGCCTGCACCCTTTTCTCCTCCCTTCCACGTGTAGTCCAGAGGCTCCCTTTTAGATACTTGTCCCATCACACCTTCTTACCAATGTCTTTGGCGGTAAGTGATAGGTTGATTTCCAGTGCTCAGGCGTCACTTCCTCATTAATGCGGCCAGAGAGGTAGGTATGGTGCCTTCAATGCGGTGGTAGTAGCTTTTTCCTTGATATTTGTCTATCAACTCCCTTTATCCCTTATCCTCGTTCTCTCAGTTATTGCATACAAGGTCCTTAGTACGGGAGTCCTTGAACCGCCAGATCACTAATACTATCCTCGGCAGCATGCTGCCGAGGACAAGATCATCCTCGGACGTCATGTCTCGTGGTGTTCTGCTCATGCATGTCACCTTCCTTTGTCACGTGGCGTCGTAGGCTGGAGTTATTATGTCCTCAGACCATTTCATGTTGTTGGGTTGGACTTTCCTCCTTACGGGAGCCTTCGGGCTGGCCCAATACATGCTTTGGGCCCATGGGCACTACAATAGCCCATCGAAATCCTTATTTCTACTTTGTGGAGAGGAATGAGGGTTTCGATACACACACGTGAGGCAATCCGCTTCTGACACTTCGATCTGCAGAATGCGCTTCAATTAAATGTTGGCGGCTCTATGTTCCCCACTTCTAACCGCACGATGCTTATCCAACGGGTGGGCGTATTTTGAGGAGACAGGCAGGAGGCTTCCCACTTTACGCCTTTCCACGAAATAAAAACTGCCATTTCAAAGGTCCCTTGTTCATTTCAGAGTCTGTACACCGAATTTAGCCCTACCTGCAATCTACACGCGTCTCTAGTCCTTTCAGTTCTAAGCCAAGGTGACATAGTTACTTTAAAGTAAGTACTCCAACTTTCTGTTTTCGTTATTACTGCTCGTTCTTTCTCGTTATTCTCATTTTTTTTGTCCTCGGCCATCTAAACTTCCCAACCTCAACATAGTATTCTTTTCTAAGTTTTAGGAAATGGGTAGGTTTGCATCCTTAGTGGATACTCCTGAGAAAATAAAGGAGTTTAAGGTTAAATATGGGATCCCTCAGGGAGTATCCATCAAACACTGTGAGTAAAGAGGGTGGCTCACCGATAGGGATACCGGTGAGGTGGTGATCCCTATGATAGCATTCATAAAGGGGGGAATGAGAATCCCTATGATGCCCATTACTAGGAATTACCTTAGAATAGCTAGGTTATCTCCCACACAGTGTGCCCCGAATATGTTTAGGATCTTAGGAGCTGTAGACATCCTAAATGAAAGACTAGGGTTAGGACTCACCCACCACGAGGTGAACTGGGTGTATAATCTCCACCACTTGAAAGGGCATACATATTACCTAAAATCTAAGCATCTCAAGGTTAGGTTGATCCAATGCCTCCCCCACTCCAACAAGGGTTTGGACAAAGACTTCCTTATACTGTCCAGGGATTGGCATGACGGTCTCCCCTGTCCGACGAGGGAGGGGGAACCTGGTAAGTATCTGAGTAGCGCCAGCCCTAATTAATGATAAATTTTTTGTTTTTGTTGTTGGTTGTGTTTTTCTTTGATTTGCCCTTACTAATTTGTTTTTTGAATATAAGTGTAGATCGTCGCGCACTTACCCGTCGTGCTCACCTCGTCAACTTTGATCGTCTGAACAAGATCTTGAAGGCCGAGGTGTTTGTGCACTCGGACGGTCAGCTTCGCGCCGCACACCTCATTCTCGGATATACACCCATCTCCACCGCTTTCCAAGTGCCCAAGTGCGTCATCAAAGAGAAGGACCCACGGCTGCCAAGGATCAGTGTAGCGGTTGAAGGCTTTTTGTTGCTTGTTGGCACTCGAGTTCCTCAAGGCGTCCTTATTACCGAACCTGTGAGGGTTGTACCAGGAGCCTCTCATCTTGCCACACCCTCGGCTCGACCCAAATTGGGTGAAGGTTCCTCTTCCCAGCCGGTTGCAAAGGAAGAAGAAGAAGAAGAAGAAGAAGAAGAAGAAGAAGAAGCAGACGAAGAAGAAGAAGAAGAAGAAGAAGAAGAAGAAGAAGAAAGAAAAGAAGAAATCGTTGAGCTTTCGGATTTAGAGGAGGAATTCGAAGCTTTAGATCGGCTTCTTCTGCCTAGGAACCCATCTCCTGTCGTCGGCTCCCCATCCTTCACACCCTCGGACGACGACAATCAGCCTTTTGTGAGAATGGGCATCCAATGCAGGCCCAAGCCCAGCCTAAAGGATGTGCTAGAAGGTCAAGCTGGAGCGCATGAGCTTCCCAAGGTACCCCCGGCGAAGCCTAAGGATAAGGGCACCGAGAAGGTTCCTTCAATAAGGGTTACTCTTCCTCCTTCCTCCCAAGTTCAACACCCAAACCCCGCTGATCATAAAAGAAAAAGGGATCAGTCCAAGGGAAATGAGATAGTGGAAGGGGGAAAAGACCTCCCCATGAAAGAGATGGACCAGAAGAGGGGAGGGAAGTACGCTCGGCACGGCCAACCGAGGTCAGAGAGAAGGGCTGATACCCCCACCGCCGTCCATGCGCCCATTTAGGCTCCCCAGATGCTAGTGGATGATCAGGCAGTGACTACTGATGCCTCTATAAGGGGATCCGATGAAGGCACTGTGGCATGCATCGCCGATGCATTGGAGCACGCGCTTCTCTTGCCCGAGGACATAAGCGAGCTACGAAGGATGAGGGATTAGAATGTATTCATGATCCTCAAAAAAGAGCTTGCCATGGTAAGGCTTTTACTCACATACTGTCTGTTACTCATGTTCTTCATGTTGTTGCACTTGTCACTATTGCCTACTATTTGATAAGGATTTCTTCACGGTACTAACTGATAACATCTTGTATGCAGGCTGTTCAGTCTACACATAGGGCAGAGGAGATTGCGGCCAACTCCTACAAGTCACTAAGGGCTGAGGAGGTGAGGCTGGATCACACCAAAAAGATCCTGGAGCTTAAGGAGAAGAGGCTTCAGGAGGTGACAACCAGCCTCGGCAAAGCAGAAAGCGAGAGGTCGGGTTTGGAGGCCCAGCTGAGGACTACTACTCGGCAGGCCGAAGATCAGAGGCTGCAGCTTAAACATGCCAATGAAGACCTTGCCTCAGCCAAGAAATTAGTTGAAGATCTCAAAAAAGATCTCACAGAGTCTGAGGAGGCCAGGCAAGAGGCTCTTAAGGCCAAGGAGGAAGCACTTGTCAAGGCACAGGAAGCCGAGGTGATGGTTAACGAGGCTGAGCAGAGTGGCTACGAGGTGGGGGTGGCAGAAACCACTGACACCTTCAAAGCTCAAATACCGGAGGTATGTAGGGATTACTGCCTCCAAGTGTGGAAGGAAGCCCTTTCCCAAGCTGGGGTAGATGCTTCCTCTCCTCTATGGAGGGTAGAGAATGCCTATGTCCCTCCTGCAATCCGAGTAGCCGCTCCTGGTCAAGCTGAGGATGATGCTGTTTCTCCCGCGGCTGGGATACAAGTGGAAGAAGTTGCTACAAAGAACATTACTGTCGACATTCAACCCGAGGATGCTCAACTTCCACTCGCCCCAACGGACCTGCCCCCCAACCCTAAGGTTAGCGGGACAATGGAGTTAGTCTTAGCGACCCTCCCCATAATGCCAAAGGGAGGACCTAAAGATAAGGAGGTGGTTGGGGGGTCTTCGGCCTCAATAGTGGCTCCCGTTGATCCTAAGGACCAAGTTCAGCCCAATCCTTGACGGTCCTTACATTCTGTTGCGGCCTTTTCTTCCTCTTTTCTTTTTTTTTTTTTTTACTTTCTGTTTCTTGTATTTCACACCTTTGGGTTATGGATGTACTTAGAGAATATTTCGTTTAATGAGAAGGACCTTTAATTTGAATTGCTGTCTTGTGTTATATTAACTGTTAGCAGATCCTTTTATCATTGTTGACTTAGTCTAACCAAATAATAACTCGAATTTGTTGTACGCATTGGTAACTCCGCATCAATAATCAAGTAAGGGCAAAGGGAATTTGTGAAAGTTATATATTTGCACACGCTTTAAGTAATGACTACGAGTTTTTGCCCAATTCCGGCGACGAGTAAAATACTAAGAAGCAAAACGTTAGTCTGGAATCCATTTACTTAGTGCTTGTATAAAAATTATCCTCACAACATATTGCGATAAGGAACACTAACATTTCTGATATGTTGCCTAGTTGTACTTGGAATGGCTTAAGCATTGTGCTTAACACTTAGTAACGAATAAAAACACTTAGTAGCAACCAAAGTCAAATGAAACCAATATTTGAGATACTCATTGCAAGGACATACCTGTCTTTGTAAGACGCGTAGGTACCCTGCAAGGAACCTACGAAACCCAATCGTTGTCTCTGCAATCGTTCTTGGGGCTCCGAAGTTACTTCATTTTCGCTTTGGACTAAGGTAGAGGATTCGAAGATCCAACGTAACCTTATTTTTTCCTTCTTAACCAAGGTAGAGGATCCGAGGACCCGGCGTAACCTTATTTTTTCCTTCTTAACCAAGGTAGAGGATCCGAGGACCCGGCGTAACCTTGTTTTTTCCTTCTTAACCAAGGTAGAGGATCCGAGGACCCGACGTAACCTTGTTTTTTACTTTTAAATTATGGTAGAGGATCCGAGGATCCGGCGTAACCTTATTTTTAATTTTTAAACTAAGGTAGAGGATCCGAGGATCTGGCGTAACCTTATTTTTAATTTTTAAACTAAGGTAGAGGATCCGAGGATCTGGCGTAACCTTATTTTTTATTTTTAAACTAAGGTAGAGGATCTGAGAATCTGGCGTAACCTTGTTTTTACTTTTAAATTAAGGTAGAGGATCCGAGGATCCAGCGTAACCTTATTTTTAATTTTTAAACTAAGGTAGAGGATCCGAGGATCCGGTGTAACCTTATTTTTAATTTTTAAACTAAGGTAGAGGATCCGAGGATCCGGCGTAACTTTACATATATCAGCACAGGTAGCACAATAGCAGTAGGATTAGAATGAAAAAACTGCTTTTTATTAATAATAATATTGACGCAAATTACTTACATTCCAAGCGTGAGGTATAACTTTTTCATCTAAATCTGCAAGGTAATAAGCTCCTATTCCGGCTACTGCAGTAATGCAATACGATCCTTCCCATTTTGGTCCCAACTTTCCCCATGCTGGATTCTTGGTGTTACCCACTACCTTCCTCAGCACTAAGTCTCCAAGAGCAAATGGCCTCGAGTTCACGTGCGAATCATACCCCTGCTTCAATTTTTGTTGATAGTAAGCCAAATGGATCATGGCAATTTCTCTCCTCTCCTCAACCAAATCTAGGCTCCTTTCCAGTAGCCTATCATTACTTTCTGGAGCGAAAGAACTTGTTTTCATTGTGGGAAAATCGGCCTCCAAAGGGATAACAGCCTCAGCACCATAAGTCATCGAGAATGGCGTCTCTCCCGTTGACCGGCGAGGGGTGGTCCGATACGTCCACAGAACATGGAGTACCTGTTGGTTATGCCGAGGTCACAACAATATCGTCTAAACACCTTACTATCAAATTGTAAACCATTATCCGAAATAAGAGTATGAGGAATTCCAAATCGAGTGACAATGCTCTTCCACACAAATTTCTTCACATCGACGTCCCTAATGTTTGCTAGGGGCTCGGCTTCGACTCACTTGGTAAAATAGTTAGTGCCGACAACCAACCACCTTCGATTTCCAGGTGCCTTTGGAAAGGGACCCATAATGTCCAAACCCTACTGTGCAAAAGGCCAGGGACTTGTCAGAGGATTGAGCACACCCCCAGGCTGATGAATATTTGGTGCAAACCTTTGACATTGATCACATTTCTTCACGTAGCTTTGAGCTTCCCGTTGCATATTGGGCCACCAATATCCATATGTTAGAGCCCTGTGAGCTAGAGATCTACCCCCCGTATGACTCCCACAAATTCCTTCGTGCAACTCTTCCAAAAGCAACTCTGTTGCTTCAGGACGTACATATAATAGGTATGGCCCAAAGAAGGACCGTTTATAGAGCTTATGATCCTCGGACAACCAAAAACGAGATGCCTTCCTACGTACCTTGTCCGCCTCGACCCTTTCCTTTGGCAGGACATCATCTCTAAGGAAAGATACAATGGGGTCCATCCAGCTAGGCTCCGCCCTTATCTGGTGAACCTGGATGATACTTCCAATTACCACCGAGGGTTTAGGTAAGTCCTCAATAAGAATAATCCGTGGCAGACCTTGTGCCGACGACGTGGCAAGGGTTGCCAGAGAGTCGGCGTGAGCATTGCTATTCCGAGGGATGTGTGACAATGTGAAGAAGTCAAACTTGCGTTGTAGAACCTTGACTTGATTTAAGTAGTCTTGCATTCTTGGATCTCTTGCCTCCACCTTTCCATCCACTTGGCTGACCACTAGTTAAGAGTCCGAGAACATTTACACGGTCTTTCCTCCCAATTTCAGGACCATATCCATCCCTTTTAGCAATGCCTCGTACTCGGCTTCATTGTTAGTAGCCGAGAATCCTAGTCTCAAGGACTTTTCTAGGGTGAGACCCTCTGGGGTCGTGATTACTAACCCTACCCTGGATCCCCTTTGATTAGCAGCACCATCAACGTAAACAGTCCACTCTGCGGGACCTTTACATGTAACCATACCAACTGATTTTTCATCAATGTCCTTGATGAAACTTTCTTCTATTGTGGGCTCAGCAAATTCCGCAACCAAATCAGCTAACACTTAACCTTTTATTGATGTACGGGGCATGTACTTGATATCAAAAGAGCTTAGGATAGTTCCCCACTTAGCAATCCTACTTGTATAATCTGCACCTCAGAGTATGGCTTTGAAGGGAAGTTGAGTAAGAACAACCACCGTATGAGATTGGAAATAATGTGGGAGCTTACGTGTCCCATGCACTATGGCCAAGATTGCCTTCTCTAATGGTTGATAGTGCACCTCGGCCTCATGTAAGGATTTACTCATATAGTAAACCAGTTTCTGTATACCCCCCTCGACACTTATCAGCACTAAACTGATGGCATGACTTGCAACTGCAATATAGGCAAATAGAAGCTCATCCATTTCAGGCCGACACATGATGGGAGGATGTGAAAGGTATTCCTTAAGTTGCTGAAAGGCAGCGGCACACTCCTCTGTCCATGCAAATCCTCTCCACTTGTTTAATAGTTGGAAGAAGGGCCTGCACCGATCAGCTGATCTTGAGATGAATCAATTGAGGGTAGCAGTCATCCCAGTCAACCTCTGCAACTCTTTTGAATTCCGAGGTGGCTGTAAGCTATTAATGGCTTTGACTTGGGCGGGGTTGACTTCAATTCCTCTATGCGTCATCATGTAACCCAGAAATTTACCAAATCCTACTCCAAAGGAGCATTTTGATGCGTTGAGGCGTAACTTATGCTTTCTCAATGTTTGGAAAGTGTTATCGAGGTCCGGTATATGAGCTGAGATGGTTTTACTCTTAACCACCATATCATCAACGTACACTTCGATTGTTTTTCCCAATTGCGGTTCAAACATCCGCATCATCATCCTCTGATAGGTAGCCCCGACATTCTTCAAGCCGAAGGGCATCACCTTATAATGGTAGTTTCCCGTTGGCGTGACAAAGGCTGTCTTTTCTTGGTCTTCTAGAGCTAAGGGTATTTAGTGGTAACCTTGGAAAGCATTAAGAAAGCTCATCCGAGGATACCCAACAGTTGCATCCACCAACTGCTCTATGCAGGGCATTGGAAACGAATCTTTAGGACAAGCCTTATTCAAGTCTGTAAAGTCCACACATACTCTCCATTTCCCATTTGTCTTCTTCACCACCATTGTATGCGCCAGCCATTCTGGATAAACACCTCTTTGATGGCCCTTGCCTTTTTGAGTTTCAGCACTTCTTCTTTAACGGCCTCGGCGTGCTCTTGAGACGAACGCCGAGGTGGTTGCCTCCGCGGTACCGCTGCTAGATTGACATTAAGGTGATGGCAGATGAAGCTTGAGTCAACCCTTGGGGCTTCGTAAGCATTCCATGCAAACACATCAATGTTTCGTTTTAAAAATGTAACTAGTTCCTCTTTTTCTTGGAGTGTTAATTGACTTCCCACCTGGAAGAATTTCTCCATGTCATCGGCAATAAGCACTTTCTCTAACTCCTCGCAACCAGGCGCCTTGATCTCGGCCACATTTGGCTTGGCCGACGATGTTAGCTGCTATAAACTATTCTTGGCTAAGGCCTGGGGCTGCTGTCTTTCCTGATGTGTAATTGTCGCCGTGATGCATTGTCTGGCCATTGACTGGCTGCCAATTATTTCTTCAACTCCGCCCTCATACGGGAACTTCACCTTAACATGTAGGGTTGACGATACAACACCCAAAGCATGTAGCCAAGGTCTTGCCACTATGGCCGTGTAAGGGGAATAGGCGTCTACAACAATAAAATCTACATCCACCACCACTGGCCCTGACTGCACAGGCAACCGGATCAATCCCTTCGGAATGATCGCCTTCCCTTTGAAGCTTATCAACGGTGAGTCGTAAGCCGTGAGATCCTCAGGCTTCAAATTAAGGCCCTTGAACAAATCAGGGTACATAATGTCAGCCCCACTCCCTTGATCAACCATTACTCTCTTCACGTCGTAACCCCCTATCCTTAGCATGATGACTAACGCATCATCATGCGGTTGGATAGTGCCAACCTTATCCTCCTCAGAAAATCCCAAAACGGGTGGGGGATTCCTCTTAATCTTCTTCGGCTCAGAGTTAAGGTCCTTGACTGAGGGGTGCAATACTGACATTACTCTGGTAGGGCAAGATCCAGTCCGACCTGGTGCAGCAAATATGACATCGATCGTGCCCAAAGGAGGTCTTGAAATGTTACTGCTTTGATTCACAGAACCCGATTGTGTGCCTTGTTCATTAGGCTGATTCATAAATTGCCTTAACTTCCCTTCCTTGACCAGTTGATCCAAATAATTCCATAAATTTCTGCAATTTTCAGTAATGTGACCCCTATTTTGATGATAATTGCAGTAGAGGTTCTGATTACGTTTTGTAGGGTCTCCTATCATTCTGTTGGGCCATCTGAAATATGGTTCACGACAAATATTCTCCAACACCTGCTGCACCGGCTTGCAGAACACAGCGTTTACTATCTAAGGAGCCGACCTAGACTGGCCGACAAAATCCCTCCTTGGCCATTTGCTATTGTATTTTTCTGTCTTGAAATCTCTGCTCTCCTGAGGGGTAACTTTCATTTTTCCTTTTCTTTGCTACTGATCCTCCTCTACTCGCTTATACTCATCAATACGATCCATGAGCCGTCGGACAGTCTTTACAGGTTTCTTGGTCAAAGATTTTCTTAAATCGTGTTCAACTGGAGGGCCGCCCTTAAAAGTGTTGACTGCTACTTCATCAAAGTCTCCGTCGATCTCATTGAACGCTTCCCAGTATCTATCCAAGTACATTTTTAATGTCTCACCCTCTCTCATGGTCATGGATAGTAACGAGTCCAGTGGCCTAGGTACTCTGCTGCATGTAACAAAGCAGGACCCAAATGCCATCGTGAGTTTCATGTAGGAATCAATGGAGTCCGCTTTTAAACCGTTGAACCATCTCATCGCAACAAGTCCTAGGCTTGAGGGGAATACTTTGCACATCAGGGTTTCATTCTGCGAATAGACCGCCATGTGTTGGTTAAAATGGCTTACGTGCTCCACCGGGTCTGTTCTGCCATTATAAATGGTGAAGTTTGGTTGCGTGAAATGACGAGGAAGCTTTCCTCTCTCAATACGATGTGTGAAAGGTGACTTGGAGAGCTGGTGCAATGCCTTCCCCATAGCGTCACTACCGAAACCCTTGGAAAGAGATTTCTTGTTCGTCTATTCATGGGGTCTTCCCTCCTGGTATGAGAAAGTCTCGCTAGGAGAAGTTCTCAACCTCGGCTTATAGCCACTGCTCTGGAGTCGTCTGAGGAAGGGTCAGATATAAAAGGCGTCCGTTTTCGTTTGGCTCGGCGTAGCTTTCTCTTGAGCTGGGCGATTTCCCTCTGCATGACCCTAGTACCTCTTTCGTTAGAGCCCCTGTTTCCACCCCGTGAATAATCACCGGCGGTTCGCCCTGTGTGTACACTGCCTTCTCGATCTCCCATCTGCTCTAGCTACTGAAAAGGGTCTTGATGTTGAGATCCTAAAGATTTTGCACGAACTGGACCAAAGTCGGACTTTCAGACCAGGCCAATGAGCCATAAACAATGAATTTATAGAGAGCGGGCTTCTAATCTAGGTTTTTGGACGGTAGATAACACAAAAGTTAGGTTAAATCACAGAACCTATGCGTACTTCTCATACATGGATGAAATATTGCTTCATATATTAATGCCGAGGACAATTTTTAGTGTTTCCTTACAAGTTCTCTCTGTAGTGTGTGTGTGTGTGTTCCTCCTCCTTCTCTATTTTCCCCTTTCGCCTTTTATAGGCCTGCACCCTTTTCTCCTCCCTTCCACGTGTAGTCCAGAGGCTCCCTTTTAGATACTTGTCCTATCACACCTTCTTACCAAAGCCTTTGGCGGTAAGTGCTAGGTTGAACTTCAGTGCTCAAGCGTCACTTCCTCATTAATGCGACAAGAGAGGTAGGTATGGTGCCTTCAATGCGGTGGTAGCAGCTTTTTCCTTGATATTTGTCTATCAACTTCCTTTATCCCTTATCCTCGTTCTCTCAGTTATTGCATACAAGGTCCTTAGTACGGGAGTCCTTGAACTGCCAGATCACTAATACTGTCCTCGGTAGCATGCCGATGACAAGATCATCCTCGAACGTCATGTCTCGTGGTATTCTACTCATGCATGGCACCTTCCTTTATCACGTAGCGTCGTAGGTCGGAGTTATTATGTCCTCGGACCATTTCATGTTGTTGGGTTGGACTTTCCTCCTTACGGGAGCCTTCGGGCTGGCCCAATACGTGCTTTGGGCCCATGGGCACTACAGCCATTATTTTTAAATATACTAGCATGTAACTCTGTGCATATACACAGGTACATTTAAAACCAATCACAATTATATATATATATATATATATATGATTTGGAATCTAATTATATTTAGACTCTTCAGTTTTTGCACTCAATGATTCACTTTCCATAAAAATTAAAAAATTAGATGGGGCACATGGCACAAAATTGAACTTCAATTAAAATTCAATTTAGAATCTAATTGAATTTAGACTCTTTGATTTTTGCACCTAATAATTCACTTGACACAAAAATTTTAAAAATTAGATGAGACACATGGCGCAAAATTAGACATGATTTAGAATCTAATTGGATCTAGACTCTTCGATTTTTGCACCCAATAATTCATTTGTCACAAAAATTTAAAAATTAGATGAGGCACATGGCACAAAATTGAGCTTCAATTAAAATTCAATTTAAAATCTAATTGAATTTAGACTCTTTGATTTTTTCACCTAATAATTCACTTGACACATAAATTTAAAATTAGATAAGATATGTGGCATAAAATTTGACTTCAATTCAGAATTTAATTGTATTTTCTCTTTGCTTCACCTATTATTATTATTATTATTATTATTTTATTATTATTATTATTATTATTATTATAGTGCCATCATCTATGTAACCTCAATTTATAGATTTACTAGTTTTCAATTTATAAATTTATCTAATTTAGTGAGCTAATAATCTTGGAGGATAGGGGACCCAACTATAAAAAAAAATAAAAAATAAAAAAAAAAGTCATGTTTATGAATGCTCTTAGGGCATACATTAGTCATCTGTTTTAGGAAATTTTTTATGAAAATTTTTTTAGATAAAGCAATATTTTTTAGAAGGGTGATTGGCAGAAGACAAACAAATCAAAGCTTCAAACAAACAAAATAGGCAAACACTAAATTAGAAGGCCAAATCAAGGTGACCTAATTCTAGTTGCTAAAGAAAAGATTTGATTACTTCTATTAAATCAGACTATCAAACATTTGACCACAAATATACAATAAAACTTGGAGGATGCTTAATGTCAACACTATCTTTATAAGCCACGCCTCAAAGCCCAAGCCTCCTTTTTCAGTTTGGCTCAGGCATTTTGTCGAACATTTTGAGGGTGAAGGGTTAGCCTCTCTTCTCTTCTCATGCATAAAAAACTATCATAGCCTACTGGTTTCCATTATTTATTTCAAGCATTCCACCATAAAAAAGCATATCTTGTAAAGGGAAACAAATTACAGAACAGAGAATCTTTGTATGTAGACTTCTCAACCTAGTCTAATACAAAGACATCAAAAATTGATATCATAGAACACATAGGTGTTGCAACCAAATAGACAACCAAACTAAATCTTTGCATGCATAATGAACATACCCAATTTTTGGGTTCTCCCAACCTAGAAAATCCCCAAAAGAACTTAAAATGAACATACCCAAAAGAAATAATGCTCCAATTAAATATCCCAATAGTAACAATCAACACCCTAACAAAAATGATTTATAAAGTAAATGTAACGTAACAACCATCCACACCACAGCACGAAATAGGCAGAAACAAATGTAGAAATTGGAAAAAAAACCATCAAGCAAAGGAATAGAGCACAAAAGAAATTGGGATGTAGGGATACCTCAACTGAATCACCCAACTTATGTCAGTATTTATATAGATGTGAGGAGAGGAAGGAAGGAAGGAAGACAAAGAGGCTGCCATTAGAAGCCGAAACAGAAGCTGAAACCGTAGGACAGGAAAATGAAACCATGAGTGAAACGGTAGAACAAATTCTAAAACTGTGAAAATCAAAAGGACGGGGAGGGGGAGGAACTAAACGGCATTTTTTTCAAAATAACACTAAAACTCAAACAATTTCGTTAATCAGCACATTTTCAAAACTATTTAGCAAACTAACATCTCGAGTGTAAAAGGGTCAATTTTGGGGTGCTAAATCGAGTATAATGAACTCAAGTCCTATGCTTGGAAATCGAGCATTACAGACTCAAGTTCCATGCAGAGTTCAAACGAACAAAGAAAACCCAAGTTCTACAGGAAAAAGGCTTGAAGAAAACCCAGAAACTTCTACACAAAGAAGGCTTAAAGAAAACCCAAAGGGAAGAAAACCCAGAAACCCAGCCTAAACAAAGAAGAAACACAAACAAGCAAAAACCCAAACAACAAACAACAAACCACGAAGAAGGAACAAACCAGAAAGATCAAACCCATAAACCCAGATCTCCCTAACCTAAACCGTTCGACTCAAACTAAACCCAAGCAGCGACAGCGAAGGTTCCAGGAGGAGGAGGCGGCGGCAGCAACGACGAAGCTCTAGGCGAAGGTTTTCCTCTAATTCATTGTTTTTCTTTGGTTTGATGATGGTTGTTGTCCGTTGTCTGCCTCAAGGAAATCGAGTCTTATAGACTCGAGTTCCATGGAACTTGACATTTTCACACTCGATTTTTTTTGTGCAAAATCGCGTCTGTTAGGACATATGTTGTTCAAGTCTGTGAACATATGTCGCTATTTTATGTAATTGGCTTATCCTTAGACAAAACGTAATTTACTTGTAATTAGGTAGATTTAGGATGTGTTAAACACTTCAAGAAACTTGGGTTCAAGATTAAGTGTTGAAGCTGTCAAAGTCTGTCCAAGAAACAAGCAAGGAAGTGCCAGTTTTTAAATCTCGACACATACCTCGACACATACATCTATCGAGATTTAAAGAAGCTATTTTCCCCGAGCCTCGACAGCTATCTCGACACCTCTCGACACCTCTATCTGTCGAGATTAAAGAAAACAGATTTTCAATTCTGTTTCAAGTCCAATCCGTGAGTGTGTCTTTGGGACTTCTTTTCTTCTAACCCTAGACATATAAAAGGATTATTTTAAGGGCCGTCAACAAGGATGCAAGTTGCACATTCATTGAGAACTTCTTGTTCATGCAATTTGTGATCTGAAAGACAAAGTTCGTGCCCTAGTTCATCTCTGATGATTTGAAGAGCTTTACAGCCAACTCTCTCTCTCCCTTGTTGGTGTTTGAAATCGCGTACTGGGATCCGTGCATCTGGTTAGTCACGTACTTGGGAGCCGTGCATTGAAAAGGAGAAACTGTCACTACAGAACAAGTCCAATTGAGTATTGGGGTAAGAGTTCAACTGTAGGTTGGTAAGGTACTTGGGATTCCTTGCTTGTAACTGCTTGTTGTGATAATAGTGGAGTTTTGGGAGTGGTGACCTTAAATCACCCGGTGGGGTTTTTGCCATAAGGTTTTCCCCATTCGTGAACAAATCACCGTGTTATTTATTTTCCGCTGCATAACTTAGTTTCGGTGATTTGTTTGTGCTGCCACGTGATATTGCATGTTAATTTGATTAATTAATAACTAGGCTAATTAATTAATCTAAGTTATCACAAGGGGTCAACGCGTTTGTGGCCTGGCAAGTGGTATCAGAGCAAGCACACTCTGATTAGGGTTTAATCCATTGTGTGTGATCCATTTGACCCCTGCTGTCATGGATAGAGGACAATCTCTTATTATACCTCCTTTATTTGATGACATTAACTATGCATACTGGAAAGTACGCATGAGAGCTTTCTTGCAGTCTTTAGATGAGAAAGTGTGGCAAGTTGTGGAGATAGGCTGGACCAAGCCTACAGAAGCGCCGGCCGACTGGGATGATGCCAAGATCAAGGCAGCAAACTTCAACAGCAAAGCATTGAATGCCCTATTTAGTGCAGTCACCAACGAGGAGTTCAAGAAAATTTCCTCAACTGAAACTGCTAAGGAAGCATGGACCATCCTCCAGACAGCCTATGAGGGCACCAAGGCTGTCAAAGATTCAAAGCTACAAAGGCTCACCACACGCTTTGAAGAAATTAAAATGGAGGAGGATGAGTCGTTTGATGAGTTCTATGCCAAGCTGAAGGACATAGTAAACTCAGCCTTCAATCTTGGGGAAACCATCCCTGAACCCAAGATAGTAAGGAAGGTGCTTAGATCGCTGCCCGAGAGATTCCATGCTAAGATCACAGCGATCGAGGAGTCAAAGGATATTGACAGAATTCCTCTGACTGAGCTGGTTGGAAACTTGCAAACCTATGAGTTAGGGCTGACTAGGTTAGGCAAGTCAAGTAAGGGCAAGAGTTTGGCGCTAAAGGCCAAGAGCAGTGATACGGATGATTCGTCAGATGATGAAGATTCCAAGATGAAGTCCTACATCACAAGGCAATTCAAGAAATTCATGAAGAATGCAAATGGAAAGGGCTTCAACAAAGACCGTAAACAATCCAGTTCTTCACAACTCAAGAATTCTGATAAAGGGAAGAAGGATGTCAAGGATGGCGGTCAGTACACTGTTCCCGCTGGACCAAAATGTTTTGGGTGCCACGGCTTTGGACACATGAAACAAGAGTGTCCTACGTACCTCAAGAGCATAGGGAAGAGCAAGGCACTTGCTGTTACCTTAAGCGACACGAAGCTAGAGGACGATTCCGAAGATGAAGACGACGGAATCTTGAATGCCTTCACTGCCACTGTTAATCCTACTGATGGGGTTACCGAAAAAGTAGATGAAGAAGAAGAATTGGTGGATTCCAAGTGTGAGATTATGGATGATCAAGATGATATCCACACCGCCTATGAGAAACTGTACAAGCTTTCTGAGAAGCATGAGAAACTCTATAGGCTGGCCACCAAGAAGCTCAGTGATGTGGAACTCAACCGTGAGGAGCTGTCCACAAAGGTTGATGAAGCGAATCAAACCATTGGAGCACTGAGGTTCGAAAACAATTTTTTGGTTGAAAGGACCAAGAAGCTTAAAGCAGAGCTGTTTCAAGTCAGAGCACAACTGGAGAGGACGTCAAGTGCAAAACTAGACGAGATGCTAAGTGCTCAGAGATTTTCTTCAGACTGTACTGGATTGGAGTATGAATTCTCTCTCTCTAATACTCCTACTTCTAGTACTACTGTGTTTGTTCCACCTGCTAATAACATTGAAAATGAAGAAAAGAATGTTAAAACTGAATTAGCTAGTGAGAACGTAGACAAGGGCAAGTCCATCCTAGGAGCACCCCCTAAGAGTGAGACAAGGGAAACTAAAAACCCTAGGACTAAGAAGACTATCTCTCAAAAGTCCAAATAGAAGAAGCCACATCTGTGTTATCATTATGGTGTTGCCGGTCACACTCAACCAAATTGCTATAAGTGGCGTGCCACTCAACAGAGCAATGGCACAATAGCATCTGCAAGCCAGAATCAGCTTCAGTCTTCTCTCGCTCCTCTTGGAGACATTCTTAAAGCCATCATGTTCCTTTCGAACTTGAACGGTTCATATTCTTCTCCCTCTTCACCGGTTCAAGAGTCGACCAAAAGGAAAGGTTCTTCCAAGGTGTGGAAGGCAAAGGGATCTAAGTAATTTCAGTCACTTCTTCTTCTCTCTCCTGTTTTTTTGTGTGGTGCATTACTTGTGTGTTTCTTTTCTGTTTGAGTCAGTCTAGTTTTATGCATTGTTTTGCTTTACATGTTTTTGTTTGTGTGTTTTCAGTTTTGTGTTTTATTTTTGCTTTTCTGATAAAAATAAAAAAAATTGAAAAATTGAAAAATACAAAAACAGTGTGTGTTTGTGTGCATTAGTTCATGTGAACTTTTAAAATGGCCATTGAAACAGAGTTTTCTAAACTTTGTATCACCTGTAGCTTAGATGAGCATTCTTCTGCACAACTAAGCAAGTGAGCTTTGTAGCTCTTTGTTTGTGATGAGTAAGGTTAAGTGATCTCTTTTTCTTAACACTCGTATCACTCTTTTTGACGGGTTGAACTAGAAAATCCTAAGAGAAAGGCATAAATAACCATCTCACCACTATTACTCGCCAATCATAATTTGACATCTGTATGCTTTGGCATAGCAAAAGTGCAATGTCAATGACATCTGTATGCTTCGGCATAGCAAAAGTGCAATGTCAAAAGCTTAACATAATTGGGTATTTCTTTTCTTTCTCTTGTATGCCCATGCATGATATGCTTGTTAAAACAAAATATGCAAAGATATAAAAAGCAAAAAGATCAAAAATGCTTTAAAATATGGTTGCAAGCGTGTTTTCTAGGAGATGTGGGAGTTATAGGATGTACCTCGAAGGTGATAGTCCCCATCAAACAGTTATGATTGTGTGTGAGTTAAAGTGATTTTCTCATATCTCAAATCGTCATAACATTGAGACACTTATGCAATCTTGTGATGTTTTCACATACAACACACAATACTCTTTGCTATTTTTGATACATGTACAGGTACAATGTGATTTGGTCATCACAAGGTTTACATGTGTTAATGTATGCTCACTAAACTGTCTTGACTTGTTTTGAAAAATAAAATTGGTAAGACTTGTTTAGTGTGTGTGTGCGTGTTTTGAGATACATGTGCTTATTTTCCTTGTTGAGAGATGATTTTGAGAGCTTAATGTGTTGATTGTATCTTTGGTTGAGTTGCATGCATGATTGCATTCATGTCTGTGTTTTTCTTCTTTTGAAAAACTGTTTTTAAAGGCATCTCGACACCTCCTCGATACCTCTCGACACATAGCTATCTGTCGAGCTACATAGACCTTTTCTTATCGCAATCTCGACAGATACCTCGACAGCTGCTGGATCGATCGAGAAACTTTCTGTCTGCTCGATAGCTTCTCGATAACTTCTGGATCGATCGAGGTTCCTTCATGGTTGTTTCTTTCTTCTCGATACATGACCTCGATAGCTTCATCTGTCGACATGTATTTCTCGACACATACCTCGATAGCTACCTCGATACCTCCCGATAACTGCATCTGTCGAGAATTACTGAAGGTGTATAAGTTGATTCCTCGCGATTTCAGTCTCACTTTGCTTGATCTCTCTCGCTCGAAGCATCTTGTTTTCTCTCTCAAAACTTTTCTCTCTCCCTCCAAACCTTTTTCAAGGCTTTCTCAAGTGTGTTCATCGCAATCTTCATCACTTGGTAAGCATTTCCTCCCTCATATTCATGCATTTCATGGTTTTAAAACCCTAGGTTTTATGTTTTTGAAAATTTTTGGGAGTTTTCAAAATTGTTGGGGTTTTCATGAAATTCTTGGGTTGATTTTATAGATTTGATCTTCAAAACCACATGCATTGCGTCACATTAGCATTCTAATTGTATTTTCATGCATTTAGATGTGTGCCTACCTGTTGTGTGCTGTTAGGTTTGGATTGGGCTGAGCCCATGATGTTTTTATGTTGCATGTCACATGTTCATGCATTCTCCATGCATACGTTCTTTCCTTTCAATATTATTCTGCCAATATTGAATTGTTTGGAACTTTTCTGTGTGTCTCTTTTTCTTTCCCCCCTCTCTATGGTTGCGTTAGTAGTGTCTATGGCACCTAAGCGTAAGTCCATTCCGTCCCAGAACCATCTGCGTTCTAAGGGACAGTCTTCCTCCGATCCTACTCCTCTCTCTGTCCGGTTCCGTGATGAGAAAGCCCATAAGGATTTCTCGGAGAACTTCTCTAAACGAGGTGTTCATTCGGAACGCCACGTTGTCCTAGCAGACTTTGCCGATACCGACCTTCCCGATGTCATACACAGTCGGGGTTGGGAGTCACTGTGTGACGTCCCGGTCACTTGTCCACTCGTGTTGATACAGGAGTTTTACTCCAACATCCACAGGATAGATTCTTCAGTACCTCTTTTCTACTCTTGCGTCCGAGGTATGCGCTTTGCTGTCACCCCTGAGTTAGTCTCTGAGGTTCTTCATGTCCCTAGGGTGGATCATCCTGATTACCCTAGCTGTGAGCGTCTCTGGACTGTGTCCAAAGACGAGATGATCTCGGCGTTTTGTGAGTGTCCTTCCTCTTGGGGAGATCACATGTACACACCATGTTGACCTTTTGCTAAAGGTCCTCGTTTCCTTAACATGGTGATGACTTTCGTTCTGCACCCACTGTCTCACTACAACTCTATCACAGAGCCTCGCGCTCGGTTTTTGTTGTCCCTCTTAGAGGATCTTTCTATAGACTTTCCTTCACACTTTATCTTTTCCATTATCGATGTCTATAGAGATACGGCCACCCGTGATAAGCTCATTTTCCCTTCTGCTATCACGAGGATTCTGAGTCATTTTTCCATCCCATTCCCTTCGTCCGATCCCTACCATGTCATGTCTGCCATAGATGCCGCTACCGTAAAATGTAGCGAGGCACAGTTTCGATCGCGACAGTCTAATGGTGCCACTCCTTCCACCCGTCCGACCACCTCCAGATCCGCTCGAGCATCTGCTTCTTCTTCGAGCGACGCCACCCTAGGAGACATCATGGCGTAGCTACAGCGCATGGATGCTCGCCTAGATACACTCTCCACAAAGCTGTATCAGGTGAACGTTCGTGTTGGTCGCATTGCCAGGCGACAGGCGACCATGGGCGGCTTTGCACCAGAGGCTTCTCCTTCGCCACCTCATGTGTCGATTGCGACTGAGGCTGATGATGATGGCGATGACGATGATGCTTCTGACGATGATGATGATGGAGATGTGAGCTCTTCGGATGAGATGTCTACTTGACACTTGACCCTTTGTCACTCATGACAAAAAGGGGGAGTAGTTTTGTATGAGAGTAGTCATGCTTAGGGGGAGTGTTAGCATATGACATTTTTGTTAAGGGGAGTGTGGATTGAGGGATGTAGTGAGGTGATCATATGTATTTCTTTTTCTTTTCTTGTCTTTTTAGAGATACTTTGATCATGTATTGACATACATTGTATTTATTCTCTTCTCATACATAATGATGTATGTTTTTCTTTCACCTACCTTTACATGTGTTGTTTCTTTTCTATCTTTATACACATGTTTCTTTACTTATACGCAATCTATTATTTCTGTTTCACACAAAGATGTCTTGATGTGTTTTGTTTATAAGTGTTTCAAAAATACAGGTTGTCAAAGTCTTCTTGCCATAAACTCTCTTCTTGCAAAGTTTTTCAAGAGTTTGTGTTAGGATAGATTTTACTGTATGTAACAAGTGAGTATGAGTTGAGTGATTTATGACTTCTCTCATATCTTCATTTGTATGTTGTGGTTTTGTCACGGATTGCCAAAGGGGGAGATTGTTAGAACATATGTTGTTCAAGTCTGTGAACATATGTCGCTATTTTATGTAATTGGCTTATCCTTAGACAAAACGCAGTTTACTTGTAATTGGGTAGATTTAGGATGTGTTAAACACTCCAAGAAACTTGGGTTCAAGATTAAGTGTTGAAGCCGTCAAAGTCTGTCCAAGAAACAAGCAAGGAAGTGACAGTTTTTAAATCTCGACACATACCTCGACACATACATCTATCGAGATTTAAAGAAGCTGTTTTCCCCGAGCCTCGACAGCTATCTCGACACCTCTCGACACCTCTATCTGTCGAGAATTAAAGAAAACAGATTTTCAATTCTGTTTCAAGTCCAATCCGTGAGTGTGTCTTTGGGACTTCTTTTCTTCTAACCCTAGACATATAAAAGGATTATTTTAAGAGCCGTCAACAAGGATGCAAGTTGCACATTCATTGAGAACTTCTTGTTCATGCAATTTGTGATCTGAAAGACAAAGTTCGTGCCCTAGTTCATCTCTGATGATTTGAAGAACTTTGCAGCCAACTCTCTCTCTCCCTAGTTGGTGTTTGAAGTCGCGTACTAGGATCCGCGCATCTGGTTAGTCACGTACTTGGGAGCCGTGCATTGAAAAGGAGAAACTGTCACTACAGAACAAGTCCAATTGGGTATTGGGGTAAGAGTTCAACTGTAGGTTGGTAAGGTACTTAGGATTCTTTGATTGTAACTGCTTGTTGTGATAATAGTGGAGTTTCGGGAGTGGTGACCTTAAATCACCCAGTGGGGATTTTGCCGTAAGGTTTTCCCCATTCGTGAACAAATCACCGTGTTATTTATTTTCCGCTGCATAACTTAGTTTCTGTGATTTGTTTGTGCTGCCACGTGATATTGCATGTTAATTTGATTAATTAATAACTGGGCTAATTAATTAATCTAAGTTATCACAAGGGGTCAACGCGTTTGTGGCCTGGCAGCGTCCATTACACTCGAGATGTTAATTTGCTAAATTGTTTTGAAAACATGCTAACTAACAAAATTGTTTTAGATTCAGTGTTATTTTGAAAAAAAAAATCCAAACTAAACCTGAAACGATGAAACAAAACGTGGGAGACAGGAATTTGAATTCATGTAACAGAAGGAAAGGGAATACAAAAAGTTGTAACCATGAAAATATATCAAGTTTGACAAAGGGATTAGTTGATAAGGCTTTAGGTGTGGGCTTAGGCTTTATAGTTGAATTAAATTTATAAAAAGTGGACTTTAAAGTGGAGATAGGGTTGGAAATAATTTTAGTTTTATTAGTATTTTAAAATTGGTAAAAACTATTTTCAAATTGAATGAAAAATTCAGAAAAGAGCATGGGAATGACATGACTGCTGACATGGCTCAATGTAAGCGTAGCAACATTAAATGCTATGCTTCAACTTTTTGTTATATATAGATATAGATAAGTAATCTCTCTCCCTCCTATAGTTTTGGTTTAATTTTTGTTTGAGTTACTTAGTTATTTTGTAAGTGAGAATTTAAATTTATATAAATAAAATAAAATAAAAAGTCTTGGCTATGCATTTGAATGTGTCTAGCAATTATTTGAGTAACATTAAGTGTAATTTTGTAATGAATTTTTATTATCATATCAATCTTCTTTAAGAGAATGAGGAATTTGAATGATTTATTCAAAACTTAAAAAGTTTAATTGGACAAAAAAAATTATAACATAATTTCAAATAACATAGTCCACTCATAAAGGAATAATATCAATTAAATGTATCCCAAAATAATAGAATGATATATTGGTAGAGTTCGAAAGATGAAATAATTTTAAAAATTGTTTAATTTTTAGGGAGAACAAAACTATCTTCAACAAAATTTAGAAAATAAATTATATTTTATACCACAATTATAAAATAACTATCTATTTCCACGCATCGCATGGGTCTGCGACTAGTTCCCTATAAAAATCGAAGTAAAAAAATTCAAATCTAATCTGTCCCACACTCCAATAATGATTAAAATGGAATCGCATAATAAATGATATTCAGCAAAAATATTGTAACTAATCTCATGTTTGGTTGCACAAAAAAATGTCTACAAACAAACATAAAAATCGCAACTTTTTGTTTATAAAATTGATAACTCTATTTTTGTTTTTACACAGTTTGTTGCCAAAGAAAAAGCAAAAGAAACCATCAACAACTCATTCAGGCATTAAACATTCATTTATCCTAGTTGTTTCTCTCAGCTTTAACCAATTAAGAACAAATTAATCCAGAATGCTAGAAGGGTTGGTGAAAAATAATTATCTCGATTTCTATGATGAGATCATGTTGTCCGGGGAGAGCTCACGATATACTGGAAACTGTATGCCGCAAAATTAACTAATGCATATACATTATACATCCTATACATCCCTCTTCCCTATGTTTTTTTTTTTTTTTTTCTATTTCATTTTTTGAATTTTTTTTTTGTTTTTGCTTTTGTTTTAAGATAGAATCTAAGTGTATATGTGTGTAAAACTCCTCTTAGAAACTTGAACCTCAGCTCTAGAATGTAAACAAAAGTTTCAAATTTCAAGTACATAAATGTTCATTATATAGTTTTAACTTAGTTACAAGTAGTCGCTAACCCATGTTATGCACAGAAACCTACCTATTTGTGAGGTTAACTAAAATAATTTTATAAAATCTTAAATTGATTAAGAAACTACACCATTGCATAATTTGCGCTCTTGTATAACTTCAATTTGTGTTACAATTTAATGAAGAAGTCATCGCTTGAACATGCAATTGCTTACAAAAAAATTGTTAGACCATTTCAAATACGGCAAAAAAATAACTCAAATTGAGTCTAAGTTGAACTTGTTAGAGAGATAGAGTTTCACTCGTTCTTAAGTTTGGATTAAACAAAATAATTTTGTTTTAAAAAATGATAATGATGAGTTTGAGTTTAAGATTGATTTGTTAGAGAGATAGAGTTTTACTCTTTGTTGAGTTTGAAGCGGAAAAGAAAAAGAGGGTGGCCCCTCTTCTTCTCATCATATTAAAGGGGCGCAGCTCTGTATGAGGCTCGTACTGCAGAGCAAGCGAAGAAAACGTAAGGGCGCGCGTTAGCTAGGCCGTTTTCTTGCAGGAGTGCTAACACGCCCCTTATTGAAAACTCAAGGAAAGCCTTGATCGATATGATAAACATGCGCTCAAGCATCCAACCTATACAAGGGGCTTGGGCTCGAAGGCTCCTCCCTATCATGACAACAGGAACTTTTGCTCTCTTTTGTGAAAGGGCCAAGCCCCTTCTGAATCGAGCCAAAAAGACCTTCCATCTAAGATCTTGAGCACGGTGTTCTCAAAGCGCAGGCCCCCCTCTCTCTCTCTCAAAATGGGTCATCAGCATCATGATCCCCCTTGGTCAGATCAAAAAGCCAGAGATCGAAGTAATCATCTGCGCCGCTGAAAGCCCGCCCTCGTGGGCCTGCAAAAAAGATTCTCAAGACCGAGGACTAGACAAAATAATTTTATTTTAAAAAAATGATAATGATGAATTGGAGTTTAAGATGGACTTGTCAGAGAGATAAAGTTTTACTCCTTGTTAAATTTGGACTAAATAAAAATAATTTTATTTAAAAAATTGATAATGATGAGTTTGATTTTAAGATGAAATTGTTAGAGAGATAAAGTTTTACCCCTTGTTAAGTTTGGACTAAACAACTATAATTTTATTTAAATAAAATGATAATTTTATTTAAATATTGTACTGACGTTTAGGTTAAACAAAAAAAATTTTGTTTTAAAAAATGATAATGATAAGTTTGAGTTAAAGATGGACTTGTTAGAGAGATAGAGTTTTACTCCTTGTTAAGTTTGGACTAAACAAAAATAATTTTATTTAAATAAAATAATAATTAAAAAAAAATGATAATGATGAGTTTGAGTTTAAGATGGACTTATCAGAGAGATAGAGTTTTACTGCTTGTTAAGTTTGGACTAAACAAAAATAATTTTATTTAAATAAAATAATAATTTTATTTTAAAAATTGATAATGATGAGTTTGAGTTTAAGACGGAATTGTTAAAATGATAGAGTTTTATCCCTTGTTAAGTTTGGATTAAATAAAAATAATTTTATTTAAATAACATGATAATTTTATTTAAATATTGTGCTGACGCGAAAAATTGTAAGAGTTTTAAAAGCTTCGGTTTTATATATATACTAGTATTATGCCAGTGCGATGCACGACTTAATTAAGAATCATGTTTAAATTAATGAAAAAAAAATTATTTTAAATAAAATAAAATTGATAATAAAAATAAAGTAATCGTTTGCTCTTTTTTTTTTTTTTTTAAACAAAGTAACATTTTACTTTAAGTTATATAATGAATGCATATTATGTAAGATTAAGTTTATATAAATAAATTCTACTCAAAAAAAAGTTTTTATAAATAAATAAAATCATATATAAGTCCAAAATTAATTGAATGGAATATGGTAGATAACTATGCAACTAATATAAAAGGAGATGCCTAAAAAAATATAAAAGGAGTTTGCATAATTAAAGCTCAAGTGCATATTTAAATGAAAAACCTTAAATTCAATAGTTCAAAAAAATAATTGAAAGCATATTTAAGTGGTAATCTCAATGTAATAGTTAAGAATTATGAACAAAATTAAACAGATATCAAATAACCCTAAAAATGATAGATACTTGGACGTTCAAAATATTAATAAAAAAAATCATGAATCTGGCCTTATTATTTATAGTGACCTAAAAATCTAAAGATGAGAGTCATGGTATAATAAAACTATTATCCATAATCATTCTTATATTTATCCAACAAACCAAATTTCAACCACGGTAAAATTCAACCAAAAAAAAAAGTTGATAAGAAGTTGTTTCTATTTAAAACAATAATTTTAAATTGTGAAGAAGTTTATATAAGCAAAAAAAGAAAATTTTAAAATTAAAATCCAATACCTTAAAACTCAAGTTGTTAACGTTAATTACAAATTTTTATTTACTGTTATACCATAAAAATCGTGTTGTTAATTAAGGTTATTAGCTTTTTTTTTAATCCAAAAATTTGATATTTATCCAAAAAAAAAGTAAATTAAAAATATATATTTGTAAAAAAGTAGATAAAAAATTTATAATCAATTCCTCCCCATGTGTACATCCTCCCAATGAAAGTTGTGATGAAGTTGATATAAGCAAAAAAGGAAAGAATATATTTAAAATCAAATACCATAAAAACCAAGGTATTAACGTTAATTACAATTTTTTTTTCCTGTTATACCATGAAAATCATGTTGTTATTAGCTTTTTTTTTTAATCCAAAAATTTGATATTTATCAAAAAAAAATAAATTAAAACAAAATATATTTGAAAAAAAGTAGATAACAAAATGTAAATTTTTTCTTTTACGTGCAGTGCAGTAACTAAAAAAATAAGAAAGTTACTACTTTTTTTTATAATACACTATACGTATAAAAAAAAAAAAAAGAATTAGGCGGATTTGATGAAGAATTTGGATTATAACACACTACACTAAAAAATAAGGATTAGATAGATTAAATGAAGAATTTAGATTGTGAATTTAGATTGTAATCAAATTAAGATTTTTATCAACTTAAAAATTATAGGAGAAGAAAAATTATATATATTTTTAAATCTAAAAATCTAAGTGATTTATATCAAAAATTTCACGTACGATGCATGTGAAATATTAGATTTATCAACTTATAAATCATATCAAAATATAAATCATATTAATTTACTAAAAATCACCTACGATAATTATATATTAATATGCTTATTAATATAATTAATACACAATAGATAAATCATAATATATACTTATTAATATAAAAAATAACGTTAATAAAAAATAGTTCATTATCCATTGTAATTTTTATTAATGTATATTAATTTTTACAAATTAATAAATAAATCATATTAATATTTGAGGTCATATATATACACACACTCCACATTGAAGAATTTTATATGAACAAAAAGTCTAAAGCTAATATTAATTGAATAGAATTTTATAAACTAAAATTCTAAACACTACGTTGCAACCTTAGACAAAATAGACCAAAGAAAAGAACAAATTAAACACTACGTTGTTGTATTTTTATCCACTTAGAAATACAGAAGTGTAATTCAACTTCAATCAAATTATGATTTTTATCCACTTAGAAATTATAGTTGAAGAAAAATTATATCCACTTAGAAATTATAGTTGAAGAAAACTTATATATATTTTTTCTTAAAATTTAAAAATCTCAAAAAATTTCTACAATTTGGTGTTGTCACTTGGTGCAACTACGACATCTAAGCCCAACTTTTATTATATATAATATAATATGATATATATATATATATATATATATATATTTGAGCATCTTATAAGTCTATATTGACCAAAATAATAGAATTTTACGTAAACTAAACTTAGTGTTTATCTAACTACTAATGGTCATTCTATTCATGAGTTGAATTTAACTTTGAAAAATGGATTATTCATTTAATTAAAATTTGCATCATAAAATTTGCTCTCTTCAAGTCAAGAAGAGTCAAATCCTGACTCCACCAAGTTCCTGAATGCATTTGGAAGATAACAGCTGAGTACAAAGCTATTTTGGTCACTGGGTTCATTTTTCAATTACAAAACCCAAAGCACTACCAGCATTCATGGGAAGTAGTAGGTGTTTCCTTCATTGAAAGAACGGGGAGAGGGCGCAACATATTTTGATGACAAGCTCAGAAGAATTTGTTGTTTTATCCGTGTTAGCCAAGCTAGAATATGACATAATATTTTGTGGGTTGAGCAGCTTGTTCAGAAAGGGCAAATGCCATCCAAGCAATTGGCTTTAGCCTAACAAAAAATCTGTAAAATGTTTAAGTTGCTTCAATTATATCTGACCTTGTCTAAAGAGGGTTTAGTATCCATTTCTTGTCAATCAGTCAAGTTATTAGTTATGTTATTTATGGGTGAAATTGAACCCGCGAATGGTGGATTCACAATCCAAATCCACTTGCCTACATTTGCCCCTATACTCCCTGTAATAAAATTCCTAAGATTTCAATTTCCACCAATCCTCATTTTTACTTTTCTTATATAAGATAGAATACAAGAGTCAGAAAATAGGCATCCAGATCATGGGTCAATCCGGATAAGTGACCAGAACATATGCCATCCCTGTCAACTCGATTGCATTGTAAAACATGAGAAATTTCTAACATTGAAACGACCAGATCGATATAAATATAACTTACATAACATTCACATTTTCTTGGCAAAAGGATCTTACATAGTGTAATTTAACCTAGTCAGTAATCCTTTATCTTTTGGTGTTAACTTGGCTATAACAAACAAGGACAATATTATAAACAAGAACTTTCATCATATATAAGCATAAAGTAGCACATTATAAGCACCACAGAACAGGCAAAACCCACAAAATTTCATACAATTTTTACAAAATTATTAACAAACAACACACGATAGGTCATCAAACCGAGTTGCCACACAAAGAACCTCAACCTTGAAGACTGGTTATCAGAAAATGTAGTCTGGTAACTGGAGGGGGAACCTTGCCACCTCAACTTCAAATGGAGCACCTTTTGGGTCTGCTAACCTAAGGAACAGACCAAAACAAAAGTTCAATTTCACATTCTTAAAAAGAGTAGGATTCTTCTAATTGATATTATGGAAATTTGCTGAATTGGCAACCATTATACACCTCTCTTGCATCTCTCTCTCTCTCTCTCTCTCTCTCTCTCTCTCTCTCTCATTAATATGTACATAATCAAGCCATTGTTCATAACCTTGGGAGATCTCAGTTTCACTTAGCATTATAGACTTTGATTAGATTGTGGAATAAACATGAGAAACTTCCTTATAGTAAAGTATGCATATGCATAAGATTCACAAGCCTGTACAACGTAGATCAGCCAATTAAAATCGCAATTGATATAACCCATAACTCTGCTTATACTTGTACCCTTGTTTTACTGTGCAACAGATTCTTAAGGTTTTTTTATTTATTTTTTGGATAGGTATAGAAATTATTATTAAAAGGAAATAAAAATAGTACATGCTGCTCCCCTGGCACACAGGCAGTGTACTAAGGGAAGTCAAATAATTATGCAAAAGAACACAATTCTAAGAATTAAAAGACCGCTCATGGCAGTCATCCAGTCAAACAAAGAAAGCAAAAGAACTGTTTCAACTCAAGGATGGGATGTTCCTCCCCCTCAAAAGTTTGAAGATTCAGTTCTCTCCAAATAATCCACATGATACCCAACTAGCCCCCAAATAACCACTGCCCGATGCCAACCAACACCCCTTCTCCAACAAGCCAACAAATTCACCATTTGCTTAGGCATCACCCAAGAGACACCAATCAAGCTAAGCACAAAAGTTCACAAGCTATATATGCATGAGTACAGTGAATAAAACGTGATCCACTGATTTCCATCTGTTCTTGCACATTCAACAACAGCTAACAACGCAATTATTCCTCTTCCTCAGATTATCCAATGTAAGAATCTTTCCCTTGGCCACAGTCCAAGTAAAAAAAACTACTTCTAAAGGTCTAATTCCCAGTCATGAACTGATCAAGTAAAAAGCACCTCGCAATTAGCACTTAGTAACACTTCCTCTAAGTCAATAGTGGGTCTATTTTACCCAATTTTTCACAGAAAATTTTAATCAATACCTTAACAAGATTTTCCATTTGCTTGGCTTGCAATGAACTCTCGTCAATACCCTTTAAGGACTTGAGTACATAAATGTTAAACCCAAGTCACACATGGCTATTTATGTGGCTAAGATCAAATGCCTAGAGCCTGTTCAGTTTGGGTCCTTCAAGAAGAGTTTAGATTCTTTTTTCTTTTCATTTTGGCTAAAAGATAATTCCACCCCCCTTCCCCATTGACTATAAAATGCAGGGGGGCAACAAGCCATAGCTACTTAAGCATGGCTATAATAACTCTCTACACATTGAGGCCCTGTTTGGTTGGAGTAAAAAGGGGAGGGTAAACAAGGGGGAGAGGAAAATAGGAGTGAAAATATTGTTTTCCCTTTAGGAGAGAAAACTTAAGGAAGAAAAAACTTAAGGGAGAGAAAACAGGGGAGAAAACACATCACCTGGGCCCGCAAAAATTCATCTCTCCGAATCGGGAAGAAAACAGAGGAGAGAAAAAGCTCAAATCCTGAAATGACACATATACCCCTTAGAGTCTAGACTGTCCATCAGAGTCAAGGCTGAGTTAGAGGCAAGTCACTGTTGTCCTCCACGCAGATCATCAGCCAAGTCACCATTGTCCTTCGTCGCCCACGAAATTTCACGTCGTCAACTTCGCCACCCACAAAATCTCATGCCATTGACTTTGCCACCCACAAAATTTCACCCAAGGATCTAGTCATTTTAGGCGTGGGGAGATATAGTTCTTGAGTTGAACGATGTCACATTGTCACCTGAGGCTGAGTTTCAAACTTAAGACCTACCCCCCAAAAGCAAGACCAGAACCATTGGGCCACACCTAAGTGAGGTAAATAGGACTCCAACCCCGAGACCAAAAAAAGAAAAAGGACAAGCAAGACTACTATAATAATGTCTCAATGAGCACATGGTGGATCCCTTGGGGATTTTTTTTTTTAATTCTTATATCTCATAAACTAGTAAGTATCGATCGTGTTGATATTTTTCCCAAAACATTTAATGTTATCCACCCAATGGATTTTGAACTCACAAACTTATCCTCCACCCATCAAAGGGACGTGCTATTAGAGCTAGAGCTCATTGGCAGATAATATATATTGTTGAGTATGGGTTGCTACTAAGATATTTGGTAATTTCTCTTTTGTATAATACTAAAGAGATGACATAGGAATCTTTTAGGTAATTTTTCTATAATATTATATCTGCACATGCTATATATTTATACTATTGACATGCAAATTCATTCTGATAATTCATATTCTAAGAAAATGGTGAGCCCATGCAGCCCATTCAAACCTCATCTCTTATTAAAATATAGGCAAGAAAACGTACAAAGTCAATATAACTAGTGCAACTCCCTGCCTTAGTTTGCATGAACATAAAGCTATCGGTACATCTGATTTTACTTTTTCCAAAGAAAATTATACCTTTTTTTTTTTCAAATATTTGTCTGGACTGGACAGGGAAGAACACAGGAGTGTGACCACCCACTTAGGTGTCAACTAGGCATGGAATGGCTACTGCCATTACATTTCTACCGAACAACGCATTTTGGATTTTGCATCACACATAAGTGCAATTCTGCAACCTAAGGAAGTACTGAAGACAGCACACGTTTTCATCTACAGCAAGTAGGGTCATTGCAGTGCACTTAGCCAGATGCAAATATGACTCATATTTCATAAGAACTCTTGAACCACATTTTAAGAAAACTACATTTAACAAATGAAGGGTTTATGTAGAGTACCTGCCAGGGACAAATGTGAAAGAGCCCTCTACGGAACCTAAAGAAGTTGGTAGAGGTGTGCAACTCTCGTAAACAAATTCTTTCTCGCCTGGAAGCAATAGTGGGTACTGCAAACATATAAAACAATAATAAGATCTTGAACAACTGTCAAAAAATGTTAACTTTGATGCTTTGATTAGTTTATATTATGAATCAATAAATGACAATAGACCTACAGGTTTTTAAGCGGACCAAGAAGTTGATATCGATATTTTTGAATAAGGTGAATTTTTCATGTCATGATAGTGATTGTTTTCCTGGTTCATTTCATACTAGGACAGTTGATCAGGCCTTGCTGGGCTGGGCTGGGCTGGGCTGGGCTGGGCTGGGACTTGCCTAAGCTCAGCATACCAGTAATTTTTCCTTCATCTTCTGCCAGAGCAGGGCCAAACCAGAAACTGATGGATTGTTCTAGTAAACTAGTTCCATGTTTCAGCAACAAAATGTTATCGAATTTTTTTTTTTTTTTGATAGGTAATCAGAAAACTTTTATAAATGATAGAAAAAGGAGGAATACAAAGAGTTCATGATGATGAACAACTGGAAAAAACAAAAAAGAACCAAACAGCAAAACAAAAATAGGGAAGTCAGGAAACTAATCTAAGGGAGGACAAAAACACAGAGAGAGAAGAACCATTAGTAAAACCCCAACACGAAGACCACTCCAAAAGGCTACGAAGGCACAAAAGCTTTAACTCATCCAACGTCTTCTCTTTGTCCTCAAAGGATCGGCGATTACGTTCCAACCACACAACCCACATTAAGCACCTCGGAACCAAGTTCCAAATATCCGAGTTATGCTTCCTAAGCCACTGATGCCAACAAGATAACAGGACCGCCACCGATCCTGGCATAACCCAAAGAATACCAAAGGCCTGAAGCATAAAATACCATAGGGAATGGGTGACAGGACAATGAAGGAGAAGGTGGTTAACCGACTCCCCATCACAGCAACACATACAACACCTATTAGCCAAGGGGCGACCCTTAAGCATAAGGTTGTCCAAGGTGAGGATTCGACCATGAGCAACGGTCCACAGAAAGAAAGCCACGCGCTTAGGAATCTTTGGTTTCCAAACACCCTTCCAAGGAAACAAAGAATTCGAAGCACCCCAGATCGCATGGTAGTAGACCGAGAATCAAACTTACCATCCCCTTTAAGCCGCCAAAAAAGAGAATCTCTCCTATTTCCTCGAGGAATACGAGTTTGGACAAGCTGAAGAAGAGAGTAAGAAGCAGCCAACTCCCAATCTTCAAAGGCTCTATAAAACCGTAAATTCCACACTCTCACTGTACTTCCCTCTGGATTCCACAAAACCCCGGAGATACAAGCATCCTTAACCGCAGAACACACATAGAGCTCAGGATAGAGATCTTTAAGAGTATAGTCACCAATCCACCTATCATGCCAGAAGCGGATTCGAGTGCCTTCACCAACTGTAAACAACAGATGTTTAGAAAAGCTCTCCCACCCTTCAAAAATGCTTCTCCATAGACCACACCCATGAGACCTCCTGCAAATATTAGTCCTCCACCCCCCTTGACCCTCTCCATATTTAGTGGAGATAACAAGACGCCAAAGGTGGGAAACTTCATGACCATATCTCCACAGCCATTTCCCTAAAAGAGCTTGATTAAAAGGCACCACACTTCTTATCCCCAACCCACCCATCTTGATGGGTAAACACACATTTTCCCAAGCCACCAAAGGATATTTGAAGCACCCCTCAGAAGACCCCCAAAGGAAATTCCTCTAAATACTTTCCAATCTAGCCGCCATAGCTTTAGGAATAGTGAAAAGGGATAAAAAGTACGTTGGGAGACTAGAGAGAGTACTCTTTAGGAGCATAAGCCTACCACCCTTAGATAAATAAAGACGCTTCCACCTAGAGAGCTTCTTCTCCATCTTCTCCAAAATAGGATTCCAAATCGAGGCAGTCTTAAAAGAAGTTCCCAACGGCATCCCCAAATATTTCATAGGCAAACTACCCACTCTACAATGGAGAATATTAGCCAGAACATCTAGATTATTCACCTCCCCAATAGGGACAATCTCACTTTTCCCTACATTGACCTTCAAACCCGTAAAAGCCTGAAAACAAGTCAACACCAACGTTATGGACAACAGCTGTTCCCTAGAGGCATCGCAAAATATGATAGTGTCATCAGCAAATAACAGGTGGGAAATACTCACACCAACAGAGTTCCCTGCTCCGACATGAAAACCCCGAATAAAATTACACTCCTCTGTCTTCCTCAAGAGTCTACTCAAGACTTCCATTATCAAGAGAAACAAAAGCGGGGATAGAGGGTCCCCTTGACTTAACCCACGAGAACTGCCAAAGAAACCTTCAGGGGAACCATTTATTAGGACAGAAAAACGGACAGACGAAACACAAGCCTTAATCCACCCCCTCCATTTCATCCCAAAACCCATCCGGTCCAACAAATAAAACAAGGCCTCCCAGTTCACATGGTCATAAGCTTTCTCAATATCCATCTTGCAAGCCACACCCGGAATTTTGCTCTTCAGCCTACTATCCAGGCATTCATTTGCAATAAGCACTAAATCTAAAATTTGCCTTCCGCCAACAAATGAATTTTGAGTCTCAGAGATGAGCTTATCCAAAACCACCCTCAACCTATTTGCCAGCACCTTGGACAGCAGCTTGTACACACTACCCACCAAACTAATGGGGCGAAAGTCCTTGATGTTAACAGCATTACTCTTCTTAGGAATTAAAGTGAGGAACAAAGCATTCAAAGACCGCTCAAACACCGAGTGATGATGAAAGCTATCAAAGAAACCCATTACATCCTTTTCCACCACACTCCAACAATTCTGGAAGAATGCCATGGTGAACCCATCAAGACCAGGGGCTTTATCACCCTCCATCTCCCTTAATACCTGGATGACTTCTTCTTTCGTAAACTCCTTCTCTAAAGACAATCTCTCATCCTCTTCAATACAATCAAAATCTAATCCATCCACAGTAGGGCGCCCCACCTCGGATTCCTTGTACAACCCTTGATAAAAGAGGACTATCTGAGAGCACACTTCAGATTCATCCTCATAAAGAACACCATCCACCTCAATCCTTTTAATTTGATTAGCCTTTCTATGAGAGTTTGCTAATCTATGAAAAAATCGAGTGTTGTTATTGCCCTCCTTGACAAACAAGGCCCGAGACTTTTGCCTCCAAGATATCTCCTCAAGAGAAGCCAACTGAATAATGTCTCCTTTGAGTTGAAGACGCCGAATCTGATCCTCATCTGAAAGACCTACTAACTCCTCTCTCGCATCTAAGCCCAACAACTCAGTCAGCTTGTTCTTCTTTCTAAAGGCCAAATCACCAAACTCCTCCCTGTTCCACTTTTTTAAGTCTACTTTCAGAGCCTTCAATTTTTGAGCCAAGATAAAACTAGGAGAGCCCTCAAGACTATATCCATCCCACCATTGCTTAACTCTATCAACAAAACCCTCAGCTTTCAACCACATGTTTTCAAATTTAAAGGCACTTCGACCACGACAAACAGCACCAACTTCCAACATAAGAGGGCAGTGGTCTGAAAGAACACGAGGAAGCACCCGTTGGGATACATTCTGAAAGTGCTCCTCCCAATCAAGAGAAACCAAAGCCCTATCAATTCTTGACATAGAGGGAAGACCAGAATCTCTAAACCAAGTGAAAGAGCCCCCCTCTAAAGGTAAATCAACTAAAGAATTATTCTTAATGAAATCTGAGAATGCGAACATAGCTAGACTGAAGGACTCACAGCCAAGCCTCTCACTTGGGTACCTGATAATGTTAAAATCACCAACCAAACACCAAGCCATGGGCCACCTGGCACGCACCTGAGATAGGTCCTCCCACAGAGAAGGCCGCTGCCCATTTTCATTAGGGCCATACACACCCGTACAAGCCCAAACAAAGTCATCCACCACTCCTCTCAATAAAACACTAACAGAAAATTGACCAGCTATAACGTCCAACTTTTCAAAAACCCTTTTATCCCAAATCAGCAAGACTCCACACTGAGGACCTGCACAGCGTCCAAACCAGCCCAATCAATGTAAGGGCTACCCCATAAACTCCGAAAGAAAGCAACGTCGATAGAAGAAACTTTCGTTTCTTGAAAACAGACAATATCGCATTTCCACTCTTTTAAAAGATTCTTACACACCTCTCTCTTCCGGGGATTGTTGAGCCCCCTTACATTCCAAGAAAGAAGTCGTAGATTCATTTAAAACTACAAACAACCCCCAAGTCCTTCGAAGAAGCTCTGCTCCTACTCCTAGAAGAGACACCATCATAATTAACAAAAGAAATAAGCCCCTTAAGCTCCCTGAAGCCTCGTGACCCTGAGTTTGCAGGTCGCTTAGACACCCCATCATCATTCACTTTGAGACATTCCTGTTCCAGGGTACGAAAGAGAGCCAAACGTTGAGCTTCATGTTTCATAAAAGGGAAACCCGCCATTTTATAGAATTTTTTCATCAACTTGGACACCCAAATCGGGGTAAGCCAAAATCGGTGACCTGAGTACCCTCGACAAAATCTTGAACCAACAAACCCACACTGCGATCATTAGGTACCCACTGAGATAGAGGTTCACAATCCAACACACAATTATCTTTCTCTCCACTGCCACAACCACTATCAGACACCCCACAGGACTCCCAAGGTAGAATGTGGAAACCAGAATCTGACTGATACTCCCCATCTGAACCCACCTCTTTTACCTGAGCTACCCCTTCCCCAAACTTAGCTTCCATCCCATTCTCCAGTTCTGACAGAGGAAACACTCCATTTAGCACCATCGACTCACTCCCTGCCAAAACAGAGCTTATCGGCAAGTCACCGGTGGACCTAGTATCCCAAGAACCAACACCTTGACTCACCTCGGCACCAGGGCTCGCGAACCCAGCAGAAGCCTTGCTGGCGTTGCGCATAGCAATATCGGAGCTACAATGAGACTCCAATTCTTTTCCGGTCACTGGGTCTCCGCTGCCACTCATCGACGACATCTCAACACCCCTTGAGCTCTCGCCATCTAGTCTCTCTAACAGAATCGTTATCTCCAACGGCTTCTGACCTTGAGAGGCATCGTGGTCAGACTTAAGGCTCAAACATGGGGCTGTTTGTAACAACGTTGGGCTATTGCGAGGCCTCCAAACTGATTTGGGCTTGCCTGAGATAAAGGGGTTTGAGGGAGTCAACTTATGTTCATTGGGCTTTATAGGTTTAAAAGGTCTTAAAGGTTTTGGGCCCCCTTCAATAACCTCAGAGGACACTAACGCCCATTTCCCATCCAACCCACGTTCCAAGCACATAAAAACGTCCAGAGACAGCTCAGAGTTCAATCTGTCACTTTCAATTTCCTCTAACGTTGATGAAATCTTCGCCCCGAGAAGTTCTCTCTGTCCTAGAGTACTAGCCTTGCAGAAATCACGGTTATCACGGCTGTGATCTAACAAAAGCTTCACTTCAAGCTGCTCCCTCTGTCCTAGGATACTTTTCTTGCGGGAATTCCGGCTGCGATCTGACAAAATCTTCACCCCACCCAATGCAGATTTCTTCTTTCCTACATCTTCTCCGCCACTAGTGCTTATCCGTTTCCCCGCCACCACTGACGCATAGGAAGTTGAGGCTTCTCTTTTGAGAATACCTGTCGTTGCTATGCCTTTCATTTTTGCACCGCCATGGTAATGAGGTGCACTCTGTATTCTATGATACGATCCCTGACTGAGAAAAGAAGCTGGGTTCAAAACTTTCCTCAGGTTTAGACCAAAATCACGCCAGCCACAACCCAATCTTCCTTCTGGTATAACAATATTCCCCTTCCGTCGACCATGAAGAAGTTCAAAAACCAATACAAACCTGCCATGGACGTTGGACCCCAATTGAAGGATGAAAACAACTTCACCTTCTCTAAATGTTCTTGCGTACTGACCAAACGATTGCTTTAAAAATAGATCCTCCAAGTGGAACAATAAACGGTTAGCACTCTTCTTACCCAGCAAAACAGAGCGCATAGACTTGTGGCCTCTCTCAAAAATCTGAAGAGAGAAGTATGAACCTCCTTCCTCAACAAAAATCTCAAACGTTTTGGATTCAATAAAGAAAAAAGTGGAACCACCCATATAGCAAACGTAAGATATTTTGGTCAGGGACCATTAAAGAAACCATTCAATTAAGCTTTTTAGCTTCCATCAAGTACAATTTTGTTCTGCCATTGGACACCTGATCTAGCATTTTTGCAAGCTGTCTACATCATCTCCAACACAAAGAGACTACTTAGATTTCTGTTTCTTCTCTTTTGCTAACTAGTAAATCACTTTTTTGTATTGGTAAGTTACACACAAGGAAGCACGAATACCAATACAACACGACACAAGATAAAGTGACCTGGAAATTTCTAAAAAAACCAGGACGCAACACAAGGGGATATGGAAATTGATTAATTAATATTTATTTTTAGGTCTTTTTTTTTTTTTTTGACATAATTTATGTTGATTTTCGGTTTTTAAAAAAAGTAACAAATATCAAAATATTTGAAAACATATCTCAAATTAATTTAAAAGCAATAATAGATAGCAAAGAAGTAAAACTATACACAAAAAACGAATTTTCAGTAACCATCTTACCTACAAATTATTCAAATTAAAAAATAAATAAAACAATATAGCTAATAATAATCTTAACAATAAATTTCTACATTATAATAATTAATAAATAAAAAAATTCTAAACCATCAAATACTAACGTAACTAACAGGACCATCATATATTAATAAGTGATCATTTTAATCATAACTTATACTTTTTAACAATTCAAATATATATTTAACAATAAATTAAAGATTAAACTTATAACCCATGGCATCGGACCTGCGACTATTGTAGAGATTTCTAGGATTCATGTGGATTTCAAAAAATTGTGTTTTTGATGATATCATTGGCAATTGTGCCCCAAAGTATTAAGTCTGAATTAATTTCAACCACACCCAAAGAGAGAGAGAGAAGCTATCATTACCATAAGATTCTTTCAAAGAGGTAAGAATTAGATTGCCTATTCAGATCAAGCTTACACTAAATAACAAGTGGGAATTAAGCAAAAAGAAAAAATTGATTAAATGAATTTCTACCTGTCCTATTACAGCTTCACCATTAAAATCAGATTCTACACGGTCATTAGCACGAATGATCCAATGCCTCCACTTCAGTTGGCATGAACTGAAGGGTATTCCATTAATGACACATCCTTCACGCTGAAGGGACATGCGGATTGAATAAGAAAATGTATACTTTGTATTCTCATTTTGCAGGTCAGCAATCTCTGGAACAAAGACCGCAGAAGCACGAACCTTCAGTGAAAATCATTTGTGATTAGTTTTCATATAACAATAGAGGAGATGAAAGTAGTTGTAGTGGTAATGCAATTAGCAATAAGAATCACAACTTAACAAATTCTACCAGACAAGAATGAAAAGACCAATGATAAATGAGAAAAGTAGTTCTTTAATACTTACATATTTCCCAAACCCTATCTTATGACTTCTTCTAGCATCTAGATAAGCTAAAATTTTTCTTTTCTTTTCTTTTTTATTAGTAAGCCAACTCCTTGTTGTGTTGAAGATCCCACACATTTCTTCTTATGAAAATGCTTTTAAAATGACTCAATTCACTATAATCAAGGACTGCTCCAGCTGAGCATAAGTTCTTGTAATTTAAAAACAACTAAAGACCTTTCTTTTCTCCTTAAAACCATCCCAGATGTTCATTGAATTTTCATAAAACTTTAACAGAAGGGATCATTTCATGTGTGTATCATCCTCTCCTACTTAAAATTCTGACCTGTAAAAACTGTTCTTTACCCTTCAGGGCACATGGTGGATGTTACATGATAACCATACAAATATGGTGAAGCGTGTTTTAAGAGTTCCCTTCTTACAGACCAAACTTAGCAAGCACGAAGAGATAGATTCCCATAACAAGCGATAAAAGCATATACCATGTAACACGAGGCAAGGTGAACAATTCTTATCTGCTATCCAAAGAAAGAGTTATAAATATAGAGAAGGTAGTGCTGGAACCAGCAGATAGCTCTGGTTCACCCTGCCTGAAATTCACTTCCAGCCAAGGTAACACCAAATGCCTTTAAAGAGCAAAATTGAAGTCCTATCAAGGCACTTGATTACACAGCATAGACATCATCTCCCTTTTAGCCAATGGCAATGAAAAAGTTTGTCAAAAGAACAGGTTTTAAGAACCTGAACCCATAGAAACATTATTCCCAGGCCAGGGCCTATATGACAAAGCCAAATTTGTACATTCTAATATGCCTCAGCAGGTTAATCAATCACCACACTTCCTATTTTACTCACTGTGCCAAAACAAAAGAACTAAAGGCTAAATTATGCAGGTTCTATGTTTTGACTTACTTTCACCCCATTGGTTATAGCAGTGGAACAAAATGGAGGTTCCTCTGGAAACAGACTGATACTTCTGGTTCCTCTTTCTTCACGAAGTTTAATCATACCATTTTCTAAGCGACGTGCATGTTCTTCTAACCATAGCAGCATTGCATCCTGCTGTTGATCACCATTGGAATCATGCACTGAATTTATTAATGCATTTGGTACACATGGAATCATTTCTCCCTCAGTGGCAAGATTCACAGTACCAACATGGAGTTGACCGGTGGTACAGTTGAGGAAAAAAAACTTCTTGGATTCTGTATAGGAAGCAGCCACAACAACATACTTAGATCTGCTGGACAAACCAATCTGTCGTATGATTGCCTTCGTGTTTAAAACCACCTCGTTTAAAGGTAACAAAAACACATTTACCAAGTGGGTATAATATGAATAGCCACCTATGAGGCCCAATAAACTTCCACCTGCACTTCCTGAAGATTTTTCGGGCTTATATTCCTGACCATCACAAAAACGATAGAGAATCCTTGTGGGAAGAGGAAATTTCACTTTTAAGATCCTCTCTGACTCTTGAATCTCAACTTCTGATACGCCCTTGCGAAGTGTAGCCTCAGCTTCCGGAAAATTAATGGACAGCCAGTTCTTAAGTCTCCCCCAACATCTTTTAACTCGCATGACAAGCGGCCAAGGATACATACTGAAAGCTTCTCGCCATGCTTGATAACATGCCTGGAGAGAGACAGGTAGAGGTAAGTCAGAAAAGAAACAACTACTTCTTGAAATGATTTTATGATACAACACAACTCAATAGAGCATACTAATATAGTACTTCAAAAAAAAAAAAAAAGAGAGAGAGAGAGAGAGAGAAGTTGACTGCACATTGACATAAAAATTACTGCATGTAACCCAGAAAATGGCCCTCATAATTGGTGGGGGGCCCCAATATATCCAGTTTGGTACTTGACAGTCATTTTCCAACAAAATAATTTCATTGAAAGTTTAAAAAGCAAAGACTACGAAGTGAAATAAGGTATTTCTTTTCTTGTGGAAGGTACTGCAAAGTCTTCAAATTACCTACTTAAAAACATATTGACCACCAGAAATTTATCTGTACGCTGATGGTATGGTCAATCAATATGTCTGTCTAGCTCAAGATAAGGAAGTGAGAAACATATGACGCTATAGCATTTGACTCTTATGAATTTGACTCAGGCAGTCATTTAAACCAATTTTCCCACATACACATTTTTCAGTTATTTCAGTAAAGCAGGAGGCAATTTCTCACGCCCACGCCACGCTCACCTTTAAACTTCAAAAAAAAAAAAATACCGAAATTGATGAAAATGAAATCAACAGCTTTTCTCTCAAATGGGTACCCCATGAAATCAAAAAAACATAAAAAAGGGATTAAACATTTCTTTCCAATTAACTTTGTGCCAGTACAGTTCTAGTCAAGGTCTACACTTGTAATTCTCCGTTGCTGTTGTATTTTCATTTGACAAAGAATTACATATCTTTTTTTCTTCCCAAACCTCAAAATCATTCTAATATATACACACTCAAAAAGAAACACCGAAAAAAAATTACAAATTCAGTTTTTTTTTTTTTTTTTTAATTTCCCCCAAAATTCCCACCCCATTTTATTCAACTACTGAAATTGAACAAAGAATTCAACTTGTTTGTTTCATACTTCATTACCCAGATAAAAAAAATGAAAGCTTTACATTCCAATTGACATACATAATATAAAAACAGAAATTGGAATACAAAAACCCTAGTAAGGAATGAATGAAAATTGGGGAAGATGGCAAAATGGGCATTGGGGAAAAAGCAAAAAAAAAGAGGTTCTAACCTTGAAAGAAGGCGTGAGGTTTCCAAGAGGATCAATGGGTTCATTGAGATCGAGTTCTTGGAAGCAAAACTTGGACCAGAGGATTTCTTCAGAAGCTGAAGACTTGAGCTTGTTGCTGACACAGGCAGCTATGGCTGTGTCTTTGGGAGTTAAATTGGACATAATTGTGTGTAGGACTAGATCTCCCACTGCTTCCAAATCCATCTCTTTCTTTCTCTCTTTGCTTTCAATTGGGGTTTTTTTTACATGTTTCGCTATGAGACAAGACAACGGGTTTTTATGCATGCTGGCCCTTTTGGGCTTGAAACTCCCAACAGTGAGTTTTGGGAGTGCGTTGGTGATGAAAGATTGAAGAAACAACAACGTGAGTTTTGTTGTCCGGATCGTATGATGTTGTTTGGCAATTATAAGGACACTTGTCGATCTATCATTGTCCCCCACACCTGTGAGAATAACTATTATCATTCTCATCAACCATGGCAAAAAAATTTATAATTTCAAAACACTACTTTTTCAATTTTAACACTTAATTTTATAATATACCAAATATCAAAACTTCTATTTTTTTTACAACTTCATTTAAATATTATTTCTTTATAATTTTTTATTCCTTTTTTTGTTTTTATTTTTTTCATCCTCTCTCTTCAATCTCACTATCTCTCTCTCTCCCTCTCCCTTGCGGTCTCATTGACTCTCCTTCTCTCCCTCTTGATGACCCACGCCGATAAGACCGATCAAGTCGACGATCCACGCCGATCAACTCGACAATCCATAAACGCAGACCCATGAACTCATACCCACAAACCCAGACCCACAAAATCGCCGAAGCACATCAGACCACTACTCAAAACGCCAAATCCATAACCTACACAACCACTGCCGAACCTAATATCAAATCACAAACATAAAATAAAAAAATAAAAAATAAAAGAAACCACTGCAATAGAGATCGGCTTGGCTTGATGTTCCGGCCTGGGTTTCATCAGAGAGGGAGGCAGAGACGTTGAGTATAGGGAGTGAGAGTAGAGAAATGGGAGCAAGAATGAGAGACAGAAGAAATGGAAATGAGAGAGAGAAAAGAAAGTCTGGAGAAAGAACACAAAGAGAGAATATAAAATGATTTTTTTTTTTTTTTTTACACTCTTGCTATAGTGGACTGCTATCTCTAGCAGCACTGCTAGAGATAGCAGTTCACTGTAGTAAGATTGCAAAATTAATAGGATTTAAAAGCATTGATGGAGGATGTTTTTTAGTATTTATAGCATTTAGCATGCTAAAATTTAGCATTTATACCATTTAGCATTCTTAATGAGAATACTCTTAAAATAAGCAATAGAGAATAACTATTCCTTATCAAAAATTGTAATTAATATTCCTTAATCTTGATAATGACTCCTCCTAAAACATTAAGTCCCAAAACGCAAAAGGTGTAATTACTATAGCTAAGAAATTATTAAAAAAATAATTATTAATGAGAAATAATTTACTAAAGTGAAGTGCACATTTAAAAAAAATTATTTAATAAATTTAAAAATAATTATTAATGAGAAGTACAGCAATCAAATTATCATATATATTGAAATAATAGTTGTAAGGGCACAGATAGTGCTGGACCTCAGTTGTACTAATGAAACCAACCCAAAGGGCCCAAAACAATGAATTTATAGAGAGTGGACTTCAAATCTAGGTCTGTGGACGTTGGATAACATGAGAGCTAGGCTCGAACACCAGAAACATGCATAACATCTGTACGTGAATGAAAACTCTCTCATATATTGATGCCAAGGACAATCTTTGGTGTTTTCCTTACAAATTTCTCTCTTGTGTGTTTTCCTCACCCCCTTCTCTTTCTTCTTCCTTCGCCTTTTATAAGCCTGCCTCTTTCTCCTCCCCTCCTCCACGTGTAGGTCAGATACTATTTTTAGATACTTGTCCCATCACCCCTTCCTACCAAAGTCTTTAGCGGTAAGTGTAAGGTTGAACTCCAATACTCAAGCGTCACTTCCCCATTAATGCGGCCAGAGAGGTAGGTACAGAGCCTTCAATGCGGTGGTAGCAGCTTTTTCTTTTATATTTCCTGTTACTTCTCTTTGTCTCATACCCTTGTTTTCTTAGGCTTCGCGTTCAAGGTCTCTAGCATGAATGCCCTTGAGCTGCCAGGTTACTCCTCCTGTCCTCGGCTACCTTTGGCCGAGGACGTTACCATCCTCGGACCTCATGCCTTAGTACGTTCTACCCAGATATGGCTTCTGTCTTCTATCATGTTACTTCACAGGCAGACCTATTCATGTCTTCGGACTGCCCATACCGTCAGGTTGGGCCTTCATCCTCATAAGAGCTTTTGGGCCAGCCCAATACATATTTTGGCCCCTTTAGCCCTATAATAGTAATTTATATAATTCATATCATATTTAGATAAGCCTTACTTTTGTAATTTTGACAAAAAATTGCAAATGAAGTCATTTTATTTTTTTGGGTTAGCTAGATATGAGTACTTTCATATAATATTCTTTCTTAAATCTCCAATATCCATAATTCCCTATGACTAATTACTAATATTTGTAAATAATTTATGGAGAAAATATCAAGAAAAAATAAAAATAAAGAAGAATTAGGGGATGTGCATTTCTAGACAAGTTACACTCAAAAAAAAAAAATAAAATAAAATATATATATATATATATATATATATAAAGTGATAAACTCAAAAGAGCCCGCCCATTATGCACCTTGCTTTAGAGGCAAAAAATGGAGCCTTAAGATTTTGTGCTTAAGCACGCTTTTACTAGCTAAACTTTCTATTACTCTTAAAATTAGTTTTTTTTTTTTTTTTTTAGTAAATGATAGTAGACTTTATTCATTCAATATCATGCTATATAATAGGAAAGGGGGGAAAAAAAAAGGTCAAACAATGACCTCTTCATTCTCTTGCGAAACATTAGTGCTGTGACTTATATAATGCTCCCAAGTGTAGGATTGTTGCGAAGTAATAACTCGGTAAGTCCAAGGTCGAATCCATAGAGAAAAGGGAATTGATTAACAAACTACAAAAGAATAAAACTAAAATAATAAAGTTCAATTGAAGAGATTTTTGATGTTTAGTAAGGGTAATTTAAATTGAGAGAAAATAATAATATATTAAGGTGCTAAGGTTTAAGGATCCACATACAACACATCTATTAGTAGTCTTAATAATATTTATTTTATAACTCAATTAAAATTTATATGAAGGATGATCTTAGTTGGATGATTTAACAATAAAAACTCAAGAATTAATTGTCTAAGGTAGTTTCATGAAATTGATTGATTTTAAGCAAAATAAAACTAGTGAATTAGTTCATACTAAGTATTTAACGTGCCCGGAGTCTACGATAAATCAAAGGATTATACAGAATTAAGCACTTTTTCTAGATGAGTAGGATAATAAAAAATATAAAAATATAAGCATTAAAACTAATAAATAATTGTTCAGAATATATCAATAAATAGTTGGGTCTCATCCATTACCTTAGCAAGGGTTCTAGCAAGCCATAACACAAATAAAACTTAAGAAACTTTAAGAAAACCTAAATTATATTTCACGATAGCTCCTCCTAAATTTTTTTCTAAAGAGCCTTTAAATAGATCAATGAATCCTATTACAAGTTGAATTCCCATTTGAAAAATATCTTAGGTTTTAAGGCTTCATTTAACCAACGTTTTTGGCCCATTTAACTTCATAATTCAGACTTTTGGTAAACTAAAAAGTTGTAGCCCTTTAAGTTAGCTTTCCAGCCCAACTTGAATCATCTCGATTGAACATCTGAGACAAAATTTATGCTCCAAATACTAACTGGTGCGCAAGCTAAAATCCTAATCCTAATTAGACTTGGATTTGGTGCAAATTTCCTTTAATTCCTTGCTCCAATTGAACTTGAATTTAATAAGGTTGACTTTCTTTGACTTCATCATGGCACTTGTAAAATTAAAATCCATTAGATTTCTTCTTTGCACAAATCCACTTATTTAATTTTATTATCCTACAAAAAAAACAAATTCACGCATTAAAATTCAATTAAAAACAAAATTGATTATTTAGCATTATTTCAAAACTAATTATAAAATGAATGAATTAACTCAAAATAAATATGATAATGCTTTCTAATAAATATATAAATATGCAAAATTAAGTTATTATCAACTAGCAAGAGCTAAAGTAACACAATTACATCTTTAAGGAACAGTAACAAATTTTTCACAAATCAATTTAGAATTCTTCAAGATCCAGCCACTTCTAAAAAACGCATCCTATCCAAAGAGGGGGTGACCATTAAGCAGCCAAAGGTTCAGTAGAATCAAGGATGATCTTATTGACCTCCATGAGTTGTTAAATGATTTATTCTCAAAGATCAGTTTATTTCAGCAATATTAGAACATGACTCATGTTGTTCTAGAAGCTTGTAGGAGCAATTGTCGAACTATTTTTTTTTTTTTTAAATAGTTTCAACATATAACGTCCTCTCTTAATAATAACTCTTTTATCATCAGATCAAGACACTAATTAGTTTTTAGCATAAACGGAGATTGAACCCCAAATCTCTTATTCAATCATAAAAAATTTTACTCCTCAAGTTAACTGGAACTCACAATTGCTTTTTAGTTATTAATGAGATTGTAGTATATAAAAAAATCAATTAAACCTCCTAACTTTCAAGTTTATTCTATTTAGGTCTTCCATTAGTCAATGTAAAAAAATAAAAATAAATAAACTCCATTTTTATGTTTTTTTAATTATTTATTATAATTTTATATTTTAATATAATAAGCTCCATTTTATGTGTTTTTTTTTTTTTTATAATATATATTGGGTTTCTTTTTCAGAGTGGAAAAAAATTTATAAGACTTAAAAAGAAATCACGTCATTTTTTTTTTTTTAAGAACCGATTTAGTCATGCTGTTACTTGTATTATATGTTCTCTTTTTTTTTTTTTTTTACCTATTTTCATTTTAGGTTTCCTTTTCCTACTCGGGAAAGGATTTATAAAGTTTTAGATTTATAAGATTTATAATCACCGACTTGTACATCTTTATATATAATCGACTAAGTGCTGGTCTTAGATTTAGACAGCAAAAATTATCGATACTTACATCGTTGGTGTTAGATTTTAGATGCAAAAATACAAGATGAATCGTGCAGTGGTAGTAAAAAAAGTGTGGAAAAAAAATCTTGTAGAGGAGTTCGATCTTATTAAGTTAGCATTGATGAGCTATCGCATGGTGTCAATCGACAAAGAATTCCCTGGTATTGTGTACCGTCCTGCTAATGTCGACAAGCACGACCTCGGAAAACTCCCTCCGACAAGGAACTACCAGAGTACCAGGTAATCAGAGATACGTGAACTCCACCAACATTATTCAGTTGGGTCTGGGTCTTTGTGATGACAAAGGCTCTCTTCCCCATTTTGGTACTGGATGTCAGTACGCATGGGAGTTCAACTTCAATAGTTTTGACGTCTACAATGATCTCCAGAACTCGGAATCGATCGAGTTACTTGAGCGCCAAGGAATCGATTTTGACAAGAACTTGAAGGAGGGTATTGATTCTGCCGACTTTGCTGCATTGATGCTGGAATCTGGGTTGTTGGGTAATCACTCCGCTTTTACTTGGGTTACCTTCATGGTGCCTATGACATTGCCCACTTGATGAAAATCTTGATTCGGCAACCACTGCCGTATGATCTGATGGGGTTTATGAACCTGGTGCAGCCCATCTTTTAGAAAAGGCTTTTCGACTTGAAGCATATGATGAAGTTTTGCGATGGCCTTATGGGGGTTTAGAGAAAGTGGCTAACGCACTGGGAGTGCAACGTTTGGCTGGGAAAAGTCACCAGGCTGGGTCAGATACCTTGTTGACTCTGCAAACTTTCAGAAAGCTCTTGGACGTGCACTTCAAAGAAAATAACAATGGTGGACTCAAACATAATGGGCATTTGTTGACGAGGATGCAGTCTGTTCTTCACGGCTTGGAGTTGAATAATTGCTTTCATCAATTCAATAATGCCGGCTTGAAGACTATTACTCGTGGCTTTCATGGGTTAAATCTGAATTTGTATAGACAATATGCAATATGTAATTGATTTGTCATTCAGAAAAATGAAAAACAAGTTGATTTTTTTTTTTTTTTTTTGGTTTATAATATCAATTCAAGGTTAATTCTTTTTAGGTTCTATTTGTTTTGTTTTATTTTACTTTTCTGGTTCTGGATTTTAATATGGGTGTAAACATGGGTCAATATCTAAGACAACACATGATTACCAGCACACAAGGCATATGTAGTAGTCACTAGTTTGTTATACGGTATTAGTTTTTACTTAGTAAATCTCAACCCAACTTTTACCATGTCTGACAAGTATTATTCATTGTTAAAATTGTAGCCTTAAAATGCAAGGTGAAAGCCTAGTAATAAGTAAAAGGCCAAAACATGATGACAAAACTTGAAGGAACATAATGAGTGCATATATGACTGTTTCAGTGTTTCTTTTAAATCACAAAGAAAGAGTATAAAATCTTATCATTCATCTTGAAATATTAATAGATTGGATTTTATCAGATCATTAATATTTTAAATAAATATCAAAAGAGTGACAGGCATGATTTTATTTAAATGTTAATTATATGACAAAATCTAATAAACTCATTTGAAAATAAATCTAGACAAACTGATCTTATCAATGCTTTGGTTGTTAGGTTAAAGAAATGGAAAAGGGGGGGGGGGGTGGTAGGGAAGTGAGTGAACCACAAAAATTACATTATCGTTGTTTTTTTAATACATCAATAGTTGGAGGTGGGGTGATTCAAATTCTAAATGTATCCATTGAAAACACTAAAAGATACTACTTAATCTACATGACCCTTCGCTCATTATTGTTGTTTTTAGGCATGAAATGTCACAAAAATTAGAGTGAATTTATATTAACCACATTAGTTCTTATGTAAGAAATTAACATGACACTTCATCAATTTTTGTTAGATTGTCTGAATGACTTAATTTCAAATTTTGGATTATTTAGTGATATAACTGTAACTTTTTAGGACTAATTTGCATTAGCCCATAACATATGGTAGATCAATTTGATTGCCTAAGATTTCCACACCAAAAAGAGACTTTGACTCGAACTTTATACAAAATTTTGGTTGGATGAAAGTGGAACTAAAAAAGAAATAGAGGTACAAACTAATTATAGTTTACCATTGATTTTAATTTATTTTTGGCTAATAATGCTGGTGTCTAGGAATTTTCAAGCACCCAAGTGTGCAAAATACCTCAATATGATCCCAAGATGATGTTGTTGTCTAAGACTTCTCAAACACCTAAGTGTGTGAAATACCTTAAATGTGATCCTAGGATGTTGATTAGGAAATTTTGAGGCCCGTTTAGTAATGTTGTTCTAGAAACGTTATTTGTATTTTTTTAAAATACGTAGGTGAAAAAATGTGTGCAAATACATGTAATATTGTTTAAACACTGAAAACTATTATTCAAAATATGCTACCAAACAGCCCCTTGTTCCCACATGCCATTTAGAAAAGCTAAACACTTTGCATATTTACCCACTTAGGGTTTAATTGTAACTACCTTAATTCATGAATTAACATACTCGTAATGTAACAAGATTCCTACTGGTTTTCTGGGTTTACTATTGGAAAGAACATTTTTTAAAGATGTGATTCCTTAATGGATTTAGGCTAGTTTTTTTTTTTTTTTTAATATATTTTTTTATAAAGAAATATTAACCCTCTATAAAGATAAAAGAGAGCGGGAGAGTCTCGGTATAAGTTGCAATGGACATTGTCCTCAAAAAAGAGAGAAGAAGTTGCAATGGAAAAGTAATGAAATGGACGTGCTCACTGCTGATAATAGGTTCGTGCTTCTTTCCTTCTATGGTCAACCAATTATATATACCCAGTTGTCCAATCACTTCCAGCAATGGCTATTTGTTAAAAGAGAAGTTCAACATTGTCGCCATTAGCCATCCAAAATAGTTTTAGAAGGTAATCCAACGGTCCAGACGAATATCCTAACATACACACTGAAAAGTAAAACGGTGGGAAAAATGCTCCTATACAATATTGTTCGATGATTACGAAGGATGGAACCACATATAATTAAGTAATTAACGAGAGAAATTAAGAAAAGAAAGTAAAATTGATTAAGTGAAAGCCATAGATTCTGAGATAAATAAAACACAAAAGGGATAAAGCTATCAAAAAACCCAAAAAAAAACAAAAAAAAAACCATTTTGTACATTCTCCTGATGCAATTACTTCATCGCCCCAGGCAACAGCTATTCATACAGCCTTGAGAACCAGCCATTCAAGTCAAGTCAACCCCACCCAATTCACACGCAATGTTCCCATTTGAAAATTCCGAATGTCCATTTTTGTGAAAAAGAAAGCCCAAAGCACCTACATGCTGGGAAAGATCAAGATTAGAGACTGTTAGGTTGTGTACGAAAATGATGCTGTACTTGATATTAGCCCAATCAATTAAAATTTAAGTCATTTTGCACAAGCAACTAGTTATAGTAATCACTTTTGGGGCCTAAAGAAAGAATAAGAACCCCTGTGAAGCTCAAAGTGAGCTCTACTTACGAAAAGATAATTTGGCAAGGAAGCGGTGTTTACCATACTAAATTACAATTATAAGCATCATACTTTCATTTATTTTATAACACAACTTGTTTTATTTTACGGTTTTCCTCTTATTTCCTCACATGTCTAGTTGAAAATACGCTTAAAGCCTTTTGTAATTCAGTTGATCACCACCTCCTAGTGTTTAGGCTCGCGAAAATATAAAGAATTCAAATCTCCCATACTCAATACTCAATTATCGATGTATCCCCAAAAAGGGTAAAATGTTAAATATATTCAAGATCCAGTTTCAAGTAACAAGGCCACTACTGCCATCCCGCAGCCTACAAATTTGTCACACTCAGCAATATAATAATCACGTGGTCAATTATACAAAATGCATTCACGTAGTTGCTACCCTTTGGTGTCATTTTCTTAGCATCAATGTTCAATTTTACTGCCAATGTACTTTTGTGGCCTCAGACCAATCTTTTGAAAACAGCACTTTTTTGGGCGTTTCAACCGTAATATACCAACCCAGAAATAATTCTATGAAAAAGTTTGGTTGAAGATTTCAGTGTTTTGGACGGTTTTTCACTTCTTTCGGAGGCATTTAGACCCGATTTTACAATTACAAGATGGCACCAATTCTTATTCTATTTTCTTTTTAAAATGATAATAATAAATAAAATCTAACTTGAGTTTCTTTTGATAAGATTGGTGTACTCTATTTTTATAACATTATGATATAATTCTATTTCATTAAATAATGATGATAAAATGAGTTTACGAATACACAAAGGTACACACCGATAGAACAAAAATTATCCAGGATTCCGTACCAAGAGATATTTTCGTAAAAGTTTATAGAATAACATATCCTAAGACAGGCGTAACAACAATTCAGTTGTAAATTTATAGCACCATTCAGCCCACTATCCAACCTAATCTTTTTTCCTATTATTCGACCACTTTAAAAAAAATTAAGAGTTGCGGATCATTTTAAGATATTTCATAGCAATTTCATTGAAGATCTACGACATCAGCCAAAAGAGATAAACCTTGTTTCTGGGAAGTGTATTTTTAGGCATAAGAACGCACTGATTCTGTTGATTTTTAGGCAGTAGAGTTTGAGGCATTTGTTTAACCATCTAGTCGTGGTTAAGTCGACAAGAAGTGAACCAACAAGTATCCTGACACTGTTGAGTTTGACTCGTTAATGTTAATTTGAGATAATGGTTCTGGTTTCGTATTATTTCTGAACCTATAAATATGGTGTTTAAAAAAAAACACATAATCCATATTACATACTAATTCTCTCTTTTTTGAAAAATTGAAGTTTAATAAAAAAATAAAAAGGGAGCCACCATATCCAGATGCATGAGTCCAAGGTAGACAGCATGTAAAAATTAGGGGAATAAATATTTTGCCAAATTTGGAACCATTAGTTCTACCTTAATACTATAATAATAAGCATTGGGTCAAAATTCAATAACTACTGAATAAACAAGGCTATAAGTCAATTCTCTTTACGATTTCCTTTTCCTGAATGATTTACTTTGCCATCTAAGAATATTGCTTATCAAACCAACTTCCTTTTGATTTTTCCCACCTGGATTTTTTTTATTATAAAAAATAATAATTGAAAAAAAAATTTAAAAACAAAAGAAAAGAGAAGAAGAAGAAGCTAATAATGGTTTTTCAATTTGCAATCACCCATTATAATGAATTTCCAAAAGTTCATACGGTTCCTCAACGTACTTGGGAACGTGCAATGTCTATATAGGAACGTGCAATACTATATACATACACTAGTGCGAGTGTGCGACGGCTCTAATAACTTCAGATCGATTGCTCTTTTTTTCCCCAGGGTAGCAAAGGAAAGATATATGTCATCGAGCTCAGGATTAATTTTTTTGCCATTGGGATGAGATTTTAGTCGAGTTCAGGTAAGCTATGCGCTATGCATTACCTCAAGGATAAGATATTCTTAAAACTGATTCAAGTTTGGACATAGAGATATTCAAACCCAGGCAATATCACTGATATTGCATAGTTTTATGTTTTATGTTATATGGTGGAAAATATCATTATTTATTTAAATTTTGTAAAGCAATTAACAGTTCTTACGACTATTTTGCATTTGAAGCATTTTATGTTTTTTCTGATTTCTATTATTCTGCGACTGACAAATTAGACAAATTAATAGGAATACCTATATTGTAAGGTTGAATTTAACGTTATGTTTTGTTTCAAGAGAGCTCCCTGTCTATCCAGCCATATAGTGAAACAATCAGGGTAGGCACATATCAGATTTATAAAGTGATGATTCAAACGTTAGAAGTATGATGTATAAACTTTACATTCAATCTTCAAAAAATCATCTGTGTTTGCCCAAAAACTTGTCAATAGAAGATTTCTGCATTATTTTTATATTGCCATTCTTAGAGGGCAAAAGATGGAGGAAAGTGAGGGAGTTTCCTGGATCATCATGTGAAATTCGTTCATATGATGGTTTGCTAAGGTAGTGGTCTTAAATAACGGTAAAACTATATTTGCAAATATAAATTTACTAAACATACCAAAATACTATTAAGAATTAAGTCCAAAGACCCCTTTCAAAGTGCAGTTTACATTTCACAGTTACAATTTAAAAAGTTTAAGAAATTCTCACCCTAAAGTTAGGTACTAAGTAATCAGAGATGATCACCAAAAATAATAAATAAAAAGCTTTCATATGTCACACAACTATAAGCTACTACAAACATATGCAATAACTAATGAATTTTGACAATAGACTCAAGAAGAAGTGAAATCATGAAAAAAAAAAATGCTGATACTAAATGCAATAAACAGAGCAATTAACAGATATAATAAAAATTAACAAATCATGCTAGAGGAAGGTATATAGTACAGAATGAATTAGCTAACATACTCTACACAATGTATTTGTCTACCCAAGCACTTCCCAACTTGGGATGGATGCCTAAGAGTAGTAAATGCATATTAAAATACAAAATTACTCATGAACAAGTCAGGTACTTTTTTTTTTGGATAAGTGAACAAGTCAGGTATATTTGACACCTTGTGTAGTTAAAACTCTAGAAAGAAGTTTCTAATTAAGAGAACAAGCACTTAACATGCCAAAATCCTTCAAACATCTTCTCTGAATATCTACAATAAACTTAACACATACTAACCAGGGAACCCAACAATCAAGAGAACACCTTGTCCACAAAGTATTATCCAATCTTCTACTCAACAGGCGTGTCCCTTAAATCTTATAAGCAATCCACTTCACCACAAAGCTATTCCAAGCAAACGACAAACCCCAGCTATATTTATATTTTTGTGGGCAATGAAGAGTGCTTGAAAATCCTTTACAAGGTATCTCAAAATAATAGACCATCAATCAGCCACTCATCAATGCCTCTAGGTTCATAAATGAATCTCTAAAAGAATGAAGGATAATTGTTGCCTACATATAAAGACTGCAAAAAAGGTTGTATTGACTTTTCTGGCCTACTTAGGTCCAAGCCACTGTGACCCATTGGAGATTCTAACCATGGAGCATGTAGATCTCAAAAGCATACGTTCCACCTAAAACAATATAGCTTCCCAATTCAGTGGACACATAACATACATATATCTAAACCTACAGGACGTTTGGCAGAGCCTTCATCAACTAAGAGTTATTCGAAACATTTCCAGAATAATAAATTCCCTAACTGGAGCTGCAACCGTATATCTTATCAATTACTCCAAGAGACAACATGCTGACTCTAAGACACTCAAGAGATGGAACAAAACCCCACAGCTTACGAGGTTAGAAGTCAATTTTCTTTCATGAACAGGTGCCAAATTTGAACCCAGTCCAAAAGGGCAAAGAATGTTAAACATATTCACTCCAACCATCATTGGTTCCTAAAGCTTAAAATAATGAGGTCCCAATCTGAATTGCAGGAAAATCTTGCATTTCCTCTTCAAATGCCCGGAGAGATGATGGAATCAAAATATCAAATCCCTTGAGCCTTACCAGAAGCCTACCTTAAAAGAAAACACCTCATTCTAAGCTGCATTAATAACATCTCTCATTCTGGCCACCTTGTAACATCTCTTACAACTTCAAAAGAAATTTTAAAAAAATGCCAGTCTTGTCCCATGTGTATAACCTTCATCTCAACAATAGTATTCTAAGTTTTTTTTGACCATCAAGGAACTAAAATCCGTTAACAATTCACTTCGTAAGAGGTTTATACCAAGGCTTCTAGCTTGCATAAATTATATCATAAAGTTCAATTTCCTTAATTATGATGCTATCCAAAACTTTCAATATGAAACTTTATTCATGAAAACAACTAATTGCCCTAAATGTTCACTATATGCAGACAAAAGGAACAAAGACAGCTTATGACCCCAGACGTTTACTATATGCAAACTACTTAAGTTAGCTAACAACCCACTTCCATACTTAAGTAGAGATATTTTCTCAAAAAAGGGATTCCATCACTGAATAATATTACTCATGGAGGAGGAATTACCTCATTGTTGATTTCCAGGTCCTCGTCCTGACTGATTTGTTGTCTGCTGCTGCTGTATCTGGAGGAGGAGGTTAGCAGCAAATTGTAGAGTCGACTGGTACCGCTGGTTCTTATCAACCTCAACTTCTGGTGTGCCCTGGCCAGTGCCAAAGAGTGCAGATTGAAGCTGCTGCATCTGATTGGGGATCTCCGAGCTTGGTGGCTGGGAAGGAAGAGAACCATGGGCCTGATTAGATGAGGTTAAAGGACTGTTGGCTGGCTGGAAAGCTTGTGAGCTGTATAATCCAGAAGCCTCCATCCCATTAACCATCCCATAGCCTCTTTGATTACTGGGGGGAATTTCATGCTGATATTGCTGGCTCACATGAGGAGAAGCAGCAAGCTGTCCACTTTGGTTCAAAGGCCGAGACAAAATTGCAGCCTGCGATGGTAGGCTTACAGAAGAGTCATGGATTTGGGCATTGCCGTGTAACAATGAGGCCGAATGGGTAGGTGTGCTTGAGACAGATGGGTAAGGCTGGTATTGGGAAAGGTTTTGTACATGGGGATTAAACTGATTCCCCAACTGTTGCAATGGATGACCCATATGGTCAGAAGCTTGATTATCTTGTTTCCAGTCTTGAGATGGGGTCCCTTTATTGGGTCCAACTTGAGGTAGAATTGAAGGCCTGACAGATGATGAGCCCAATGCAGGCTTTGCACTTTCTAAACCAGAAGACTGTGCATTTGCAGGCAGCAAAGATGCCAGAGTGGCAATAAGCTCAGGTGTTAATGTCACTCCAGCTTGGGACACTGATAGTGCATTAGTAGAAGCATAGTCTTGGGGTACTGGCTGCATTGCTGGGGACTCACTAGCAATTGGAAAATGTGATTTTGGAGGAAGCTTTGCATCCTCATGCAAAACCCTGTCATAATCCATTGGCAAAGCTTGTTCCTCCTTTGATGAGATTACACCATACTCAGTGCGAGGAGGAATCTGCTGTCTATCCATATATTGAGAAGAAGGGATGGGAAGATGTGATTGTTGTGGAATGGATGTACCACTAGAAACTTGTTGTGGAAACTTCAGAACCACGCCATATAGACGTTCAGGGCCAGCAACTTTCAAAACATTAGTTAAGAAGTCTGACGGAGGAACTAAAAATAAGGTGGTCCCATCATCAAACTTGGCAACACCAGCGCGGTTTTTGGCACCTAAGTAGCGAAGGAATTCAGTGTAGGAAGCAAAATCATCTTCACTGTCGGGCAAGAAGAAAACAATATCAAACCCAATGGCATCAGCATAGTGTTTTGTGAGCATATCCAATCCTGTTCTGGCTGAGCAATTAACAACTTCAGGACTGCAAAACAGAAATTTTCCACATAGGTAGACTGAGAAGACAAATAAGCAAATCAGACGTACAAATTTACAATGGCAAATAGCAGTTTGCACCAAGTGAAAAAGAAGCCTTTGTTAAACTCACAAGTTCTCAAGTAGGGGGAAAACTGTTGCGAGCAGGTTAAAAAAAGCACAGTATTCACATCCAAACAACTTATGAACAACTTGAAAACTAAGAAACCTTTTTTTGTAGATTGAACACTAGAAAACTCATTGTGCATTACAAATATATGTACTCTCTTGATTGCTTACACATGTTTTTCCTTTCACTTGCTTTTTTTAGACAAACAGTGATTACCAATTTCATCTAAAAGTTTCAGTCAAATCACAAATGAGGTCTATGAAGTCAAGAAAAATACAATGCTCCAACTTGTTACATACTTCAGAAAAGTTCTATTCAATGAAATAATACCAAAACAAAACATAATTAATTTAGACGAACTGTCTCCAATTCATAAATATATTTGGAATTTATCAAAAATAAATAAATATCTTTAGCAATAAAATGATGTGTATTATCAAATACCTAAAAAAATGCTTGCTTGGGACATATAACATTTAGAAATTAGTAAAGCACACCAAACAGCAGCAAAAAGAAAATGATACGAAATACAGAAAATAAGAAGAGAAAATTATACTCACAGCTCACTCTCTATTCCTTTTCCTAAAGGGATGCAACGAGCTTGACAAACAGGAGTGCCCCCCTTAGCAATAATGCCACGCCATATGTAATCATTATCAACTTGACCCTGACCAGGTCCACCAGCCATGACCCTTGCACCCACAGGACTAAGGCTACTCTTCCCTTGAACATTTGCAAAAGGTCCACCACCTCCATCAGTCACTGGACCAAGCCCATATGATTGATCCAATCCCAAGCCCCGGTCATCAATCTTTCTCAAAGGAAAAGGCGCATCTTCAATTGACAAAGCATCATCTATCCTCGACCTTTTAGAACCCCTTTGAAACTGATTCATGTCAAGTACGTCCCAAGAACCAGATGTGGATCTTGGGGGTGGTCTGATACCTTGTGCAGGAGAAGGGAGCATTCCAGGTGCAGGAGATGGCCTTTTCCAGTTTGGACCCATCATATTTTTCAAGTTACCATCCTGAAAATTATGATGTGTGGTCAAATCATCAAATTCTGGGCCTGGAAGCAGAGGTTCAAGACTACCTTGACGACCAAAAGGCCTCATTGGAATAGATGGTAACGGTCCAGGGAAATTATTTGGGACCATAGGATGATTATGACCAAACACATCCATCTGTACAGGTCGAAAAGGATGTTCATTAAAAAACTCTGGCCTTGGCCCTTTAGTTCCAGCAAAAAAATTAGAGAATTCTTTGCCAGGTGCCAGCTCACTACTTGAAAACATAATGCTTATTCTAGGATCGTTAAAAAGCCGGCCCTGCAAACCCTCCTTAGCTCGGCGAGCTTCATCCACACTCCTAAATTCTACAAAGGAGTAGTGTCTTGAAGGAAAACTCTTAATTCTCTCGATTTCACCAAATAAGATCATGGCATTATGGAGCATTTGTTCGTCAATCTGAACCGAAGGAGGGTAACCTACCCACAAAACATTACTGGGTTGACCATCTCCTTTTCGCCCCACAGAGGACTGAGGATGCTGTAACAAGATAAAATAAATTTAAAGCAACATAACCCAATAAAAGAAAGCTATAGGCGAATACTTCATGTAAGATTCTATAAGCAGATCAACAATAAAAAAAATAGATCCAAGCAAATCAGTGATTTGGTCCATTGTAGGATAGAAATAATTTGATGCAACCAGTCTACACAATTCCTCTGAGACACATGGCACCAGAGACATGCTGTAGACAGAAAGTTTTGCCTTATCTAGTAAAACAGAGTAATCAGGCTGAGACTCACCAGTTGTCTCTTATGACCTAAATGGGAATCAGCAGGTCCCATGCTTCTGCCCTGAAAGTCCCCATCTCTGGAGTCAGGCCACTGCTCCTGTTGATATGAACACAGGACATATAACACTCATTGCAGATTGAAGTAAAAAGAAAGTTCTGAATAACAGTTACAACATCTCATAAAAAGAAAACTAAAGTCCTGTACAAGAGACTTACTCTTCTCGTGGGCTGCGACCGAAGGAAATCCACACGTATCTGCTCACCACCAATGCGCTTACCATTCATGTTTCTCATGGCTTGGGAAGCATCTTCCAATCTAAGGTATTCAACAAATGCAGTATTGCGGTCTCTAAGGAACTTAAAATCCTCAACTTTACCAAACTTAAGAAATTCTTCTTCCAATTCTTCCTTGGAAACTGCTGGGCTAATTCCACCCACCCATAGATGCTTAGAAGGTTTTGCCTGAAAAGTGGGATTTTTTAATATTTATAAGCATCTCAAAATTGCATCATTTGATAGTTCAGTAGAAAGAAAACTAATAAAAAGACGAAGTACTATATTTGGGTTCAAAAGACCAATTTGGTGTCAAAAGAAAAAGAAAAACCATATTCCTATCTTGAAATTGCTGGTACTACTAATCCATGAACAACCAATGAATTTCTCCATTACCCTGTAGAAGCAGATGCATTTATCTTTACAATTATAATAAAACATTAGTCATCAGATAATAAATCAATGCCATGCATATAGGCCTGCATTTAGCAGTTAGATATCATTCACACATATATTAAGGACAGTTTTTCTCCAAACAAATTGGGAGGAATCTTTTTTATTTTGATAGGTATGATAGTATTTTTATATAAGAATTGGGAGGAATTTTTTCCAACCCATTACATAACACAATCAAATGATCATATTTGTATTGTTGATTATATGATCAAGTGCAAGAAGCATGTAGGGATTTTAAATCCCTTCATGCCAGAAAGGAATCTTGGATCAAGGACATCTTTTTCAACAATCCCTCTTCATTCTCTAAAGTTTTTTTTTTTTTTTTTGATAAGTTCTTCATTCTCTAAAGTTTATAAAGCAAACTTTGTAAATAATTTTTAATATGAATACATCAGGCCCTTAGATGGTATTTTCAAGAAAGGTCAAATCAGAAGGTGAGTGATTAGTGTTGGTGACTTCATTTGTTGAATTGCTAGAGCAATATTGATCCAAAGATTGGCAAAGAATTGGTGGCTTCTACTGTATAAGTATTAAAAAAAAAATGCACAGGCTGATGATGTCATTGATGTTAATTTGAAGAATTCTTATATCCAACAAAGCTGGTTATCACCCATAAAATATAAATTTGAAGTAAGATTATCAGGTCTGAGTAGGAAGGATGCAGCTCTATTGGAGACTCTCTGAAGAGAAAGGTTTGTCAAAACTACTCCCTATCAGCCTTGTTTATAGGCATTAAAAATCTCTTAAAAGATTGAAGTACTGCACACATACAGCTCTTGCAGCCATTCTTTTAAGCTGAGATAAGATTTAGAAGGATAACCTATGTAGAAAGGATATTTTATCCATGAGCTCCCTTACAGCAAGAATCAAGTACACTCAATGCCAGAAATTTTAAAAATTAAAATCCAGATCTCTCTCTCAAATTCTTGGCTCTTCTCAAACTCATTGTTAAGTATCAAATGCTTGTGTAATGAGATCACATTTTGTCAGAATTGAAAAATAATTTATATGCATAGCACATATTATAGTGTTTGGCAAAATTTTAAGGCTGTTTTTTGCATTGTGGTGCCTCTTATATATGAAAACTAACCAGCTCCTAACTTCATATTAAGCCCAAGGTTCTAGCAAAGTTACCATAATCAGAATTCACAACAATAATCTATATTTAATTATTTGAAATTTGAAATCAATGTAACATTTTTCATCATCTGAGAAATGAAAATTGAAAACGAATTTACAGTAAACCTCAAGCTCAATTTCTGATCCCTAGTGGAATTGATAAGTAGAACACACATGCAACTTGAGTTCATCTATCTGGTGCTTTTTATCAAGAGAATGCTTTGCATCAATTTGATCCTCACATCCTCACTTAAGGTGCTGCTCCAACTCTTGGTCCTCAAATTTGCATGATTAGAGCAAAGCATCATTCTATTGCTTTCTTTAAATTTGTTTAAATATCTACGAAACCACCTCATTATATTCAAATTTGTAGAGAGATACTATATGTGAAAATCTGTTTGCTGTTGACGTGTTCGAAGGTGATTAGGTACTTTTGCTACAAGCATTCACATTTTGCGATCGAGTGCCTTTAAGTGGTAAAATTTTTGTAAAATTAAAAAATGTAATTTTAGCATCCCCATTGACAGGGTTTGCATGCTGTTACTAGGGTTTGCCAAACCTACTGCTATCAACTTCATGCACAAGTACCCTACAATGAAAACTACATTTGAGAGAAGAATTTTTTTATTCATGTAACCTTTGTGGATGTTTTGTTGTATACTGAGTACGCTGCCTGTGAACCTTGGGAAATGTTTCTTTAATTTTTCAATAAGCATTATTACTTATCCAATCACATTGCTCTTGGCGTTATGTTGCGCATGGCCTACAATAGAATTAAACCTAATTACCCCATTCACAATAATCGAACACCCCCCCCCCCCCCCCAAAAAAAAAAAAAACGCAAATTCTTCATCATGGTTAACTGCATAATCTGATCCCATCGGATCTTAGAAATCAACATTGGGTTGAGACGGTAATACTGAAGTTTGTAGAAGCCATAAACTATTTATGATTTTTTTTTTACTACAAAATGGCATGAACTTTCCTTTACTTCATTATCCCTTTGTTAAAACCCAATTTTAAATTTTGATCCCATTGATCTTTAAATCTTATTGACAATTGCTCACAAAACCAAATTGAACCTATTTCCTAATCCCAAAAATTATCCCTTAGTTAGAACCCAATTTTATATTTTAATCTTAGTGACAATTTCACACAAAACCAAATTGAACCTATTTCCTAATCCCAAAAATTAAAATTAAAATTATTCTTTTAATGATCTGATTTGATAAGTAATCATTATCAAGGGTTTGTTTGCTTTTACTTCATTATCCCTTAGTCTAAACCCAAATTAAATTCTAGATCACATTGATCTCCAAATCTGAGTGACAATTGCACGCAGAATCGAATCCTAATCCCGAGAATCAAAACAAAAATAAATAAAAAAATCATTCTTCTAGGGATCTGATTTGATAAGGAATCATTATCAAAAGGTTGAAACTCAAAAGTTGTTGAAACGCAAAAAAAACTGCACAAAATTTCAAAGTCACGAAACGAATCGTATTTATATATACACAGGAGAAGAACAAATTGATGAGAACAAACCGGACGAGCGAACTCGATCTTGATAGGGTGGCCATGGAGATCGGCGCCTTGTAAGGTATCCTTGGCGGCCTTAGCGTCTTCGATTCGCTTGAAGAAGACGAAAGCGTAGCTGCGAGAAGAGTAGGAGGTGACGCTATCGAGCGCACCGTACTGGGCGAAGAGATCCATGAGATCTGAGTCCGCAACGTCGCTGGCTAGGTTACCGACCCAGAGATTGTTCGACGGCGTCTCCGATTCGTCGGAGTCGCCGCCGATTCTTCCTGGCCTGGTGTTCATCATCATCGATTTGTTGTTCGGAGGCGGCATTTGCGGATCGAATTGGGAATTAGGGTTTCCCAAGAGAGAGAGTGTGCTTGGGTTTGAGGAGAGAGAGAAAGAGAGAGAGATTTGATTTTGGGGTACGGTTCGGAGAGGAAAAAGAGAAGTGGATGAGAGTGAAAAAAGGGGCGGATCAGATTTTGATTGGGTTTGGTGGTTTGCCGTTTTTATAAGAGTTGTACTTGTATGCGGTTAAGCTCTTGTTTTTTATTTGGTTTTTTTTTTTTTTTCAACCAAAAAAAAATCAACATTTGTCACAACACGATCATGTTACAAGTAGTAAGTATTGGGTCCTTGTTAATTTTATCACTCACAACCTTTCACGCGAGTAAGTTGTAGAAAAAATTATAGTTCTAACATTTTTCTTTTAAAACTACAACTTTTACTACAAAATTTTTCATAATTATTCTATGTGTAGATTGTTATGCATTATTGGTCTTTTTTACATGGACTTTTTACTTTTTTTACTACTAGCAGTTGGTCATGTAATTATTTGTAGCAAAAGCATGCCACATGAAATTGCTGTAAAAAGGGGTGTAAAATTGGTTGTAGTCTTAATGTAACTCACTTCTAAAGTTTTGGATGTCTTCATTAAATATTATTTGGGTTGGATTTGCTGCTTCCGTCAATGCTTTGTGTCACGGTGTTTGTAAAGCATCCAAATGACACCCTTTATGTTTGTATATATGTTATAGTTTTATACCATTTATGTTTAGGATTATTTTGATTTTGCACTCTTTATGTATATAGTTATTTTGATTTATCTAACATGTGACAAACAATTAAGCACGATGTATTAACGAAAGAGAACGAATCCAAACAATACCTAATAATGGGGGAGTGGATTCAATTTTAAAAAAAAATTAAGAAACAAAACAAAATTAAAATTACCACAACCTTTAATAATTACTTTGTAATTTAGTCTTAGTCTTTTACTTAAGACGCTTTGTGCTTTCAACAAAGCAAGCTTAATATTACTAAGTGGTAGTATAACTTTAATCTTAAAAATAATTGATAATATAAATAAAATTTATTTTTAAATTTAAAATAATTCTAATAAATGATATAAAATAGAATTTATTTTTATAAAGTGATAATAATATAAAGTGGGAACAAGTCCAATAATGAGAACGGTATGCTCTTCTAGGTTTAGAGCACTCTATAAGAATCAAACCATAAATTTACAAGAAAGGTACACAAAATCCCCCGTGTTTTTTTTTTTTTTTTAGAGAAATCCCATGTGGTTAATCTATAATAAGTTGAAAGATAAATGGACATTCCCATGTATATATTGAAAAACTATATAGTTAAGAACTCATAAACATGCTTTGTATATCTGTTGAATGTAGCTTAGGGTTTCAGAATGCATGAGTGTTTAAGGATCTGTTTGATTGGAGCGAAATCATAGAAGATAAAAAATGGAGGAGAGAAAATGAGTGTTTTGGTTGTTTGGTTAGGACGGAAAATTGGAGAGATTTTGTTTGGGCTCAAGTATTTTCTCACATGGCCCGCCAAAAACCAATCTCTCTAATTTAGAGAGAAAATACAAAAGAAAACTGGGGAATAAAATTTGGGTTGCATTGTGGACAAAAGTAATCCCCTTCTAATGTTCTTTTCTTCTTTTTGGTTTTGCCAAACCGCTTGTCCTTTTATTTTCCTCTTCAAATTTTATTTTTGGAAGCATATTTACATATGTTTTGGATAGTTGTAAAAAATGAAATAATTATCCATACACAATTAATGTATGTATGTATGTATGTATATATATATATATATAATGTGTAACTTAAAAAAAATCTAATAAGGGCATAAACATAAATTTATACAAACTACATTTTTCATTCTCTTATTTTTCTTTTCAATGAAATAAAAGAGTTTTCTATTCCTTTAATTTTCTACCTCCCAAACCAAACACCATGAAGAAATTCTCTATTTTCTATTTTCCCACTTTTTCATCCCTTCACCAAATAGACCCTAAAATGTATTTGTGTGTTGTAGTTTCTTGTCTAGAGCTTATAAGATTTGACTCCCATATTTTGAGCTTATAACTCCAGCCCACCACTCCTTATATTCTTCCCTTGTTTACTTTGTGTGGGTTTGGTCCATGTAGTGAGAGGAAGAAATAGTACTCTAATTAAGTGTCCATTTGTGAACAATTTATTTAGTTAAAATTGAAAACTTTTTTCTGAAAATATTTTAAATAAAGGTAAAAATTAGTTGAATAGTTCAATGAGATTCATGAATAGTATTAAAAAGTGTAATGGAATCTATAAATAGTACAAAAAGTGCAATGAGACTCATAAATAATAGCAAAAAAAAAAGCTGAAAATTGCAAATAAGCTAAAATTTTCAATTTGTCCCAATGCACACTAAGTCTTGACCTAACTTATTTTTGTTGCTAATTTTTGTGGGCCATGATTGGCCAACTTCATTTATTTTGGCATCTGAGATTTTGCTACCAATGTTTTCTTATTTATTTTTTTTTTAGAAAATTTTAATCTTCAATTCAATTATGACGAGAGCTGTTTATTATCAGACAAGGCATTAATTTGGTTTTGGTATAGGCGAGTATCAAATCACAAATATTTTATTTAAATAAGAGACTTTACTAGTTAAACAAAACGGACCTTACTTCTACTGCTAATGTAAATGGGCATTGGCGCTGGTTTCGTGGCCTTGTTAATGGCCCTTTCGGCTTGACTTCGTGGGCCTAGTTTAAATTGATTCTCAGGCCCAAATTTATGGGCTATTGATTTATTTATTTATTTGTATGAGCTATTGACTTGAATAGTGATCTTTGCGGTTTGGGTGAGCTGCATTACAGCTTCTTGGGCTGAATTTCCTAGACCACATAAACAAACTATGGGCCTTTTGTTGTTATGCCGAAAGTGTCCTCACCAATCGGAACCCAATTCAAATTTTTTTTTTTTTTTTTGAGAGGCCAACCAAAGTTTTAGATTCAACTAATGTCTCTCTTTCTCTGTTTTTTTTTTTTTTCTTAATAGAATTTAATCTTTACTGTGTTTCTATTTTTAGAATAATAAAAATTAATTTTCTTTCAAGTGAGGACTCTATTTCTATTTCAATTAGAAAAAGAAACACTACAAAACCATTATACGAATACAAATCATCTGCACCACTTTTTATGTATCACTCTATATGTCACTAATCACAACTTGTCATGTATCGATTTTTTTTCATTATACAATTCAAATGGGATTGGGATTGGGATTTATCTCACTAGCTATATATATAGAATGGAAAGCTAACATAAAGCCCCATTCCATTGATTCTCAAAATATTTGATAGAATAGCCTTCAATTCAATGTCAAGTTTCTTACCTTCTAGTTCTAGACTAACATCAAGAAATTTGGTAATTTTCAACGGTCGAAAAAAGTATTTACGACGGTTAAAATGACTGTCGAGATTTGTCACTAAAAGCTATGTCGAGAATACTTTTCTACGGCCTATGCGACTATTGAAAAAAATGTTACATTTATCAACGATTAATAAACGTCGAAGTAATATTGCTTATTACTTTTATCCACATGCATTCAACTATTGCTAAATGATATCTTGAGATTAGTTTCAATACTTTGTAAACGTTGAAATAAGTTTTTTTCTTAAAAAAAAAAAAAATTGAATGCACTCTTTCACATTGATCAAAATTTAATAACCTAATGATTTTCACAACATTTTCTAATATATTTTTCTAAATACTTTTACGACATGTATAGCTAAAAACCTTTTTAAGTTGCAAATCCAGCCCAGAGGGTTCACTCAAACAAAAGTTAAAGTAACACAACAACATCCAAAATGACAAAGGAGAAATGTCAAAAGAAATTTGATTTGTATAAGGATGGGCCCATTGATCCTAAACCAAACATTTGAGATTGCAATTACTTGTCTTAACAAAGTTTGCAGTTTCCCAATTTTCAAGAATCCAACTTTATCCTTTTACCATCAAACAAGACCTTGAGCTTCTCATCACAGTAGATCTCTATCTTATCTCTAAGATTTTGCAGGCAAGAAGCATGCAAATATTTCATCAATACATTAATTAACCAAAATTCAAATCAACAAAAGATGAAGGAATTAAGGTCTACCTTGTTAGAAAAGAGGTAAATAAAGCAATAACAACTACGTTGAGTATTACCAAAGACATGGAGTTTTATATATGAACAGATGAACTAGTCACAGACTTGCGTGATGTTGGGAAAATTTGATATAAATATGTTTTATTAGATAATTATTGAATTAATATATTACATTGTATATTTTTAAAAGTCAATATGTGTTATTTGAAATTATGTTTTATATTAGAAGTTTTTTTGTGGTGTAACAACTAACAAATTAAATATATTTTGTGGTTGGGTATTATATATACTGAGATATGTATGAAAATACAATGTAATAAATTTTATATAACAAAAAATTTACCATGTGAGAACTTAGGTTGAGAAGTAGAAGTTTCAACCATATTAGCATCAACACTGGATGTACCAAGAATGCCTTCTGCCGCCACCAATTCATTCATTAATTCAGATAATTTATAAATATTTTTGTTCATGTTATAATTAAGTCTGAATTCCTTGAATGATTCTGGTAGTGACTGGACTATTATATCCGCTTGGAATTCTCCATCAATATCGGCACCTAAAACCTCCAATGTATTCAGATAAGAGATCATCCTAAGACAATGCTCCTTCACTGAAGTACCTTCGGCCATTTTGGTATTATAAATTTGCTTCATAGTTTCTTGCCTTGCAGAACGGCCTTGCTTACCAAAAATCTCCTTCAGACTTAACATTATGTTTGAAGCTAGTTTTACATCCTGCATTTGATGCTGTAGAATATTTAAAATAGATGCTAGGATATAGCACTTGACCATCTTATTAGGTTTCTACCAACGATCATATCGCCATTTTGCCTCAAAAAGAGCATTTAATGATGGAAAGTTAGGACAATGTTGATTAAACACATGCTTGTGCTCTTTAGCAGTAAGAACAATGTCCAAATTTCTTTTCTAGTTAACATAGTTGGATCCAATTAATTTGTTTTGATTAAGAATAGCAACAAGTGGGCCCAAAGATGCCATTATTTAAATATGAAAATAACAAACATGAATATAATAAGTAAACCGGACATTATCAATTTAGTATATAAACATATGATATGGAGCCTTAATAAAGCTATAACATAAAATATGCAACAACAACCCAATCCATATTTAATATCCCTCAGCATAGAGTGAACATTAAATACTATGATTGATCTAGAACTATTCTCATTATTAGTGCTATCATGATAACTCTTATCAAACACTAATAATATGCCGTTATACATTTAGCCTTTAAATAATAATAGTAAGAACTCAGCATAAAAGATACTTTAATATTTAGCCTAGTATATACCATTATCTAGAATCATGTGTAACCACATTTCATCTCCCTTAACAGGTTTATATTGTAGTACCATGATACAAAACACCCTTCGCATATAATGCAAAGCTCAAGGCTAAGACAAAGTGTTTGATCAAACCACTATAAACCATGAAGTTCAATCTTATAGTACCATGAAATAAATACTCTCCACATGGAATGCTAAGCTTGAAGTAAAGACATAGTATATACTTCATACTATTATGAACCGACAATGGAGGCCGTGAGATCCAACCTTTGTATCTCTCTCCCACTAGATGTTTAAAAGAAAGGTTTTTTAAAAAAAAAAAAATTAGAATCATGTGTAATCTCATCACACATAGCCTTTCACTTTATCAATGTTTTAAAACTTTTTGAAAATTCAAAAACAGATCATTTCGATCGATTGAAGATGTTTCTCGATCGATCGAAATCTCCATAAAAAACATTTTAAAGTTTCTGGATGACTCGATCGGTACCTGATTCCTATTCAATAGATCGAAAAGAAACATTAAATCAATCGAGGGAATTCTCGATCAATTGAAAAAATTGAAGAGATTCATCACAAAGTATTGGGTGACTCGATCGATTCTTGATCGATCGAAAAGAACATTCAATAGAGCGAAAGTGATTCTCAATCTATTGAAAATCATGAAAACTGAATTTTTTTCAAACTTTTTGGTAACCGTTTTTGACATTTCACTTGAACAAAACATAGTTTCTTGATCACATTAGAAAGAGATTGAGATTAAAACTGAATTCCATTGATGCTATACCCTTAAAGTTCAATCTAACATACTTAATATCAAACTCAAACAACATCATAACATCAATTTCAATTTTCATCAAATAATAATTCAATAACCATGCAGAAAATTAATTGTATAATCTTCTAACATCATGAAATTACTATCTTTGATTCCAAAACTCGCAAAACATGTTATACAAATTCGAAATTGAAGACCGCTCTGATACCAATTATTGGAAAAACACATATTCATATCGCATACAAAAAATACGTAGCGAAAAATTAACGGATCTACTTCATTCTCAATTGTTAACATATACTATGTAAATTTCAGAGTTCAAGAAAGGAGAGTGTACCTTGATGCGGTGAAATTTGAAACCAAAGTTAGAACTACTTGAGAACACTTTTAATTTTCACTCAAATTCCACTTAATGCCAAAGAAGTGTGATTTCTCAATCAGTTTCCATGAGAGAATAACAGAGTGACTTACACTCACAGACACACCATTTCATTCCACACAATAGTATTTCATCAAATTTTGTATGTTTCTCCTCTTATATTTAGTTGATTATCTAATTAGGCTAGCCTTTTGGGCTATTCCAATTTGGCTTTAGTATGTGGCTTGGAGTAAGACCAAAAGGGAACAAATAAGACTTTAGCTCTAATGGGCCTTAACTTTTCTGTCAACTCTTGACAAGTCTAAAGTTACCATTAATTATATTTAATACCACTATATAAATATAATTGCATTCTAGACCTTATTAATAAATTATATCCCAAGACTTTATTATACATGCAACTCCTTCATAAAATATTTGCAGTAATACAAAATCATGAATGTTGATTGCTATTTTGAAGATTACTACATCTTAATCCTTGAGTACCTAATTTAATTTTTTAAGTTATTCATCATATATTTATGAAGTTATTAAAGTGATTAGGCCTAACACTCTGAATAACTAAACCCATTAAACTTATCTTAAGGTAATATTTTATATCTCCATTAAAAGATTATGAATTTCATCTTGAGAATATATGTTCCATCAACATTAAATGGGGCTGCCTAATATACTGATGTTTTGATTGTAATTTTAGATCTCACTCCTAATATATCAAAGCAATTTACACTTCATGATCAGGTCCATTATTCTCTCAGGATTAAGATTTGATGTAAATAAAAGTCATGAGATTTATTATTCATTCGACAGTCATTAGAAGAATAATAAATCTCACAGTAGTTCAGTTTAATATGTCTTAACTCGTAAAATATATCAACTAGAAGTTTCCACTTCTATGATTAAGACAAATCATCTCAGTTGATATGTTTTAGTTTTCGCAAATAAAATACCCAATATCATCACCGACTATGAACTAGAATTCTGAGTTTACAAAGAACTTGTGATTATCTTCTGTAACTAAATTCCATAAATCACATAATATGCATCTCACAGACTATATGATAATGTTCAAATATTCATGTTACCATTATTTTAAGTAATAACAAAACAACTTTATTAATCACAACATTAAGTCATACATAGCATCATACAATAAGATTTAAGGGCACTAATCCTAACAATAACTATGCAATAGATCATAATCAATAAATCATATATCATAAAGTGAAAATATAAAAAAAATGCAAAGAGCAAACGATATTTCATCATATGACCAAATCCCACAATATATAACTCTTCAAATTCATCAACCACATGATTACTTAGATTTTATAGTAAAATAAGATCAATCCATCCATCATGACATTATAGCATAGTCTAGATATAATTATATAAAAACATGTTTTGTTGATCATGTTTCATAAACAAAAAGTACCATCTATACATCTAATAAAATCTTTAAAGAGTAACACATGAGAATTCTTAATTTGAACAGTTGATTATATATATATATATATATATAGAGAGAGAGAGAGAGAGAGAGAGAGAGAGAGAGAGAGAGAGATGTAGATGGTGGTGGGGGGGGGGGGGATGGAGGGTTTTCAATCACAAATAGTGGACACCATAAAGAATGTTGCTAAGCTATCACTTGAACCTCCAAAAATCAATCTTAGAGCCTAGATGTAAGGATAATAGGGCTATCAATTCCATATTTCTTAAAGATGATCAACTAAACAAAGTAAAAGCTTACCAAGAAAGCAAAATTAGCTAAAAATTTAATGGTGGGAGATTCATATTATTTGTAATAGAATGAACAAAATAAAAATCACAAATAGGTTTGAGAAAAGACACATACAATTTCTAAAAGAAATTTGACCAAACACATGGGATGCAACAATAATAAAATTATTGCACTGAAAACTTTTTGATTTCTTGACACTTTACAAATAAGAAAAAAAAATGTTCATTATCAATATGTTTCATATCAACGTTAGGAATTTCCATAACAATGATAGGCCAAATAAAATTCTAAGTCTCAATTAAAAATAACAAAAGTCAATATCAATGAAAAATTTGGAAAGGAAAAAAAAAACAAAAATCACTTCAAAAAATGCAAGAATGCTAAAAAGAATGGAAAACGAAAAAAAAAAAAAAAAAAAGATCATTTTTTTATTGTGCATTTTGTTTACCTCAATGGTCTTCCTATTGTTGCCTTAACTTTGAAAGTTTCTGACAAAAATAAAAATAGTGAAAACTAAAGCTTGATTGAAAAATACGGAGAAAAATTAGTATTGTGCTAATTTTTTGTTGTAAATGACAAGTGATTGTATCTAGAATGTGCATTGGTATATATAACATTGTAAAACTTAAATAGATAATCAATGTATGAGTGAGAGAGAGATAAGGTTGTGAAAAACTGAAATTTTGGAAGATGAAACATTATAACGGTAGATAAATGAAGAGACACACTTGAAATATTAATTTTATCCAATAAAATTATAATGAATTATTCAATTTTCACAATTATTTGAAATTTGAAAGAAAAAAATGAAAAGTTGAAATCAATTAGGGTAGCTGAATAGTCAAATAATTGTATGTAATGAATAATAATGTTTATCCATGATTTGTATTTAATTATTTGTATTAAAAAAATAAAAAATCATAAAGAGAAAAATGATTTAAAAAGAAAAAGAAAAAGAGTATGATGTGACTAATGAGGTGGCTCAATAGGAGCATCGCAATATTAAATGCTACATCTAATTTTTAGATATATAAAGATATAGACGTGATTCGTTCATATATCAATAAAATAACAACTTTATTCACCTTTTCGCAATGTGGACTACATTGCCTCTATTCACTTCCATTAACAAGTCCCAACGCTTCTCTTTCCTTACACGACACATGTAAACGTTGAATTTACCCCAAAAACTAAAATACTAAATGGCTAAAAAATTAAAAAATCAATGTAAACTCTAGCATGCACTCTTAGTAGACAAGACATTTCAAAGTGCTGAAAATTGCAAGTATGCACTCTTAGTAGAACAAAAGTGGTTCTAGGCCAACTTAAGAAACTCCTTTGGAATCCAAAATATGTTTGGGTTCCCGTAATGGTGTCCAAACTCTTTCCCTGCACTTATCTTCTACACATAAATTAATCCCATCCTTATGTATTACCCAACAAGCTACGCTACAGCATAGTTGAATTGGACCAATCTATTTACAATTCTAATGTCATCATCAAATTCAACAGCAAATGAATAAATTTATGAATGCTAAATGATTAACAATCTAACCTAATTGGTAAAGTTAGGAAGAACTATCAGATGGAGCTAGCTCAAATGGAGCCATGGTTTTTGAGTATTTGTGCTTGCAAACTTTCAACCTGATAAACAAGTCTCAATTTCATGTTTAAACTAGCATTTCCATTGGTCAAGAAAGTCAACTTCAATGGCAGTAAATAACAATTCAGCCATTTTTGTGGTAAGTAAGAGTAATTACATTAATAAACAAATTAGGTTCTTATACTCAGACAATACAAACAATGCACTAATATGTTAGGTTCCTATACTCGGACAATACAAACAAGAAACCATGACTATAATAACAACAATGCACTAATATATTATCACATCCACCACAACACAAGTTATAGAGCCACAAATAGCAAAATTACAATCACAAATTATAACTACAAATCAATAAAACATTTTCAGATTTAGCAAAAGACCCGATACACCAAAACACAAATATATAGATACTACATACCCCTTGGATTCTCTTGCCAGTGACAGGGTACTTGGGTCCACTTGCCCTCTTCTTAGTGGTCTGATACACCAACTTCCCACACTAAAAACCCACACAAAAACACAACCGCATATCAAAAATACAAACTCAAACCTCAAAAATCCACAAACAAATACAGACCTATATCAAAAAAATCAAACTAAAACACCATTTTGAGAACAAAAATAAAAACCCAACATAAAAGTTTGAGATTTTTAAGAAAAGTTCAATGGTTTTTACCAGGGGTCTTGACAACCCCTAATAAGTGCACTACAAACTAATAAGTTCATTTTTCACCTTGACGATGTTTCCCTACCCTTAGTTTTTCTAATGAATAAGTGATATTATTGATCAACAAATGAAACTAGAAATATAAACACTAATTCTCAGTAAGGGAAACCTGAGACTCCAACAGCACAGGGTCAGAAGTCATACACCAATCCTTAACCTGTTCTAGCGCTCAAAACAGAGAAAGAAATGTTCCACTTACTACAGAAGACCCTATAACAATGTGAATTGGGCACCGCTTTGTAACTACCTGCAGACAACCTCACATAATTTTTGATCTGATTCATTAGAGCCTCCTCTAACAAGATTCTTCAATTAAACACTAGCATTTCTCTGAATCCAAACATGATACATTGATGCAACCCAAACTAGTTTACAAAGAGAAGATTTGAACCCTCTTTTCTGCAGATTAGTTAAGGGGAATTATTAAGAACTTTAGCCCAGGTGAACGTATCTTGGTTCACACCACACAAATGCAGAAGCTAAGACCAAATTCTGCATGCAAATGAACATTCAAAAAACAAATGGTCACGGCTCTCCAACATATATATCTGCAATACACATAGCATATCTCCATCATAACCCTTTATGACAAGACTTTTTGAGTTGAAAATCTGATGATGTCTAGTGATATGCAAATCTAATTCAGATGGACTGTAAAGCGACAATGCAATAAAGTGGTGTCTCGTATGCATAAATCCACTTGATACAGACAGAGGGAATTAATTAGTTAGTATTATTGTCACTAACAGCCCTCTTAAAATTATGGGTGATTAAATATGCTATTACATCAAAAAAGGCATGCTTAGTGTCCACTACAAAAGAATTTATTCTAAAACCATATGCAAGACAATAATAATTCATAGTGGTGAGGTCACAACTACTCCGATTCATCACAAATTTGGCCAAAAATAAAAAAACTGACAAATTAAAAATTAGAACCACATTAAGCATGAAGCTCAGTGTAGACACTCAATTTTGCACCAATAATTTAATCATGGAAGATACGTAGAATGACCATTCATATACCCAAAAAAATCATAGTTGCATTACATGCATTAATTCATTCATTGCATATCATAAAAATGATCTTGAGATTATAACGGTCGCAATAGTATGCCCAATTCCCAAATCGAACCCTCGGATTGAAAGATATTACGAGATTAAGTTTTCACGATTTGCATACATTGTATGAGGTGAAGCCAATCACGTGTGATTAATTGAAATTAATTTTGATTGGTTAATGATTAAAATTAATTAAATGAATTTTTGTGATTGGTTAAATATTTTTTTTAAGGTGAGATTTGTTGAATGGAATTACAAACAAATAAGCTGATAATATTTAAGGATGTTAGATAATTAGGCTTTTGGGATAATTATGTTCAAAATAATTATTTTAAAAGTCCTAATTATCACTTTGGGATGAGGTTTATCAAGAAAATAGCTCTTAAATTCGTTCAAATACAGTTTTAGAGTTGGAAAACACTTCAAAAATGTGCTAATCAAGTAACAGATTTCAGATTCACGTTCCAAGGCACTTTTGGCATAGTAGAACTCAAATTTCGGACTAGGCTATTTCTGGCAAAGTTGTAGAGAATCAAATTTCCCTTCAGCTACAAAAATTTCAGCTGAATAAAAATTTTGAGTAAAAAGATATGATCAAAATACTGAAACTTGTTTTGATCTGAAAAATCAGCTTACTCTTATCCAGATCTTTTTTTTTTAATTTTTTTTTTTATTTATTTATAGGATTTTCCCCCTAATTTTTTTCCCCTATGTTTTTTGCCTTTTTAAGCGGATTGGAATTAATTTTTAAGCAAACCGAGCTTATTTTTAAGTAACTAACACCTCTATAAATGGGGGAGGTGTGCAGCTTCAGTTGGCCTTCTAGCTTGAGGACATGAGGATGAGTTGCAGGGATGAGAGATTGTTTTTGGAAGATAGCGGCTGATGTTGGTAATTGAACTAGTCTCCAAGTGAGAGATTTGTTGGACTTTGTGGAGCCTAGTTATGTTTGATCCAGTTGATCACTCGACCCGACCCGAATAATGTTGCATGGTTTTTAATGGGAGTTTTCTGAGGCTTTGTCCATGGAGCGGAGGTTTGGGCCGACAGGATGTAGAAAATGCTGTTTTTTGTGATTAGGGTTTGGTTGTTGTCGTTGTGCGTGAGAGAGAAAAAGACTATAGCCGCACTTTGTATTTTTTCTTAATAATAGTGAAATCCCTGCAACTCCGTGGACGTAGGCAAATTGCCGAACTACGTAAATACTATCTTGTACATGTGATTGTATTTTTTTTCTTTGACGTGTGTTTTCTCTATTTTTGTTTCTCACAGATTTAGAAATTTGTGGAATTTCCCTACAGGAGGCCTCCCAACATTTAGGCCCTTTTTTTTTTACCCTCTTTTTCTGACTTTTCTCTCCCCTTTTTCTGACTTTTCTCTCCCCTTACGTTAATGAAGTTCTGAAAGCTTACTGTAAGAACTTCTTTTTTGTTAAGAGGCTTCATTTAAATCCTTAAAAAGATTGTTTCTCTTTAAGTAAATCTTTCCTTTAGGATTAAGTTCATGCAGGTATAACTCTAACTTTGTTTCCATAACATACTTTCATATATGTTTTAGTTTCCATGGACATGATGTTTTCTTTTGTGTTTAAATAATGATGTTTCTCATATGTCATCACATGTTCTCTTTTTCTTTGAAAAGTTTTCACATGATTAATTGACGAACGTGTCTAGATCTAGGGTTGAATCTTGGCTTAGAATTTTAGATCTGCAATTTTTTTGTGTTTTTGTAAAAAAACTAAAATCAAATTTGCAAGTTTTCTTCATTTTTTTTATTAAGAGTCAGATATGTTTTTTTTTCCCTCTTTGTTTCTTTTTCAAAGTAAAACCAGATCTAAATTTTATTTGTAAAGTTTGATCTAAATTTTATTAATAAAATCTGATCTGCATTTTTTCAAATAAAAATCTGCTCTGTTTTTAATAAAATCTGATCTGCATTTTTTCAAATAAAAATTTGCTCTTTTTTTTTTTTTTTTATAGAAAAAACTGATCTGCATTTTTCCAAATAAAAATCTGGTCTTTTTTTAATAAAAAATTTGATATGTATTTTTTCAAATAAAAATCTGCTCTGTTTTTAATAAAATCTTATTTGCATTTTTTCGAATAAAAATCTGCTCGATTTTTAATAAAAAACTGATCTGCATTTTTCCAAAAAAAAATTTGGTCTGTTTTTAATAAAAAATCTTATCTGCATTTTTCCAAATAAAAATCTGGTTTGCTTATAATAAAAAATCTGATCTGCATTTTTTCAAATAAAAATCTGGTCTGTTTTTAATACAAAATCTGATCTGCATTTTTTTTTAAAATAAAAATCTGACTGTTTTTTTAATCAAAATCAGATCTGCATCTCTCAATAAAAAATTTGTGTTTTCAAAATAAAAATTTGTTCTTTTCCCACACTAAAAAATCCCAATCAGATTTGAGTTGTTATTTAAAATACATTTTTTTTTTCTTTTATGGAAACTCAAAATTAAATTTTTCATTAACTATTCTCATCAAATTTTTTCACAGAAAATAAAATGGCAGATCTAAGGTTCTTGAATAAAAGTTTAACCCTAGATCTAGGATTTGACATAGCATTTGTTGCATAACATTTCATACTTTGAATATGGGTATTTAATAACACCTTTCCATTCCGTAACCTAACCGCCAAACTTAAATTTTTGGATAGTAGACTAGTGTTTTATCTTTTGTTTTGGTACATTGTAACTAGGATCAAAACATTGTAATTTTTACATAGATTGTATTAGGACCAAAGTCTTGTAAAGTTATTTTATCAAGATGTAATTGTATGATCAATTAATGAATGTGAGGTATTTTTGGACATGTAATTATATTTTATTTTATTTTATTTTTGTATAAAAAATAAGTGGCTATTCCACACAATTAACCAAAAGAGAGGTGCCCTAAGCACCCAAATCTCTTTTGAGAGCACCCCTCCAAGAGGTGCAGTCTTTCACAATGGCGACTTCACTGGAGATGTCAAGGGCTGAGCTTCGTGTTAGATTTTAAATGACCAATTATATACCCTTGTTTTTTGTATGATGTTTTTGTTTGTTTGGTTGCTTATGTCTTGAGATGTTTGTATGATATTTTGTTGAATTTGCCATGTTGATTGTTAAAAGCTTTCCTTAACTGTCATAGTGTGTGCCATCAAAATAACAAATACGCGTGTACCCATCTCAACATATTGTGGTAGTAACCATGGATCACCAATCTTCATTAGATTTAGGTATCTAGTCGTGAACTTACCAACTCATAGCCCAAAATCACTGGATCATTTCCTGTTGACTAAAAAGGATAGACCATGTTGTTTGGACCAACAAAATGTTCAACACATTATAAGTTGGGAGGTGTAATGTCTTAGTTATGGGAAATAATGAAACAATAAACCCACCCTACAATGTAATGACTTAGAACTTGTCCTTAGGCCGGTCCGTGTTAAAATTGCATTGCATATTGTATTGTTTGACCACTATTTGAGCCATAATGAGCCCAAGTTCAACACTTGGGCACATCATAATTGTTTGAATGTTGTGTGCTTTATAAACTTGATTTTGTTTTCCTAGAAAGAAAGTTATGTCATGTGTATATGCAGTTTGAGCCCAAGCTTGCTAAGCCCGAAGTCCATCAAGCTCATCAAGACTCAAGCCCATCAAGTTCATAAGTTCATCAAACTCAAGCTCATCAAGCTCAATGAGGATTCAAGCCCAATTCCATCAAGATCAAGTCATCGCCCTCGAGGTTTAGGACTACCAAGGTCCAATTTTCAGAACTTCAACTCAAGCATCCACAATGGACCAAAAAGAAACAAGCAGTCCAACTTTGCCTCATTTCACAAGTAGTCAAGCCATATTTGGGTTTTTAGGATCATTGTTCATCTTTAAGTTTTTTATTTACTAAATGTTTCAATTAGAAAATATTTGTTGAAGTTTAATATATTTTTGTTGATTATCATGTTTCATGCATATTGTTTATAAAAAAAAAATCAAAAATCAAAAATCAAAAAATCAAAAATAAAAGTAAAAAGGAAAAAAATCCAAAAAAAAAAAAAAAGAGAAGAAAAAAGAGAGTTTGAAAAAAAAATGGAAAAAAAAAATTCAAACAAAAAGAGAGAAAATTTTTTCAAATAAAAGGGGGTTTTCAACCCAAAAAAAAAAAAAAAAAATCTTTTGGACTAGGGGCATTAGGCCTTCAAGTCATTTCAATTCCTTTTCAAACAAATTGGACTGAAGGCACTGGGCCTTTTTAGTAACATTTTTCTAAAAGCCCTTTTTGTTCTTTCAAAGACTCCAATTTTTTTTTTTTCAAAAGCCTTCTTTTCAAGAGAATACAAGAAAATTCACATCATTGGAGCATTTATACTTCAATTCCAAGAACAATTTATTAAAGGAGTTTAAGCTACTGTGCTTCCAAGAAAGCATCACTAGGGATAGGAGGCCTCTTTTGGTAACCCACATTATTCCTTGGCACCTATTACAATAATTATCCATTTCTAGCCAATTTGAGCCTTTAAACAATTAGCTTGTTTTTCAACGAACCCACCAAAACTTACCTTGGGTAGAAAAATTAAGTATGCATGCTTAAATCTCAAGATGAGGAAGTGTTGACCTTATGGATTCAACACCACTTGGTAAGGTCCTCAATGAAGACAATGAGACCGGTTTAAAAGAAGGAAAAGATGAAGAGTTCATCAAGTTTAGGAAAGAGAGTTCATCAAAGAAAAGAGACAGTTCACCCCATCAAGCTAGGTAGGAAGGAAATCCATCAAGGAGAGATAAGATTTTGAGAAAGTATCAAACAAAGATAAGGCCATCAAGCCAGGAAAGACTTCAACCAAGAAAAAAAGAAAGAGAGAAGTGAATGCAAGAATTTTCATTAGGTTGTGAGAGAATACTGATTCATCAAAAGACACAAGGGACATGAGATTCCATGAAAGATCATTCAAGTTGAGAAGGATAAGCAAAAATGAAGATTCTTCAAGAGAAGAAATTTAATCAAATTGAGGAAGATGAAGAAAAGAAAAAGTAAGACACATTTCATAAAAAAAAAGTGTGTTCAGTCAAGTCAAGAAAAATGAAAGTGCATTAGAAAGGATAAGAGGGTATTAAGGAGAAATGCAAATTCATCCAAGAAAGATGAAAGTATGTTAAATTGAGAGAACCAAAAAAATGCAGTTGAGTGAAAGACAATAAAATTCCAAAAAATAAAAATAAAAAGGAAGCTTGCTAGGCTGAAAACTCTAGGCAAAAATTAGAGCCAAAAAAAAAAAAAAAAAAAAAGCTCGCTAAGCTGAAAACCCTAGAGGGCGGTCTAGACAAAAATTAGGGCAAAAAAAAAAACAAAAACAAAAAAAAAGAGAAAAACAAAAATGAGAGTAAGTGATTTGACCATAAGATAAGATGCTAAGAAGACTAAGAGAAGAAGTTGTCAAGCTAAAAAAATAAAGACTAAATGAAAGGAATCAATGAAAACCAATGAGAAGATGATGAACATGACAAGGATTGTAGGACAAGAGTCAATGATAGAAGATGTGGAAAAATCTTCCAAAACTTGAATTTAAAGTATTGTATACTTGGGGAAATATCATAAGGGTTTTGAGCTGTTTATATCATTCCTTTCAATAATCTGAACCTGGCCTACATTGCAACCTTTGAATGAAGCCCTCCTTGAAGTCCCACTGATTGATGGCAACCATTTAGCTTTGATAATATGTTCTCTTGGATTAAAAAGGAAAATTGCTCAAGATTATCAAGCCTTACTGGTTGATATCTTTAAAAGACAAAATTTCACAAATTCTCAACTGACTTAAAATTTTTTTTTCTAAGCTCCAAACACTCCCTTTGTTTGCTTCCAACAAAAAAATAACTCGTAAGAAAACAAATTTCCAAATTCTCAAAAATTTTCAAATCTTCAGACTTAGGATTTGTCCCTTTCTTGCTTGTTCCCAACTTATGTGATTCCTAAGCATTTCATTTCTTTGATTGTTTTTGAAGAGTTAATCTAAAAAATTTCAAAATGAAGAAGCCAATTTGATTACATATTTTTAATGATTTCAAATCCTTTCTACCCAATGAGATTGAACTAACAATTAAGCATTATGATTGGTTAAAGAGGTTGTTCAAAGGATCACCTTTTGTTCATTTGAAAAAGATAAAATTTCAAAAAATCTCATTCTAAGTAAATTGCTTTCCAAAAAACAAAAAAGGACTCATTTCAAAAATTCATTTTTTAGAAGAAATTTCAAAACTAAGTTTGAACTACTTTTAGACCTGATCCTCTATGAGAGAGGTACATAAGCGGCCTTTCCAAAGGTCCGATTGCAATCGCTCAATTTTTTTTTTCAAAGACTCAAAATCAAGACATTTCTTTGTGTGAATTTAGGCTAGGAGCATCTGTTTTGCATTAAGTATATCATCAATTTTCTGTGCAAGTATGTCTAACTAGGGGCATTGACCCAAAATATTTTCATAATAACTGATTACTAACAAGCTCATGGAAAGAATTTTTTTGCAAGAGGTGGACATGGATCTTTTGTCTACTCAACATTCACCGTCAATCTTTAGTTTAAATGCTACCATATGTCCCAAAAAAAAGGCTGAAACACGATAACTCACACCAAAAGTTTGTTTTATTTTTAGGATGGGACACAAAAACTAGCACTTCAATACCCAAATCATCCAATGTCTAAAGTCAAAATTAGACTTCATTATAAGCAAGAGTAATTTAGTAAATTGAACTTAAATATAATATCATTTAAAGTTCTATTTATGTGCTGTCACCAAAAGATAAATAGTAATAGTTATTCCATTACAACCTCTTGTATTTCTTATAATACTAAATTCTAATACACTATTTGTAATCATCATTACATTATACTAAATATGCCTTAATAAAAATATTTAAGATTTAAATCTTCATCTCTCAACGAAAGCCTTGTAGTTTAAGTAGCATATTTTGATACACAAAGTGCTTTAGAGTCTAAGGAGAGAAGTTCAAGTTGTGGAGTTAGCAACATAAAAAAAAAAAAAAAAATCTCTTTGTCATTGTAATTGTTGAATAATATATATATATATATAAAAGCTATTATTGACCATATCAAAGGAGACAATATATTTCTTATGGCCTTAGTGTAAGGGGGTCAATTGCCAAAATTGACAATTCTTGACTATTTAATGTACGTAGGGACTTAATACTAGGTAGGGGAAAACTTAACTAGAGAAGAGGGAAATGCTACGATATATCTTTGCATGGGTCTTCTCAAAAAAAAATTCTTGACATGGGAAATGCTACTCATATCCATATATGATTGGAAATTAGGCCAAGTAAATGCGTGTATGATTTATAGGATTGGATAAAATTTAGTGTCTCCTCAAGATCCAAAAAAGGTACACTTATCTCTTCAAATCCCATCCCCATGGCCAAGCTGGATTGGCATAAATTATGAATAATAGTGGCGAGTCCTCGATTATCCATTTTGACTGGCTACTTAGAATATATATGGAGAGTAATTATGAAGATGGTAAAATTGCAAAATTAATCTTATCCACACCCGAATTTACCAGCTTAATTACCTATTCAGCCAAAATCAAATGAGGAGTTTTTGAAAACAAAAGGGGGAAGGAATCTAAACAAGACTTGCTATTATCTTTTTTGTCCTGCGATCAGGGCCTATATAATCTTAGTTCCCTCATTTTAAATCTTGCATTCGCAAAACACAAAAATTATTATAAAATCAGATCAAATGGAAATCCAAGCACTTCTAGGCCTTAGCTTGGCATTCCTCTTCTTTTCTGGTCAAAATTCTCATTTCCTTTCTCTCTTTCTCCTTGAGTTTTCTTTTTTCTATTTATTTATGCTCATTCACTTTTTCTTTGTGAAATTTTATTGTATTCCTTTTTGTAATTAACTACTGTATAAGTAAACTATAACAATATATCTTTTATAAAGTATACAATTAACACGGTGTTTGTAAGATTTTGGACACCCTCTCCTTGTAAGCCATTTTTCAAAAGTATGGTCTACCAATGAGTATGTAACAATAAAGATTATTTAATGCTCTTTACTTATGTGTGTAGGGGCTCACTCAGTGACATTGACATTAACAAACAAGTGCTCCTACACAGTATGGCCAGGAACCCTAACCGGTGGTGGAGGGGCACAATTATCATCAACCGGTTTTGAGCTAGACACCGGAGCTTCAACAACCCTTGATGTTCCCGCTACATGGTCGGGCCGAATATTTGCTCGAACTCAATGCTCCACTGACAGTACCGGCAAGTTCTCTTGTTTAACAGCCGACTGTGCCTCTGGCCAGGTTGCATGCAATGGCGCAGGTGCCATCCCACCAGCATCACTCGTAGAATTCACTTTATCCGGCTCTGGTGGAAATGATTTCTATGATGTTAGCCTCGTAGATGGGTTCAACTTGCCTTTATCAATAACCCCACAAGGCGCAGCCAGTTGCCAAAGCACGAGCTGCCCGGGGAACGTAAACAGTGTATGCCCGTCAGAGCTAGCAGTGACAGGACCTGGTGGAAGCGTGATTGCTTGCAAGAGTGCATGTTTGGCTTTGAATCAGCCACAATACTGTTGCACTGGCGCTTTTGGTACCCCGGCTACATGTCCACCTACCAACTATTCCATGATTTTCAAGAACCAGTGCCCTCAGGCTTATAGTTATGCCTATGATGATAAAACTAGCACATTTACGTGCCCTACTGGAGCTAATTATCTTATCACATTCTGTCCTTAAGCTGGAAGCAAACGAATTATTCCTTGTACACTAATTGACAAGAAATAAAATCATTTTTTTTTTTTGTGGTAATTAAATAAGTAATGCTACAGACACAACCTGAGATGATCACAGTATTATTTAATAATGGATTGTTTGAACATGGTTAAGTACTTCAGTCATCTTTGAAAGTAGGACATGGTTTAAATCCTGAAATTAAAGGTTTAAATCCTGAAATTAAAGGTTTTAACATTCTTCAAAATTTTGATTAGCTTCAACTGTACTGGTTTGCAATGGAATGTTTCTACCTGATGAAAGAAGTTGGATGTGAATTGAACCAGACAAGTCATCCTTTAAAATAATAACTGGCTTAGAATCAAATGGAGAAACAAAATTTTCAGCTATGGTAAGGCAAGACGCTCAAATGTATTATGGTGAAAATCTCAAGTTTGTTGAGGAGGAAGAGATTGTGGTGAGCAATAATTGACTTTGTACGATGAAGTGTACGGTTATGTCCTGGAAAGAGGATGTGCTAAAATCACACATTTTTACATGAAGGAACAGTATTACCTACATCTATGGCAAAACCAACTTTTGTTAAAATACCAATTCTTCAAATGTTTAAATTATTAAGAAATTATGAATTTTAGTTACTTAACCATAATTTCAACACTCTCTCTAAGCTCAAACTCTTTTTTAATTGGTGGGGCCTAACACGTGAGATTTTTAACATTTTAAATGGGAATTAGAGTGAAAACAGAATTAAATTCTCTCAGAAGTTTAAGCTATTGGTAAATTGTGAATTTAATCACTTAAACATAATTCTAACTGTTCTCATCTGTAAAACCTTTTGGAGAGGCATTGAAGTTTCACAAAAAGGACAGGCCAGATTGGCATTAATCACTCTTTATTTTTGACTAAGAGAATCAATCACTTAATACATGCTTAACAACTATATGCTAGAATAAGGAGAAGTTGTTATCTTACTTCCATTGAAACAATACAATCTATGAGTTATTTATTTAATATCTGTTTTGATAATGGTTCTTGCTATTTACATGTGCCATTTATGGCTATCCCCTATTTTCATGACCAATGAGTGTCTAGTTGGGAGCATAAGCTGCCCTAATATAAACAAACATCCATTGTTAGGATTAGTGCCCTAAAATCTTATTGTACAATGTTGTGTATGATATTATGTATAACATTATGTTATAAATAATGAAATTGTTTTATTATCTAAAATAATAGTAACATGAATATTTGGACATTATCATATAGTCCTTGTAATACATAATATGTGATTTATGTGATTAGTCACAGAATATATAAATCACAAGTTATTTGTAAACTCAAAACCTTAGTTCGTAGTCGGTGATGAAATTGGGCATTTCATCTGTGAAAACTATAACATGTCAACTAAGATGGTTTGTCTTGATCATGGAAGTAGAGATTTCTAGTTGATATGTTGATGTGTCTTAAGTGTGTAAGACATATTGAACTAAACCGCCGTGAGATTAATTATTCTATTAACAACTGTCAACTGAATAATAAATTTCACAACTTTAATTTATATGAACTCTCAATCCTGAGAGAATAGTGAACCTGATCATGAAATATAAGTTGCTTTGATATATCAAGAATGAAATCTAATTCAGCGGTTAAATTCTTAGTATGTTGGGCAGCCACACGTAGTGCTAAAGGAACACATATCTACAAGATGGAATTTATAGTCTCTTTGTAAATCAGCAATAATCGGCGAAGATTCATATAGTTAGGCTTAAGATGTGCCAATCAGCACTCCAACAGTGCCGATTGCCCATCATTCTAACAGTCCTTGTTCTGTTTAGTTTTATGATTTTAATATTGTTTTACTCAAATTTTGCTCTATTGAAGGTCCCTATACAATAAGATTGTTTTAAATTCACATTGATTGTTGAATTAGGAGCATTCAGCCATGCCTCATTCATTTTTTTTAAAAAGAAAAGAAAAGAAAAAAAATATCATAATCATCTTTTCAAAAAAAAAAATCAAGATTTCCAAAAATCATGCATCCAATTCTAAATTAGGGTCATTCGATCATTCCTCATCCATTTCAAAAAAAAGAAATCATCTTTTCCTTAAATATCAAGGTTTTCAAAAATCATGCATCAATTTGCAAACTCAGGGCACTCGACCATGCCTCATTCATTTTCAAAAAAAGAAAAAAAAAAAAAAAAAAGATCACCATCATCATTTTTTCAAAAAAAATCAAGATTTCCAAAAATCATGCATCCATTTGTAAACTAGGGGCATTCATCCATGCCTCATCCATTTTGAAAAGAAAAATTATTTTTTCCTCAAAAGTCAAGGTTTTCAAAAGCATGCTTTAATTTGCAGACTAGGGGCATTCAACTACAGCTATGCCTCATTTAGGTAAGATCACCCATGTCAAAACTTGTCAAGTAAATTCAAACCTTTGCATCACAAAGCTTCATTAGGTAAACTCCAAACCTTTTTGGATCAAGCTATTACAAGAATAAGTTCATACATATCAAAGTCATCAAATGCAAAGATCAAAGAGTGGTAGTTCATAAGTTATACAAGTTATAAAATATTCCCTTGAGATAAATTTAATGAGTTTGGTTATTCAAAGTGTTAGGCCTAACTATTTTAGTAAAGAGTTACTAAAGTTTATATTTTATGAAATTTGATTTCATAAATATATATGAATAACTTAAAGGATTAAACCAGGAACTTAAAGGATTAAACCAGGTACTCAAGGATGAAGATGTAGTAATTTTCAAAGTAGCAATTATATATTATGACTTTGCATTACTACAAATATTTTAATGAAGGAGTTACTTGTTTAAATAATAAAGTCTTGGGATTTAATTTTATTAATAAAGTCTAGAGTGCTATTATATTTATATAGTGGTATTAAATATAACTAATGGTAACTTTAGGTTTGTCAAAAGTTGACAGATATGCCTGAAGCCCATTGGAGTTAGAGTTTTATTTGTCCCTTTGGTCCCATCCCAAGCAAAGCCCAATTAGGCTGGCCCAAAAGATTAGCCCAATTAAATAATCAGTTGTTTATTTAATAAGAGTTATTGTTGGGAAATTTAGACCCCAGTTTTATTGAATTAACAAGTTTTAAATCCAAGTTGTTAATTAGATTTATTATGAATAAACCTTGTTAAAATAAACAAACATCAATATCATATCAATATTATACACAGCAGAAAAGTATGTACTAGTTTCATAGTAAAAAACCTGAGGGAAAACCTTCCTGAAAAACAATTCATTATAGTAAAGAGAAGTTTCAGATTTAGTACAAAATTTTTGTCCCTAGACTCTACAATCCTCGTAGATGAACTCACAGCAGAAACCTTCTACCACTTCAGAACTTCTAAACTCTTCAATATATGAACGCCACCCTTTTGATGGACGAATCCCAGTACGTGACTAACCAATGATGCATGACTCCTAGTACGTGACTAAGTCACCAACTTAAAGAAAATTGTTGGCTACAAAGTTCTTCACTTCTTTAATAATGAAGATCAAGAAGCAATTGGTTATAAAACTCTAAGGCGCAAAGACGCACTAGCTTTTGCATGTATTCTCCTTATATTCTCTTATGTGACGGCCTTTTAAATAAGCTTTATATATGTATAGGGTTATGAAAAAAGAAACCCTACACATACATGTCAGCATGGACCGAAAATCATATCTGAAAATCTGAATTTTGTAATTCTCGATAGATACAGTTGTCAAGCTATCTGTCGAGTCTCGATAGATAGTATCTATTAAGCAGCTGTTGAGCTTTAATGAATCAACACTTATTCACTTATTTCTTGAACAGCTTTACATGGTTTCAAAAATAGACTTGAACTCTTGTTCATTGAAGTATTAAACACATCCTAAATCTACTCAAATACAAGTAAAGTGAGTTTTGCCGAAGAATTAGCCAATTCTAAATGACATATGTTCCTAACATGAATCACATATATCCTAATAATCTCCCCCCTTGGCAATCCATGACAAAACCATAATAGACAAATGAACATATGAGAAAAGTCACAAATCACTCAACTCATACTCACTTGTTGAATATAATAAAATCTATTCTAATACAAACTCTTGAAAATCTTTGCAAGAGGAGAGTTCATGGCAAGGAAGACTTTGACAATCTGTATTTCTGAAACACTTGAAACAAAACTTATCACGGTATCTTAGTGTGAAATAAAAATAAAAAATTGCATACAAGTAATAAGAAGCATGTGTATAAAGATAGAAAAGAAACAACACATGTAGAGATAGGTGAAAAAGACATACATCATATATGTATATATATATATATATATCAAAGATGACAATGTATGTAGCATGGACACAAGACTGGTGTATAAGAAGAAGAAGCTAAAAGAAGCTCCTACGACAACAATGAGGTAAACACTCCCCCTAACAAGATGAAACACAACTCCTCCTTACAAGGGCACGTATTTCTCCCCTTAACTTATAGAATCTTAAAAAAGAAGCCACAAATTCTCTTCCTTTTTGTCATGATTGACAAAGGGTATAGGAAGCTATAAAGTTTCACCCGAGAAACATAAATATGATCAAGGGGGCAAAAGAAATCCATATAAATGCATGAATATAATGAAACAAGATACTATAGATGACAAGATAATAGAAACATGCAAAACATATGAAAAAATAATGCATGCAAGAGGATCTCGATAGATCGAGAAGTTGTCAAGAAACTATCGAGTAGAAGCCAACCTCGATGGATCAAACAGCTATCGAGCATCCAACAAGCAGAGATAAACTTTCTTGATGGATTGAGAATCTGTCAAAAACTATTGAGACAAAGTCTAGAAATCTCGATGGATCGAGATTGCGTTAACTTCTATCAAGAAAGAAGACTAAAGGAGCTCGATAGATAGCTTAGCTATCAAGAGGTATCGAGAAGATGTTGAGATTGCTTAAAGCAGTTTTTCAAAGAAGAGAAAAACACAAACATGAATACAATCAAACATGCTACTCAACCAAAGATTCAAACAACATTTTAAACTCTCAAAAACATCTCTCAACAAGAAGAAATGTCAAGCATTTAGGTCCAAAACACACACACACACACACACACACACTAAACAAGTCTAACCGATTTTATATTTCAAAAACAAGTTAAGACAGTTTAGTGAATATACATTAACACAAGTATTCCTTGTGATGGCCAAATCACATTGTATTTGCACATGTATCAAAAGTAGCAAAGAATATTGCGTGTTGTGTGTGAAAAATATTGCAAGATTGCATAAGCGTTTACATGTTATGACGATTTGAGATATGAGCAAATTCATTTTACTCACACACAATCATAACTGCTTGATGAGAATTATCACCTTTAAGATACATCTTATAACTCCCACATCTCCTAGAAGACATGCTTGCAATCACATTTAAAGTATTTTTATTCTTTTTGATTTAATATCTCTTTGCATATTTTCTTTTATTAAGCATATCATGCATGAGCATATAAGAGAGGGAGAAAAGAAATACCTAATTATGTTAAACTTTTGACATTACACTTTTGTTATGCCGAAGTATACATATGTCATTTCATGATTGGAGGGCAACAGTGATGAGATGGTTATTTATGCATTTCTCTTAGGATTTTCTAATCCTACCCGTTAAAAAAAGTGATACGAGTGTTAAGTACAAGAGATTATTTGATCTTACTCATCACAAACATGAGCCACAAAGCTCACTTGCTTAGTTGTGTATAAAGATGCTCATCTAAGCTGCAAAAGATAAAAAGTTTAGAAAACTTTGCTTCAATAGCCATCCAAGGTACACAAGTACCAATATACAAAAACACACATTGTTTTTGTATTTTTCTGATTTTATTATTATTTTGAAAACAAAACAAAATAAGAATTAAAAAAAAAAAAAAAAAAAAAAAAAAACTAGACAAACAACATGAAAGCATGATGCATATGCATGAAAGCCATGTGTGCTCATTTTCAAACAGCTTTTCCGCGTTCACAAAAGGATTTTTTTTTCTTTTTAATGTATTCCACTGTGGTTTTTGTAACTGTTAAGTATTTCTATTTTCTACCACATCTTCTTGACTTTCAGGCCATGTGTCGACGTTCCCATCAGGCCCATAAGATATTATTACACAAACTGGGATGTTGCACAATTGTGAGAGTTCATTGGCTTTCTTCATCACAGTAGGTTTCTCTTCTTGTATGATGTTTCTCTAGCTCTTTGGCTATTTTGCGGCTCATGTTGTTCTTGTTCAGCCCCCATTGAATTGAAAGCACTAACTAGAAGTCACTACAACAAACATAATCTTTTTCAACTGTTGAAAATTCACATATGTATATTTGCAGTTGACATAACTGTTGAAATAAGTGATAAGAAATTCACACATGTGTTTCCACAATTGGCATAGTTGTTGAAATAAGTGGAAAATAATTGAAGCAAATTTCACGTGCCAACTGATTAAATAGGGATAATTTATATTAATGGTTGGATGAATGTTGAAAAAAAGAAATGAAATATTTTAATCAACAGGTTATAAATGTTGAAAATAAAAACATAGAGCTTATATAGGTATTTTATTATTAAATATTTTTATCCTACAATTGCTCTCTCTCTCTCTCTCTCTCTCTCTCTCTCTCTCTCTCTCTCTCTCTCTCTCTCTCTCTCTCTCTCTCTCTCTCTCTCTCGTTATTTTCTAGGCAACCAAACAAAATCCAATCACTCCTCTCTCTCGCTCTATATCTCGCTCTCGCTCTCATTCTCTCATAGATCTTGGCGGTCAATTTTCCTGTTATTTTCAAGGCAACCAAACAAAATTCAATCGCTTCCTCTCTCTTGTTCTCGCTCTCTCATAGTTCTTGGTGGTCGATTTTCCTGTTATTTTCTAAGCAACCAAACAAATTCTAGATTAGGCTTCTTTTTTTTTTTTTTTTTTTTCTCAATTTCGTTGTTTTAAAAACTTATTTATGATCAGTTTGTTTTTCCTTAGACTCAAATTTTGGCCATGCTCAGTTATTCGCTTGGAAGATTTTGAATTGTTGTGGTTTTTGTTCTCGAATTTGAAATGTGTTGGAGCATTTTAATATTAATTAATTAAAATGAATAAATATTACAACTTAAATGTAAAGATGTGGGAGTGAAATGGAAGATGAGGATTTAGTGAAAATGTTTAATCCCACATTGAAAAGGAGAGAGACTATTTTATTCTTTTTAATTGTGGTGATTAATGGGCTAATATGAATTAAATCAGATATTGGGCTAGATACGTGCGCAAGAGGGAGGTGAAGGGTGGAGCACCGATTACAAAGTTTAGCCAACTTAGGGCTTGAATCTCCTTAAAGAGAGTGAGTGTCACGTCTCAGTCCAAATAGTGCTGTATAATTTTTCTTCTTTAAATTAATAATATTCAAAAGTATTGTTCAGTTTCTCGTTGTGTTATTTCCAATATTATTGTGTTTGCACCAACAAAATGCTTTGTCAAAATTGAATTTGTGGTTTTGTTTATTGCGTGCTTTCAATGTGATTACAAGTGCATTGGGAGTTTAGCTTAATGAATGGTTAAGGAGGTTCAAATTTCACTATCTGTGGGATTGAAAGCTAGAACACCCGTGAGTTCAAATTACAAGTGCTTGGTAAGTTCTTTAGCTGAGGGTGAGAGATGCATCTTTGAGGGGCGCTCTCAAAAAGAGATTTGGGTGTTTAGGCACCTCTCTTTTGGGTAATTGTGTGGAGTCACCACTTATTTTTTATACAAAAAAATAAAAAAAAATAAAATACAATTACATGTCCAAAAATACCTCACATTCATTAATTGATCATACAATTACATCTTGGTAGAATAACTTCGCAAGGCTTTGGTCCTAATACGTTCTATGTAAAAATTACAAAGTTTTGATCTCAGTTATAATCTACCAAAACAAAAGATGAAACACTAATTTACTATCCAAAAACCTAAGTTCAAGGGCTGGGTTACATAATGGGAAGATGTTTGGCACCAATTCCGTCTAGACAAAGTCGGGTCTTCTAGACTTTAAATGACCATTAAATACCCATATCCAAAGTATGAAATGTTATGCAACAGATGCTATGTCAAATCCTAGATCTAGGGTAAAACTTTTATTCAAGAACCTTAGATCTGCTTTTATTTTGTGTGAAAAATTTGATGAGAATAGTTAATGAAAAATATAATTTTGAGTTTTCATAAAAGAAAAAAAAAAGAATGAATTTAAAATAAAAATTCAGATCTGATTGGATTTTTTAGTGTGGGAAAAAACATATTTTTATTTTGAAAACACAAATTTTTTATTGAAAGATGCAGATATGATTTTGATTAAAAAAAAACAGTCAGATTTTTATTTTAAAAAGATGCAGATCAGATTTTTTATTTAAAACAGACCAGATTTTTATTTGAAAAAATGCAGATCAGATTTTTTGTTAAAAACAGACCAAATTTTTATTTGGAAAATGCAGATCAGATTTTTTATTAAAAACAGACCAAATTTTTATTTGGAAATGCAGAACAGATTTTTTTAATAAAAACAGAGCAGATTTTATTTGAAAAAATGCAGATCAGATTTTTTTATTAAAAACAGACCAGATTCTTATTTGGAAAAATGCAGGTCAGATTTTTTATAAAAAACAGACCAGATATTTATTTGGAAAAATGCAGATCAGTTTTTTATTTATTTATTTATTAAAAACAGAGCAGATTTTTATTTGAAAAAATGCAGATAAGATTTTATTAAAAACAGAGCAGATTTTTATCTGAAAAAAGGCAGATCAGATTTTTTTATTAAAAACAGACCAGATTTTTATTTGGAAATATATAGATCAGTTTTTTTTATTAAAAACAAAGCAGATCAGATTTTATTAAAAGCAGAGCAGATTTTTATTTGAAAAAATGCAGATCAGATTTTATTAATAAAATTTAGACCAAACTTTAAGAAAAAAATTCAGATTTGGTTTTACTTTGAAAAAGAAACAAAGTGAAAAAAAAATACAGATCTGACTCTCAATAAAAAAAATGAAGAAAACTTGCAAATTTGATTTTAGTTATTTTTAAAAAAAACACAAAGAAAAATTCCAGATCTAAAATTCTAAGCCAAGACTCAACCCTAGATCTAGACATGTTCATCAATTAATCATGTGAAAACTTTTGAAAGCAAAAGCGAACATTTGATGACATATGAGAAACATGATTATTTAAACACAAAAGAAAACATCATGTCCATGGAAACTAAAACATATATGAAAGCATGTAATGGAAACAAAGTTAGAGATATACCTACATGAACTTAATCCTCAAGGAAAGAGTTCCTCAAAGAAAAACAATTTTGTTTTTTTTAAGGATTTAAGTGAAGCCTCTTAACAAAAAAGAAGTTCCTAAAGCAGGGCTTCCAAAACTTCTTTAGCATAAGGGGAGAGAAGTAAAAAAAAAAAGAAGGGTCAGAAAAATGCCAGAAAAAGGAGGGTTAAAAAAAAAAAAGGTCTTGAATGTTGGGAGGCCTCCCCTATTTATAGAGGTGTTAGTTGCTTAGAAAATAAGCTATGTTTGCTTAACAATTAAGTCCAATCAGCTTAAAAAATAAGCAAAAAACGTATGGAGAAAATCCTAAAAAAAAGAGATTTGGATAAGAGTAAGCCGATTTTTCATATCAAAACAAGTTTTAGTATTTTGATCATATCTTTTTACTCAAAATTCGAATAGCTGAAGGAGAATTCGAAGCCTTACAACTTTGCCAGAAATAGCCTAGTCCGAATTTTAAGTTCTACTATGCCAAAAGTGCCTTGGAACGTGAATCTGAAATTTGCTACTTGATTAGCATGTTTTTGAAGTGTTTTGCAACTCTAAAACTGTATTTGGACAAATTTAAGAGTTATTTTCATGATAAAAATCATTCCAAAGTGATAATTAGAACTTTTAAAATAATTATTTTGAATATAATTATCCTAAAAGCCTAATTATCTACAGTCTTTAAATATTATCAGCTTATTTGTTTAATCCCATGCAACAAATCTCATTTTAAGAAAAATACTTAGCAAATCAAAAAAATTCATTTAATTAATTTTAATCATTAACTAATCAAAATTAATTTCAATTAATGACAGGTGATCGGTTTCACCCCATACAATGTATGCAGACCATGAAAATAGAATTATGATATGCAATGAGTGAATTAATGCATGTAATGCAACTAAGATTTTTTTGGGTATATGAATGGTCATTCTAGCCATCTTTCAAGATTAAATTATGGGTGCAAAATCAAGTGACTACAGAATGCCCCTCATTGACAGAGCTTGCAAAGCGAATGTCAATGTAACTAATTTTAGTAGCCATGATTTAATCGAGGTTAACTTTTCAAATATTACCTAGCTCTAGAACGTAAAACCTTGGGACATAGAACTAGTGTTTTGTTGTTTTGAAAAATGAGAGTTATGAATACTTAATTTACTTGATAAATGATGAACCTGAATTAAATCTTGAAATCTGAGGTGATTGAGAGGCTTCTTTATCTCAGTTTGAATCTGGGGGCGATTAAGAGGCTTCTTATCTCAATCTGAATCTGGGGCGACCAAGAGGCTTTTCTATCTTGATCTAAATGGGAGGTGACCGAGAAGCTTCTCCATCTCAGTTTGAACCTAAGGTGATTGAGAGGCTTCTCAATCTAAATCTGAATTTATGGCGACCAATAGGCTTCTATATTTGATCTGAATTTGAGGTGACTGAGAGGCTTCTCTATCTCGGTTTGAATCTGGGGCGATTGAGAGGTTTCTCCATCTCAATCTGAATATGGGGTGACCAGGAGGCTTTTCTATCTTGATCTAAATTTGAGGTAACCAAGAGGTTTCTCTATCTCGGTTTGAACCTAGGGCGATTGAAAGGCTTCTTTATCTCAATCTGAATATGGGATGACCAAGAGGCTTCTCTATCTTGATCTAAATCTAAGGTGATCGAGAGACTTTTCTATCTCAGTATTAATAGGCCAAGAATGTATTGACCCCTTGTGATATATTAACCAATTAATTAGCCAAGTTAATTAATTAATTCAATTAACATGCAAAACGCGTGGTAGCACAAACAAATAACCAACTAAGTTAAATGCAGTGAAAAATAAAGTTGACATGGTGATTTATTTACGAATGAATAAAATCTCCAAGACAAAAACCCCACCGGGTGATTTTGAGGTCACCACTCCCAACAATTCATTATTATCACAATAAGCGGTTACAAGTAAAGGAATCTCAGTATCTTATACCAACCTACACTTGAATTCTTACCCCAATGCACAATTAGACTTGTTCTGTAGTGACAATATCTCATTTTTAATGCACAACTTCTAATACGTGACTAACTAATCGATGCACGGATCCCAGTATGCGGCGTACTAATTTGCACAAATCCAAGTATGTGACTAACCCACCAACTTGAAAAGGATGTTGGCTGCAAAGTTCTTCAATTCATCAACACGATGAAGATTACGAAGCTCCTTGATTAAAAAACCACAACAAACAAATGAACATATTAGAGAAGTCATAAATTACTCAACTCATACTCACTTATTGAATACAATAAAATCTATTCTAACACAAACTCGTGAAAAACTATATAAGAAGAGAGTTCATGGAAAAAAAGACTTTGACAACTTGTATTTTTGAAACACTTTAAACAAAACTCATCACTACATCTTAGTGTAAAACAAAAATAAAAGATTGCATACAAGTAATAAGAAGCACGTGCATAAAGAGAGAAAAGAAACAACACATGAAGAGATAGGTGAAAGAAAGTAATAACAACCTCAATATATATGATAATAATAAAGTACAAGGTTTGCTATCATAATGTAAGAACAATGTATCTAAAAAGAAAGAAAAGAAAAGATACAAAAAGTCCTCACCACATCACTCAAAAAATAAAAAAACTTCCCCTAACAAAAATATCTCATATACTAAATCTTCCCCTAAGTACACGACTACTCTCATACCCAAAACTACTCCCTCCTTTTGTCACGAATGACAAAGGGTAAGTCACTGAGAAGCAGTCATCTCCTCATCACCAAAAGAGCTAACACCATCATCCTCATTAGCATTACCACCATCAGAGTTACCATCATTGACCTCGTCTTCAAAAGCTTCTAGAGAAAGAGAGGGAAAATCTACGAAGCCACAAAGGTGAGCCTGTCGTCGTGCAATATGACCGACACAGGTGTTCACTTGACACAAATTATCACTGAGAGTGTCAAGGCGAGCATCCATGCATTGAAATTGCGCTATGATCGCCTCGAAGGTCACACCACCTACAGAAGAAGAAGGAGCGGATGTGGATGGATCGGAAGAAGCCGAAGGAGTTGCCATCTTGGTTTGTGGCCGCTTTGGTCGAAGTTAGGCCTCGCTCCGTATAACGGTTGCTGCATTAATGGCACACATGACAAAGAAGTGATCTGACATAGGATAGGAGATAAAGAAGTGGCGAATGATCCGCGTGATAGCATAAGGAAAGATAAGCTTACCATAGGTCACCGCATCCTTATAGATATCTATAAGGGAGAGTATAAAGTGAAAGGAAAAGTCAATGGTAATCCTCTCAAGGAGGGACAACAAAAATCTAGCATGAGGCTAAGTAATCGAATTATAGTGAGACAAGGGATTTAAAAAAAATGTCATCACCATATTCAGAAACCTCGAACCTTTGGCAAAGGTCGAGCAAGGGGTGTTTTGACAACCACACCAAGATGAAGCTGTCTCACAGAATAGAGACATGAGCTCGTCTTTTGACACAGTCTTAAGACGACGATAGTAGGGTAATTAGGATTCGCTACTCTCAGAACGTGTAGCACCTCGGATATAAGATTCGGAGTGACTATAATATGCATACCTCTAATAAGAGTAGAGAACTGAGGTACGGTGTAATTGAATCTGTGCATATTAGAGTAAAACTCTTGTATGATCACAGAGGGATAAGTGACTGAGACGACATAAAGGGACTCCCAACCCCTACTGTAGATGACAGTGGGAAGGTCAGTGTTGGAAAAATCCAAAAGAATGACTTGGAATTCTGAATGAATGCTGCATCGAGAGAAGTTCTCCGAAAAGTCCTTACGGGCTTTATCATCACGGAACCGAATGTGAGAGGGGGTAGAATCAGAAGAAGATGCCCCAGAATAAAGGGTGTTTCGGGACGGAGTAGACTTACGTTTAGGTGCCATGAGCAGACTAATCGAAAGAAAGAGAGAGAAAGAGAGACAAGTAGAAGAGTACCAACACAATTAATATCATAAGGATAGAAAATGAAGGTATGTATGCATGAAAAATGCATGAACACGTGACATGAAACAACAAAAAAAAAACATTATGGGCTCAGCCTAATCCAAAACTTCCAACACACATAATTTCAACATAGTAAACACACATCTAAAATGCACAAATCATTGTTAAAATGCCAACGTGATGCAGCATAAACAAACATGATCATTTAAGCAAAACCCAACCCAAAATTTTGCAAAAGTCTCATCAATTTTGAAAAACCCCAAAAAATTCTCAAAAACCCAAAAGATAGCTCAAAAGAGATGAAATGCATGATAAATGAGAGAAAATAGATCATACCAGATAAAGAAATCACTCTTGAGGCTGAAGAATGAGTGGAGAAGATGAAGAGGTTGAGTGAGAAGTGTTTGGGAGAGAAAAAAGAGAGTTTTTGTTGAGAGAAATCGGAGAGAAATGAAGAAAAAATCATGCTGAGGCTATATATAGGAAACACGAAGCTCGATGGATCGAGAGGTTTTGAGAGGTGTCGAGCTTTAATTATCGATGGATGGAGCTATTGAGAGGTGTCCACAGCAAAGAGACTTCGATGGATCGAAAAGCTATCAAACAACTATCGAGGAGACAGAAACTATCTTAATAGATCGAGAAGCTATTGAGACAAGTTCTCAAAAGCTTCGATGGATCGAAAATGCGATAGCATCTATCGAGAAAGGAAGATCAAGAGGCTCAATAGATAGCCTAGCTGTCGAAAGGTATCAAGAAGCTATAGAGATTGCTCAAAAATAGTTTTTCAAAGAAGAGAAAAACACAGACATAAATGCTATCAAGCATGCTACTTAACCAAAAATCTAAACAACATTTTAAGCTCTCAAAAACATCTTTCAACAAGAAAAATGACAAGCATTTAGATCCAAAACACACACGCTACACAAATCTAACCAATTTTGTATTTTAAAAATAAGACAAGATAGTTTAGTGAGCATACATTAACACATGTATTCCTTGTGCTGACCAAATCACATTGTACCTGCACATGTATCAAAAGTAGCAAAGAATATTGCGTGTTGTGTGTGAAAAATATCGCAAGATTGCATAAGTGTCTACATGTTATAACGATTTGGGATAAGAGAAAAACAATTTAACTCACACACGATCATAATTGCTTGATGGGGACTATCATATATAAAGCACGCTTGCAATCCAATAACTCCCACATCTCTTAGAAGATACGCTTGCAATCATATATAAAGCATTTTAATTCTTTTTTCTTTAATTTTCTTTGCATATTTTCTTTTAAGCATACCATGCATGGGCATAAGAGAGAGAGAGAGAGAGAGAGAGAAGAAATACCCAATGATGTTAAGTTTTTGACATTACACTTTTGCTAGGCCGAAGCATACAAATGTCATTAACATTGCACTTTTGCTATACCATAATATATAGATGTCATTTCATGTTTGGTGGACAACAATGGTGAGATGGTTATGTATGCCTTTCTCTTAAGATTTTCTAGTCCTTCTCGTCAAAAAGAGTGATATGAGTGTTAAGTACAAGAGATTATGTAATCTTACTCATCACAAACACTAGCCACAAAGCTCACTTGCTTAGTTGTACATAGATGTGTTCATCTAAGCTACAAAAGATACAAAATTTAGAAAACTTTGTTTCATTGGCCATCCAAGGTACACAAGTACCAATGTACACAAAACACACTATTTTTTAATTTTATGAATTTTCAATTTTTTTATTTTTATAAAAAAACAAAATAAAGCAAAATTGAAAAAAACAAATAAAAACATGTTAAACAAAACATAGCATAAAACTAGACTGACTCAAAACAAGAAAGCAAAGCATACAAGTAATGCATAAACAAAAAGAGAGGGAGAGAGCAAAGTGACTAAAACACTTAGAGCCTTTTTCCTTCCACACCTTGGAAAAACCTTTTCGTTTCACAAATCCTTGATCCGGCGGTGAGGGGGAAGAATTGAAACCATTAAAATTCGAAAGGAACATGAAAACTTTGAGAAGATCTCCAAAAGGAGCAAGAGAGGATGGAAACTAATTTTAGTTTCCTGATGAGATCATATTGTTGCTTTGTTGAGTGGTTAATCACTTATAGCAATTAGGTCGATTATGACTAGTCACTCTACAGTGATGATAGAGATGTTGCTTCTTCTACCTAGAATTTTGGTTATTGCCCTTCTTAGTCCTAGGGTTTTTTGTCTCTTTCTTATCAAGCTTAAGGGGTGCTCCTAAAATAGATTTACCCTTATTTATGTTCTCACAAAATAAAATAGTTTTCACATCATTATTCTCAAATTCAATATTATCAGTAGGAGAAACAAACACAATAGTACTGGAAGAAGCAATATTAAGAGAAGAGAAATCATACCCTGAACCAGTTCGATCAGAACTAGATTTTTGAAGGCTTAGCATTTCATCAGGCTAAGCATTTCATCAAGCTTTGCATTTGAAGTCCTCTCCAATTGAGCTCTGACTTGGAACAACTCTGTGTTAGGTTTTAGATCCCTGTAAAACTATTGAAAGACAAGATTGTTTAACCTAATTAATTAACTAAGAGAATACTTAGGTTTATTATTCAGATCTAGGTTAACACAATAAAGTTATATCATGTAAAGCAGCGGAAAATAAAGAACACAAAGATCTAATGATCCAGGAAAACCAAACTGGTAAAAAACCTAGGAAAGATTTAACCTAGCTAACCTCAAGGTAAAAAATAGATCCATTGTGAAAGAATTGAAGTTTGTAGAATAAAACTTAGACCACTAACATCCTATTACTACCTTGAGTAGAAAACTTACTACCACAACCACATGATAGCTCTGAGTCCACAGACTACTTCTTTCTTTGATTTGCAACAACCACAAGTTCCCACACTTGTGACTTTAAGACTCCACTCAAAGGTTTTAGATCTTCTTGAAGGTTCTTTATGTAGCAACTGAAACCACTATCAAGTTCTTGATGCAAATCTTGATCTTGATAGCTCTATGTATGTGTATGAAGATAAACACCTCTCAAGTCTCACAAAAAATTCATCACACACAACTCAACAAAGACTCTAGAGAGCTTTTGAGTACAAAACCCTAGATATACAAAAGAGGCACCCTCTTCTCTCTCTTAAAAGCCTTATAAAAACATGCTTAGGATTTCTTTTATATACTGGAAGAAGTAGATCTGAAATCCTAATCCTTTTTGGGCTTAAACTGCTGTTTGGGCCTTAATTAAAATTCTGCAGATATGACTTTCGATCAGTCGAGCCTGTCTTTCGATCGATCGAACCATGCAGTTTTTGAACTCTTTTTTTTTTACAGCTTGTATGTTCTTGAATCTTGACTGGTATCATCTTAAGCATTGTCTAATAATACCTATAGACTTTAGGATCTATATTTCGATAAGTTTGTGTTCACGATTTGCCAATTGTTCTAAACTTTTGGAACCTAACAATCTCCCTCATTGGCAATTCATGACAAAAGTTACATACAATATGAAATGCTCAAATACAAGAACAACCCAATACAATAAAATTCCCAATTACACATTATTGCCCAATTTACAATTCAACCTAACTACTATCTATCAGTTGCAAAAGTAAACAACAACTTTGAATGAATTAACCTGTAAATTCCTGAAACACTAAACAAACCATAAACGCATGTATGGAAAATACAAGTAAACCAAAATAAAACACAGTATAAAAACAAAAGTAAACTAACTCTACCCCTTAGTTAGATACATCAAAAACTTTTATTGTCTTTGTAAGAGACCGCGCCCCTGGCCCGTTTTAATGGAGTGTGTTGGGCCAAACCCACATGAATGGGTGGAGTCGTATTATTGCCTCTCAAAATGGAGGTTCGATTAGTTATATTTTTCCCTTTAGAATAAGGGTTTTACAATGAAGTCGCCACTTATTTAATTATTGGAAAAATAAGAAAACCAAAATTGAAAAATTCCTCATTTTGTTAATTTTCAATTGAATTTACATTGGTTATAGAAAAATTACATGACTTTGGTTCTAGATACAATCTAAAATTAAGTACATGGCTTTGTTTCCTAGTTACAATCTAAAAATTGAAAATTACGAGGTGGGAAGGTGTTAGGCACCCACCTTGCCCAATAAAACCGGTCTTCTAGACTATGGTGGCCAACATTTATATCTATCATCCAATATGTCAATCAATTTGCATGTTGAATTTAAGGTGTGTGCATGTGATGAACCCTAATTCAATTTATTAAACATTGCATTTGGATTGAAAAATGAATTCTAGTGAATGTGTGTGGATGGTGATATCCTAGATTCAAAGATTTGAAAGAATTATGAAACAAACATGTTTTTTTATATTTTTTATGTGGATTTAAGATCAAAACTAGTGCTTATATATGAATATGTGATGAACAACAAGAACATATGAAGAACACATAAGAACATTCAAACATATTCAAGAGAATTTAAATAATTACTATCATGCTTTAATCCTAAATTCTTATCATGACAACACAAAAAATAAGTTAGGGAAATAGATTATACCTTCATGCAAGATCCTTATGGTGGATGAGGAGACTCTTGAGGGAGGTCCCATGGGTGGAGAAAAAGAAGAGTTAGGAGAAGAAGAGTAAGTCTCACTCAATACCTTGAGTCTCTAGAAGACCAAGATATGACAAGACTACTCAACTTCCTAGAACTCAAGAAAGGAGAAGAGAGGTTTTTTTTTTTTTTTTTTTTTTTTTATTGTCTTAGAATGAAGGAGAGTGGGGGTTTATATAGTAGTGATGGAGGAAATATGAATGGAAGGTCATTAATGAGTATTGACAAAGAATCATGAACCTAGACCTCATTTTAGCCTTCGGGGAAATCTGGAGCATTAAATGTAGAGATTGGTGGGAGTGAGGAGCAAGCCAAAATTCAGTTTTCCTGTAGCTGCTGTAACAGCTTGTAGAGCCAACTTCGAAAAATCATATCTGACTCAATTCTGATTGGAATTATCTCGTTCTTGTGCTTAGATTGAAGCCCCGGATGTCTAGTTTCTGAAAAAATTAACCTCATTCACAGATTCAAAATATTCTGAAAGATATCGATGAAATAGTAAGCAGAGATCATTTGTTAGAAAATGGTTTTAGCACAATTAAATTTAATAAGTCCCAAATTAGCTCTCAATTAACATTAAATGGCTCCAATCACTCTCATTTTAGACTTAATTAGTTCCAAATTTACCCTAATTAAAAGATAATTGCACAAATTATTAATTGAATAATTAATGTTTAACTATCTAATTAATTAGGTGTATGTAACTTTACCATAAAATGTAGTCCTAACCAATCAAATTATGACACATCATTAATTTAAAATTGGTTATAATTATAACCAATTGGAATCAATTGTTCATAATTATATAAGGTCAGACTCAATTTGTGATAATGCATTCCGGCTATTAAAACTTGACTTGATGATAACTTTCAATTTGATGGTCCGATTAGGGCTTGTAACCAGTCAATTTGATCGTTACAACATCAAGATCATTTTGGTGAAATGAGATTAAGGATCTAATGACCAGAATCAAGATGCATATTTCCAAGGTAAAATTACCCTTTTACCCTCCAAGTGAGGTTAAATGCGGATTGCAAAATGAGGTGTCAACAGTTTCCCCCATTCAAAAACAATATTATCTCCCCCTAAATGAAACATTTTTAAATCCTTTTCCAAAAAGTTCATCTATTTCTATCCATTTTTGTCACGTATTGACAAAGACAACTTAAACAAAAAGCAAACAGAAAACATACGCATCAAAAGTCAAGAGAATAGAGGCAACTCTCCCTATGAAAAGCAACAACTCCCTCTAAGAACAACAAAGGTTAAAAAAAATCTTTCTCTCCCTATAAAAATAGGAAAAACAAAATAAGTTTTGGGAAAAACAATTTTGGGGAAAATTTAGGAGGTGGGGAAAATTAAAAGAAACAAACCAAACTTAAAAACTAAGTTCAGTTGAGGATACACATGAAGAAAAATATTCTCTCTTTCAATAAATACAAACTTGACACTATGTGACCCATAAACAGTTGCATGAGTAAAGAAAATATTTGCACATTTATTATCTATCATATCTCAAAAAAAAATTTCGCAGTTCACACATATATACTAAAATGTACAAAGGACTCAAAAATTAATTAATCAATTTTTTAGATCAAATTGAGTATCCAATTTAGCAAAGTGTATGCATGTTATGTGTGAAAACAATGAGAGATATAACTGCAAAATTGTAAGATGGATATAGAAAACAATGCTATGCATGTGAATCCTAAACATAAATGATGCATGGAAATTTTTTGTCAAAAACTTAAAAACTGAAAATTTTCCAGTTTCGATCGGTCGAGCATCAATCGAATACTAATTGAGTTAGGCAGAACCTAGACTTGAAAAATATGGAAATTTTCAATTGATCAAAAACACATTCGATCGATCGAAACTCAGAATTTAAAAAAAAAAAAAAACCAGAAGTTTTTCTGCATAATTAGTTTTAAAAGGATTTTTCATGACATGTAATTCATGGAAATGGTTCCAAAAGTTTTCAAAACACATAATCTTCAACTTAAGTTTATCAAAACAAAGTTTTAGATTTTTCTTCTCAAAATTTAAACCAACCCTCGACAAATTTTGCGCCAAACATCACAAAGTTTATAATCTTGGATGGCTAAAACAAATTCACACACAATCATGTACTAAGTTTAGCAAAGAATTACTTGTGTAGTGTGTGCAACTAGCAAAAACATGAGATACATGTGAGGTGATAAGTAGATAGCAATCAATCACATTTTCTACAGAATTCTTCACATAAGTTTGAAAGTGACTATCATCTAAAAGTTACATCATATAACTCTCACATCTCCTAGAAAACAAGTTTGCAATCATGAAAGTTTCTTGTAATACCTCATAATGTACACACAAATTTTATTTCATTTGAATTTATTATAGTCCAATGATGTACACACCAAATTTATTATTAATCCGAGGCTACACTTTATGTTCTTTTTGTGCATGTGCTACATTTTCTCGAGCACAAAATCTTATGATATGCACTAAGGTGTTCATGATTGGCTAGTAAACAGTGGTGAGATAGTTATTTATTCCTTTCTTTTAGGAGTTTTTAGTCCTTGCAATAAAAAATATGTGACTTCAAAATCAAGATCATGTGATCAAAAACTATAAATAATTCCCATACAACAGGCACTACATAGCTAAAACTAGCAAAATGCAATAAAATAAGCTCATCCAAGCTAAACAAGGTACACAAGTATGTTATGTAAAGATAATAAGCCAACCTTGATTACAAATCCATGATATGTAATACAAAAGAAATAAAAATCTTTTTGGTTTCAAAAAAAAATTTTATCACCAAAACTAAAAGCACACATTATGCTAAATGATTAAAATGCATAACAGTGCTAAACTAAGCTATAGAGGGTATACAAACAAGAAATATTAATTTCTTAATTAACTCATGAGTACATGTACATACTAGTACATACTCATACAAAATCACAAATAGTTTAGCACTTATATAACACATACTATTCAAGTTTCTCCACAATGTCAAGCATGTTCTAAATCAAGAGAGAGATATTATAACTCATGTAATCCTCAAAACAAATAAAACAAGACACAAAATAAAATATTTGTCTTTTTGAAAATTTTCAATATTTTTGGATTTTTTCAATAAATAAAACAACCTATAAATAAAACAACTAAAAACAGAAAAAAAAAAATATGTTCACAAACAATTGAAAGAATTAAATCAAGGACAAGTAAACAACATTCACCTTAGCAAGTCTTTTCTCACCCATATAGCACGAGTCTTTGGCTTTGTAGGTGAAAAACCATGAGAATTAGAGTATATTTGAGGAATTACACCAATCTTCTGAGAAAGATTGAAATCCTGCAATTTCCTTCCACAAGCCAACGAGCTTAAATTTTTCAAAAGCATATGAAACAATTTATTTAGACTTATGGTAGGAAAAATATCATCGTACATATCCTAGATTGAAATACAGAATGTTTAAATTTCAATTTATGAAAATTAAAACGAATGTGACCAGAGACACCACAAAAATGACAAACAGGAACAAATTTAGGAACATCAGTATTCCTAACAGCAAATCTAGTCTCAAATTTTGGTTTTTGCAGGAAAAAAGAACAATTTGGTCTAATATAACCAACAACACCACAAAGGTGACAAGTAAGCACAAAAATGGATTTATTATGCTCTCTAACAGTAGGTTTAGACATAGGTTTAGAAACTTCAACGTCCACATCAGAACTTTTACCTTTGTCTAACCTAACAAAATAAGCCTTTACTTTATTATTTCTCTTGAAAGGAGGGATATAAACTTTTCCAGCTTTAGGCTTAAGAGAAACAGAAACACTTCTGTTATCAACAGCAAGCTTGGTATTAGTCAAATTTTCAATTTTAGTTTTAGATTCAACTAACTTTTGTTCCAAGCTTTTCATCTTTTCATATTAAGAGGAAATTTGATTTCTCAAAAATTCATTCTTTTTATTAGATTCATCTAATCTAACAACCAATTCCTCTTTTTCAAGATTACCAATTTTAACTCTTCTTTAAATTTCTTAGCAATTTTCAAAGATTTAGATAATTCCTTACAAAGAGTTTCACAAGTATCAAAAAGATCAATAGAAACAATAGTGTCCTTTTTATTCAAATCATCACAAACATGAGCAAAAAGACACTTCAAATTATCCATAATAACAAGAATCAAGGATCAACTCTAAGTCAAGAAATCAAAAAACAAGAGCTAACCTACTCTGATACCACTTGTTAGGTTTTAGATCCCTGTAAAACTAGATTGTTTAACATAATTAATTAACCAAATGAATACTTAGGTTTATTATATAAATCTAGGTTAACTTAATAATGTACTATCATGTAAAGCAGTGGAAAATAAAGAACACAAAGATCTGATGACCCAAGAAAACCAAACCGATAAAAAACTAGGGAAGGATTTAACCTAGCTATCCTTAAGGTAAAAAGTAGATCCATTATAAAAGAATTGAAGTTTGTACAATAAGACTTAGATCACTAACATCCTATTGCTACCTCGAGTAGAAAACTTGCTACCTCGAATAGAAAACTTGCTACCATGACCATATGATAGCTTCGAGTCCACAGACTACTTCTTTCTTTGATCTGTAGCAACCACAAGTTCCCACACTTGTGACTTTGAGACTCCACTCAAAGGTTTTGGATATTCTTGAAGGTTCTTTATGCAGCAACTGAAACCACCATCAAGTTTTTTATGCAAATCTTGATCTTGATAACTCTATGTGTGTATATGAAGGTAAATACCTCTCAGATCTCACAAAAGATTCATCACACATAACTCAACAAAGACTCTAGAGAGCTTTCGGGTACAAAACCCTAAATCTACAAAAGAGGCACCTTCTTTTCTTTCTTAAAAGCCTTATAAAAATGTGCTTAAGGTTTCCTTTAGATACTAGAAGAAGTAGATCTGAAACCCTAATCTTTTTTGGGCTTGAACTACTGTTCAGGCCTTAATTAAAATTCCACAGATACGACTCTCGATCGGTCGAGTCTGTCTTTCGATTGATCGAACCAGACAGTTTCTGAACTCTTCTTTCTACAGCTTTTATATTCTTAAATCTTGACTTGTATCACCTTAAGCATTGTCTAATAATACTTATAGACTCTAGAATCTATATCTAGACAAGTTTGGGTTCACGATTTACCAATTTTTTTAAACATTTAGAACACACTCTACCTCAAGCTTCTTGGTTTTCTCAACCAAGAAGTTGTTCTCAAATCTCAATGCTCCAATGGTCTGATTTACTTCATCAAACTTTGTGTAGATTTCTTCTCGTTCAAGCTCTACATCACTGAGCTTCTTGGTGGCCAACCTATACAATTTTGCATGCTTTTCCGAAACCTTGTATAATTTTGCATAGGCTGTGTGGATGTCAACTTGTTCATCCATCTTTTCAAATTTAGAATCCACCAAGTTCTCTTCTTCATCCATTTCTTCAACAATCCCCTCAGTAGGATTTACAGTGGTAGTGAAGGCATTTAGGATTCTATCATCCTTATTATCCGAATCATCCTCAGGCTCGATGTCAGTCAAGGTAGTAGCAAGGGCTTTATTTTTCCCAATGGTCTTGAGATAAGTAGGACATTCTTGTTTCATGTGTCTGAAACCTTGACACCCAAAGCATTTTGGTCCTAAGGGAATAGTGTACTGACTGCCATCTTTGGCATCCTTCGTCCCTTTATTTTGGCTCTTGAACTAAGACGAACTGGACTACCTATGGTCTTTGTCAAAGCCTTTCACATTCGCATTCTTCATGAAATTCTTGAATGGCCTTATAATGTAGGACTTCATCATGGAATCTTCATCATTGGAAGACTAATATGTGTAATTGCTCTTGGCCTTCAGTGCCATGGTCTTACCCTTACTCGATTTCCCAATCCTTGTCAAAACCAACTCATAGGTTTGCAGATTGCCAACTAGCTCTGTCAAAGGAATTTTATCAATTTCCTTTAATTCCTCAAATGTGGTAATCTTGGCATGAAATCTCTCTGAAAGAGATCTAAGCACCTTTCTCACAATCTTAGGTTCAAAAATGGTTTCCCCAATATTAAAGGCTAAGTTCACTATGTCCTTAAGCTTGGTATAGAACTTATCAAACGACTCATTCTCCTCCATCTTGATCTCTTTGAAGCTTGTAGTAAGCCTCTGAAATTTTGAATGCCTGACAGCCTTGGTTCCCTCATAAGTTGTCTAGCAAATGGTCCATGCTTCCTTAGTAGTTTCGATAGAGGATATCTTCTTAAACTCCCCATTCGTGACTGCATTGAATAAAGCATTCAATACCCTACTGTTGAAGTTAGCCACCTTGATCTTAGCATCATTATAATCGGCCGGCGCTTCCTTTGCCTTAGTCCAGCCTATCTCCACAGCTTACCACACTTTTTCATCTAATGACTGCGAGAAAGCTCTCATGCGTATTTTCCAGTATGCATAGCTAGTACCATCAAATGAAGGAAGTATAATCAATGATTTTCCTCAATCCATGACAACGGGGGTCAATGGATCACACAGCAAAGATTAACCCTAATCAGAGTGTGCCTGCTCTGATATCACTTGATAGGCTAAAAATGTATTGACACCTTGTGATAAATTACTCAGTTAATTAGCCAAGTTAATTAATTAATTCAATTAACAAGCAAAACCCGTGGTAGCACAAACAAATTACCAACTAAGTTAAATGCAGCGAAAAATAAAGTTGACACGATGATTTGTTTACGAATGGAAAAAACCTCGAAGGCAAAAACCCCACTGGGTGATTTTAAGGTCACCACTCCACAAATCCACTATTATTACAACAAGCGGTTACAAGTAAAGGAATCCCAGTACCTTATACCAACCTGCAGTTAAACCCTTATCCCAATACACAATTGGACTTGTTCTGTAGTGATAATCTCTCATTTTTAATACACGGGTCCCGATACCTGACTAACCAATCGATGTGCGGATCCCAGTACGCAGATTACTCCTTTACACGAATCCAAGTACGTGACTAACCCACCAACTTGAGAAGGATATTGGTGTTGGGATATTTGTCCTTAAATCCTATTGTATGATGCTATGTATTTTATTATGTAAGACATTATGTATGACTTAATGTTTTGGTTAATAAAGTTGTATTATTATTTGAAAATAATGGTAACATGAATATTGGGACATTATCATATAGTCCATGAGATGCAATAGTATGTGATTTATGTGATTTAGTCACAGAAGATATAAATCACAAGTTCTTTGTAAACTCAGAATTATAGTTCGTAGTCGGTGATGAAATTGGGCATTTCATCTGCGAAGGCTATAACATATCAACTAAGATGATTTGTCTTGATCATGGAAATAGAGATTTCTAGTTGATATGTTGATATGTTTTAAGAGTTAAGACATATTGAACTGGACCGGTGTGAGATTTATTATTCTCCTAACGACTGTCAATTGAATAATAAACTCACGACTTATATTTGCATGAACTCTTAATCCTGAGAGGATAATGGACCTGATCATGAAGTGTAGGTTGCTTTGATATATCAGGAGTGAGATCTATGGTTAAGGTCAAAATCTCAGTATGTTGGGCAGCCACATTTAGTGTTGATGGAACATATATTCTCAAGATGGAATTCATAGTCTCTTAACGGAGATATAAAATATTCCCTTAAGATAAGTTTAATGTGTTTGTTATTCAGAGAGTTGGGCCTAACCACTTTAGTAAGGAGTTACTAAAGTATATATTTATGGAATTGGATTTCATAAATATATGATGAATAACTTAAAGGATTAAACCGGGTACTCAAGGAATTAAGATGTAGTAATATACAAAGTGGCAGTCTTCTTTCATGACTTTGTATTACTATGAATATTTTATGAAGGGTTGCATGTATAATAAAGTCTTGGGATATAATTTATAAATAAGGCCTAGAGTGCAACTATATTTATATAGTGGTATTAAATATAGTTAATGGTAACTTTGGACTTGTCAAGAGTTGACAGAAAAGCCCAAGGCCCATTGGAGCTAGTGTCTTATTGGTCCCTTTTGGTCCCACTCCAAGCCACACACTTAAGCCCAATTGGAAAGGCCCAAAAGGCCAGCCCAATTAGATAATCAGTTAGATACAAAGGGAGAAACACACAGAATTTTCTGTAGGGATTCTGAAGATAATTGAGAGAGTTTGAAAGAACACTCTTGAGAAGTGGTGAAAAGTGTTGGACACTTTTTGACATTCTCCCTTTGGAACTGATTGAGAGACCACACATCTTGGGCGTTAGTGGAATTGGAGTGAAGATTGAAAGTATTCCCAAGTGCTTCCGTTCTTCAAGTTTTTTGAAATTCACCGCTCCAAGGTACACTCTCTTGTTCATATATTCTGAAACTTACATGGCACATGTTAACTCTTATGTATGAAGTAGATCCGTTTACATTACATTTATTCTTCCGCTGCGCTGTGTAATGCATTTTTCCTTCAATTGGCTGCAAAGTTCATCAGTTCATCAACACGATGAAAATCACGAAACTCCTTGGTTGCAAAACCCTACGGTGTATAAACGCAGTAGCTTCTTCAAGAGAAAAATGAATTAGGGCAAATTATGTCTCAGGTCACAATTTGCATGAACAAAAGCTTTGCCTCACACTTGCGCTACCTTTGACGACCCTTAAAATAATCCTTATATATGCTTAGTATTGTGAGAAAAAAAAGCCTAAACACATACACATAGATATGCGTGAAATCAAATCTGAAAAATTGATTTTTGTAAGTTTCAATAAATAGGTTATCTATCGAGCAGCTGTAGAGCATCGGGCTGAAGATCCCTTTTAAACCTCAATAGATGCTATTTGTCGAGCTAGTTGTCGAATTTTAAAATTCAACACTTCTTCACTTGTTTCTTGGACAGATTTGCATGGCTTCAATACTTGGACTTGAATCTTGTTTCTTGAAGTATTAAACACATCCTAGGATTAGCCAATTCTAAATGACATAAGTTCCTAACATGATTCACATATGTCCTAATAGATTTGAATTTGAAAATCTGGAAGTTCTCTGCAATAGACAAAAATTCATATTAGATCTTAATGATCGAGAACCATATTTACTCAGTAGCTTTATCTTTTTTGAAGATTTGTGTTTAGGAGATTCATCCATTTTTTTTTTTTTTGAAAATTTGTTCATGGAGAATTATCCTTTTGAAGATTTGTTTAGGAGATTTTTCCTTTTATGAAGATGTGTTCATGGAAATTTGTCCATTGAAGTTTTATTTAGGAGATTTTTCCCTTTATGAAGATGTGTTTATTGAGATTTGTCAATTTGAAGATTTCTTCAGGAGATTTTTCCTTTTAAAGATTTGTTCAGGAAATTTTTCCTCTTGAAAATTTGTTCTAGAGATTTTTCCTTCTATGAAAATGTGTTCATGGAGATTTGTCCTTTTGAAGATTTATTGAGGAGATTTTTCCTTTTGAAGATTTGTTCAGGAGATTTTTCCTTTTCAAAATTTGTTCAGAGGATTTTTCCTTTTATGAAAATGTGTTCATGGAGATTTGTCATTTGAAGATTTAGTCAAGAGATTTTTCCTTTTATGAAGATGTGTTCATGGAGATTTTTTCTTTGAAGATTTTGTTTAGGTGATTTTTCCTAAGAAAATTTGTTCAGGAGATTTTTCCTTCTGAAAAAAAAAAAAAAAAATGTTTTAGGAGATTTATCCTTTTAAAAAATTTAGGAGATTTATCCTTTGAAATTTTTTAGGAGATTTTTCCTTTTGAAAATTTGATTTTAGGATATTTTTCCTTTTTAAAAAAATGTTTTGGGAGATTTATCCATTTAAAATTTTGTTTTTAGGAGATTTTTCCTTTTGAAATTTTGTTAGGAGATTTGTCCTTTGAAAATTGAAGCTCAGGAGATTTTCCTTTCTATTTCCTGCAAGAAAAACAAGAGTTAACTTCTAGTCAGTTAACTTGTATAACTTATGCACTACTACTCTTTGATCTTTGCATTAGATGACTTTGATATGTATGGACTTATTCTTGTAATAGCTTGATCCAAAAAGGTTTGGAGTTTACCTAATGAAGCTTTGTGATGCAAAGTTTTGAATTTACCTAACAAGTTTTGACATGGGTGATCTTACCTGAATGAGGCATAGCTAAATGCCCCTAGTCTACAAATTAAAGCATGCTTTTGAAAACCTTGACTTTTGAGGAAAAAAATAATTTTTTTTTAAGAATGGATGAGGCATGACCGAATGCCCCTAGTTTACAAATGGATGCATGATTTTTGGAAATCTTGATTTTTTTTTTTTTGAAAAAATGATGATGATGATCCTTTTTTTTTTTTTTTTTTCTTTTTTTGAAAATGAATGAAATATGGTCGAATGCCCTTAGTTTGCAAATTGATGCATGATTTTTGAAAACCTTGATATTTAAGGAAAAGATGATTTCTTTTTTTCGAAATGGATTAGGAATGACTGAATGACCCTAATTTAGAATTTGATGCATGATTTTTGGAAATCTTAATTTTTTTTTTGAAAAGATGATGATGATCTTCTTTTTTTCTTTTTTTTCTTTGTTTATGAATGAGGCATGACTGAATGCCCCTAGTTCAACAATCAATGTGAATTTTGAAAAATCTTATTCTATAGGGACCTTCAATAAAGCAAAATTTGAGTAAAACAATATCAAAATCACAAAACTGGACAAAACAAGGACTGTTGGAATGATGGGCCAATCGGCACTGTTGGAGTGCCGATTGGCATATCTTGAGCCTAACTGTATAAATCTTCACCGATTGTTGCTAATTTACAAAGAGACTATGAATTCCATCTTGTAGATATGTGTTCCTTTAGCACTACGTGTGGCTGCCCAACATACTAAGGTTTTGACCGTTGAATTAGATCTCACTCTTGATATGTCAAAGCAACCTATATTTCATAATCAGGTTCACTATCCTCTCAAGATTGAGAGTTCATGTAAATTAAAGTCGTGAGATTTATTATTCAATTGACAGTTGTTAATAGAATAATTAATCTTACAGCAGTATAGTTCAATATGTCTTATACACTTAAGACACATAAACATATCAACTAGAAGTATCCACTTCCATGATCAAGACAAACCATCTTAGTTGACACGTTATAGTCTTCACAGATAAAATGCCCAATTTCAACACTGACTACGAACTAAAGTTTTGAGTTTACAAAGAACTTATGATTTATATCTTCTGTGACTAATCACATAAATCACATATTATGTATCTCAAGGACTATATGATAATGTCCAAATATTCATGTTACTATTATTTTAAATAATAAAACAGTTTCATTATTTATAACATAATGTTATACATAATATCATACATAGTATCGTACAATAGGATTTTAGGGCACTAATCCTAACAATGGATGGATGTTTATTTTAGGGCAGCTTATGCTCCCAGCTAGACACTCATTGGTCATGACAATAGGGGATAACCATAAATGGCACATGTAAATAGCAAGAACCATTATCAAAACGGATATTAAATAAATAACTCATAGTTTGTATTGTTTCAATGGAAGTAAGATAACAACTTCTCCTTATTCTAGCATATAGTTGTTAAGCATGTATTGAGTGATTGATTCTCTTAGTCAAAAATAAAGATTGATTAGTGCCAATCTGGCCTGTCCTTTTTGTGAAACTTCAATGCCTCTCCAAAATGTTTTACAGATGAGAACAGTTAGAATTGTGTTTAAGTGATTAAATTCACAATTTTTCAATAGCCTAAACTTTTGAGAGAATTGGTAATTTAATTCTGTTTTCACTCTAACTCCCATTTGAAATGTTAAAAATCTCACGTGTTAGGTCCCACCAATTAAAAAAGAGTTTGAGCTTAGAGAGAGTGTTGAAATTATGATTAATTAACTAAAATTCATAATTTCTTAATAATTTAAACATTTGAAGAATTGGTAATTTAACAAAAGTTGGTTTTGCCATAGATGTAGGTAATACTTTTCCTTCGTGTAAAAAAGTGTGATTTTAGCACATCCTCTCTCCAGGACATAACCGTACACTTTATCCTACAAAGTCAATTATTGCTCACCACTTTCTCTTCCTCCTCAACAAACTTGAGATATTCACCATAATACATTTGAGCGTCTTGCCTTACCATAGCTGAAAATTTTACTAAAAATCTCTAACCAAACGGGCTCTTAATTTAGACGCTCCACATACCATGCCATTTCAACCAACACGTGACGTGGCCATGTTAATGGCCATTTTGTTGACTACATTGCGGGTTTAAACTTGAAAACAATGGTAGTATCACAATTATTTACACAATTTCCATCATAGCTCGTCATATGACTAGTTTTGGTAAAAATTAACAACTTTATTATTATACTAGTGATTGACTTATGCGTTGTAAATATGTAACTATTAGTCTTTACTCTTTAGACAACTATAGTGTTTTTGTTTTCTTTACACAAATTTTATCAAAAATATTGCATTACAAGTCGTTAACTCGTGCGATGCACGAGAAAGCTATTAGGTATAAGATATGATTTAATCTTTGTTTAATTTACTATAATCATCATATCATTATAATTTAATAGGAAAGCTTAGTTTGTAGAAATGCATAGTATAATTAGAACATGAGGTAACATTAATAATTTACAAATTGAAGCGATTTTGCAAGATGAAATCTAAAATAAAATTGAACACACACAATAAATTAAAACATAAAATTGTGGGTTTCAATTAATTCAATTTGTAAAATCGTGTACCATTCAACAAATATCGTAACTCTTTTGGGAATGAACCTTAAATGAGAACAATAATTAGCAAATTTATTTATTTTTCAATGATGTATTTGAATATTTTGCAAACGTAACTTTGACATATTTTTGTAAAAAGTTTAATCAATTCTTTGTTTCTTCTTCTTTGATTGCACAATAAGATTCAAATCTAAAAAAATCCTTAACCTCAATATGAAATATGCAATTAAATGAAAAATAAACATTAGAATTTCCATTATCTTCCATGGAGTCCTACTCCCTTCTCAAGAACAACAGTAATAAGCTAAATAGATTTAATCTTTCTTTTATGTTAAACAAAATAATATACTGTCCAATAAATTTTGCAAGGCCTTTTTCATTTTGAATATTTGGTTTTTGAAAATCGAGTTTCATGTTTGCCACATGCATATCACTGAATTGTATAAAACTCGACTTTGTTGAAATCAATTTCTAATTTAAGAATGAAGGCCGAGTTTCAAAAAAGACCACATAACTAAAAAAATTGCAATAGATGCTTTTTAACAAAATAATTTTCAAAAACCGAATAATTTAGCAAAAAAAGAAACAAAGATGTTGCAATGTTAAAAGAAAAATTAGTAATAAATTGAAAGACAAAAATTGTTTTGATTGTTTTGCAACTTTAATTTCAAATCTGCCAATTCTTCTCAAAAAAAATTTTTCCCTAATCTGCCATATTGTTTTCAGAAACCACCTAGTCCACAAAAGAATGATACCTAAAATCAACTAAATATAAATTTAAATATCTAAAAACCTAAGTTTATCAAAATTATGACTATTGATACGGGTAATCTTTATCTTAAACTTATGATAATGATGAAGATGCAACATCGACTAAGAGGGACATACACCATAGTTAGCATCCAAGAGGGGTCTGTGGACTATTTACAAAATATTGTTTGTCCCTAGCTTCCAAAGTTTTTGCTAGAGAAGATCAACATAGAGGCAGCCACACATGAGAATCCAAAGAGAGAATAAAGTGGATAGATGATGATCAAACCATACAAGAGGAACTCATGCACAAACACAAACAATCAGAGCTCTAAGAGCCAAATAATTCAAAAGTCATCACATGCACACTCAACCTTGATACCTAGAAACCCCGCCCTTGTCTTCATCTTCCTTGCGTGAATTCCCACTTTTGTCAAATTCTCTTATGGTTCCCTGATATATTATGAAATTTCAAAGATGAAAGAAATATTAGATCAAGTTATACTCAAGCCTTATTCAGACACAAACAAAGATTAGCAACACAAGTAAACTCAATGTAATATAAAACTGATGATAAATTTTAACGTTTGTGACAAATTTAACTCATCAAATACATTGCTAGAGGAGAGATTGGACTAGAAACAGGGGGAGAAGCCTGATGCATCAAGTTTAGGGTTTCTGAAGAAATAATTCAAATTAAGTCTCTAAACAAATAATAAAGGAAATTAAGTCAATTTTTTAAAGATAATAATGATGTGAAAAATTGTGAGCTCTATATATATATATATATATATATATATTAAAGAGTTGAATTTCTTTGCTTAATTTGAAGTTTACATTTGAAAATTAAATAACTTCTAAGTAGATGTTCTCCTTTTTTAGCGAATCTACTTTCAATTAAATGTTCTTTTTCCATTGTTATTTACCCAAATAGTTAGTGGACATTTTTTAAAACGTAAACAAATCCATGTTTATGCAATTTATATATAAATTATCAAACATATTTCATAGAAAAGAGGAAAAGGAATAAAAATTAACATAGTACAACTTTGAATTCAATCTAAAATATGTAGGTGGTAGTAAACTATAGTTTCCATCACAATAAATTGTCATTAACCAACCTTTGAATGCTATAGATTATACCAAAAGTTCCACTTTAGAAACTTTAGAAGATTACAGTAACAATATAGCTATTGTCTATTAATTATTGATTAAAGCAAATAACAAAGTGATTAAAGTGTTGAGTAAAGTATAAATCAAATAGAAAGATGAAATATGAAGTAAAATATATATTGTGGCAGGCAAAAAGTGAGACAGGTCAGTCTCAAGTCTAAACTTGCTACTTTTACTCACACAATTAATTTTTAAGAGATAGAATGCTTAATCAACCTTAAATACCCTTAACAAGATGAAAAGATTTGAATGGAGGTGACTGAATTAATTCTGAGTGTGAATGAATGCACATAAGTAAGAAGCAACCTCAAAGGGCCTATATTGAGTTCCTCGAGTTTAGTCCGAGGTAGTGATTACAAATGGTTTATCATTCTAAAAAAATGAATCCCTTTCCTCCAAGGGCTTCTCAGCTTTATATAATCAACCAAATGTATTTGAGCCATACATTTGGAAGGTTAGGGTTAGATTTCTCCGATACTTGTCTCATCCAAGCCTTACTAGAAGGTTTCTACACTGGGTTATGAACTAGGTTAACACTATTCAGAGATCATTTTCTCATTAATGCGGCCAGCTAAATAAGCACTGAGCATTGAATACGGAGGTGATGGATGTTTTATCTGTCCTCTTCCCTTTCTTCCTAGATTGATGACAAATCTTCCTCCTCATCCACGGTTTGCATTCGACGGCCTTTAGCCTTGGCTCTCAGTCTCCCAAGGGCATGTTGGCATCCTTGGAGTCCTGGGGCATTATAGTCTCTCTACACCTGCAGAGGGTTCCTCATATTTTCCTAAGGATGCTCTATTAGTGCTTTTCGAGGTTCGTAATCTTGACATTGTCCTTAGTCTATCTATCTATATTCTCGGATTCCCATACTCCCACACACACACACACACACACACACACACACACACACACACACACACACACACACACACACACATAGTCCTGACATTGTTTGTAGTCCTGCAGAAGGAGTGTGTGTGTGTGTGTGTATTTATATATATCTTATATCATATTGTGAGTCTAAATAAAAAATTATATATTAACCAATATGTAACCATTATTTGGGAGATAGTGTTTAAACCTGCAAATTAAAATGGAATAAAAAATTGAAATCATCTACTAATCAAAATTTAATGCATTCAAAACCTATTATAGATTAGTCTTGAGTACATCAAGATTAACAAACACAAATATTAATCTCAAATTAATATCAACTGTTCTTAACCAATAGAAAAAATCAATCAATCTTTGGTCAAAAAATCGTCAAATCTATATCAATGAACACATACAATAAAAAATTAAAAACAATGAGAGAGAGAGAGAGAGAGAGAGAGAGAGCATATTTAAATCTAAAAATGTGGAGATGAATGGGGAAAAAAAGTATCTAGTGAGAAAGGTGAAAAGGTGGGGAGGGGAGGGGGGGAAGAAGCATGCACTTTTAGGAAAATAAAATAATATAATATAATTATAACATAAAAATAATGATGGGAGAAAATAATAAAATAGATCATATTGATAGTTAATACCCATGTGACAAAATAAAAGAATGAATTTACTAAGTGCAATACATTTAATTTTGAGTCCAAATAAAATTTAAAAATTATTAAATAAGGAAAATGGCATATATATTATACACAATGGCACGCACAATTTTAAATGCAAGTGACAACAAAATAAAAGTGAAAAAAGTAAAATAAAATTAACTTTTGGCCTCTCTTTTTTTTTTTCCTTATTGTGATACACTTAATTATGGGAAGATGATTAATTGTTTTGTTTTGTATTTTGTTATTTCAAAATATGAAGTGACAACAAAAATGTATATCATTCTTATTTTTAAAGATTTATTTCGTATAAAATTTGGCAATTATGTGTAAAATATGGTTTTAACTTTTAAGCAAAAATTAAAAAGTAAGATATACATATATATATATATATATATATATAAATATGTATAATTATAAAATTATATTAGTTATAAGAGAGGGATAAAATTTATTTGGTTTTAAACCATGCTGGTGTTGGAAATTCTTGCTTTCATCATAGTCAGTGCTAGAAACTTGTGCGGTCATTAAAGTCAGATCAAATGGAACTCGTTGATTTCACAAAGTACCAATAATTAGCTACATCACCAACAAGTAAAGTGATTTAGAGAGAGAGAGAGAGAGAGAGATTTGTTGAACTTGAGTAGAAACTTTGGAGAAGAACAATGAAATATTTAAGAAAAGAAAAAGTTAGTTAAATTATTTTATTTTAGAAATTTATTTCGTTTGTTTTAAAATTTTATTGGTTTTTTAATCACATGGGTCATGCAACATGATTCAATTGGATGTACTAGCCCATGTGGCAGGTTTAGGGAGTAAATAGTAAATCACAACTCTAAAGTCTGGAGCCATTTTGATTTTGCCCCTTTAACATTTCATAATTTAATTTTGACTTGCTCAATTAGTTAGGACTTAAGGGTTTGTTTTGATTGGTACTCTCCATTTAAAAAAGAAAAAAAAGAAAATCTAGCTAGCCGCAAAGGCGGAGCTACATTAGGGCCCTAGGCCCCTGAGTTGCATTTTTTTTCTTTCTTGTCTATAGACTTGGGCCTAATTTGAATTGGACTCAAGAAAAATAAAACTTAGCTCATCTCCTCAAATCAAACCAAACATCACAAATTAACTCAAAAATCACATATCAACCTATATTTTAACTCAAAGATGACAAAAAAAAAAAAATCAAATCAAATCAAATCAAACACCACATAGCAAATCATATTTGCTAATACTAAATAAATGCTTATTTGAATTTTTATGAATTTTTTTTTAAATATTTTGGCCATTTTAATCGTTTTTTTTTTTTTTTTCTTTTGGAGGGGGAATGAAATTGTTGTTAAGTGACACATCAACTAAAACTTTTTTTTTTAGACCAAACAAAGTTTCAGACTCAATTAAACTGTTGATTTAAAAAAAAAAAATTTATTTCAATCCCTGTTTTGATGAATAGGTCAAAGAAAAATTGAAAATTCAAATATTTTCTTATTTGTCCGTAATCTGCCATGCATAGGATCGATAGAGTACGTTGGTTATAGCGCCAAATGCAGAGTCAGGATTCTATTTCAATTGCGAGTCGGTGAACACAGTTCAAGCGGGATTAGGATTAATCTCATTGGCTACTATATATATTATAGTATATATTAAGAGAAGCAAAACCACAAATTACTTACCAACATACTATTGATTCTCAAAGTATTTGATAGTAAAGCTTCCCAATATTCAACGTCAATCGTCTAGTTCTAGTTTTTTCCTCTCAATATTCTAGTTCTAGTTTTTTCTTCTAGTTCTAGTTAGCGCTGATTCAATGGAGGCTGAACAAGAACCACATGGACCGCAAAACAGTGATTCAATGGAGGCTGAACAAGAACAACATGAACCGCAAAACAGTGATCAAAGGGCCAGAGAAACATCATACAAGAAGAGAAACCCGACTGTGATGAAGAAAGCCAATGAACTTTCTCAACTGTGCAATATCCCAGTCTGTGTGATTTCTTATGGGCCTGATGGGCATGTCGACACGTGGCCTGAAAGTCGAGATGACGTGGTGGAAGTACTCAACAAGTACAAAGACCACAGTGGAATTCATAAGAAATATCCTTTTGTGAGCAAAGAAAAGAACAATAACAAGGAAGAAAAAGAAGAGGATGGAGAAGAAGAAGAAGAAGAAGAAGATGATGATGATGATGATGAAGAAGAAGAAGAAGAAGATGAGGAGGATGTTGATGAATCAGAGGAACATGAGGAAAGAAACAGAAACAAGGTAGAAGAGTTTGAGAGGGTTTTGTTAGCGTGGGAGTATGGTTGGCTTTATGATACAGATGATGAGATGTTGTTTGAGATGAGGTTGAATTTGTTGAAGACTAAGCTTTGTGTTATGAAAAATAGGATAGAATTACTTGAGAATAAGAAAAGGAAGTGGAGTAATAATAATAATAAGAACAACAATAATACTACGGACATACCCAATAATAACAATAATTATGAGGTTGGAAGTAGTAGTGGCAGTAGAAGAGCTGAGGTTGCTCGTGCTTTCAAAGTAATGAGTACTATTAGAAGGTTAAATTTGGCCAAGATGAGCCTATCTCGGTGCAGCCAGTGACAACCACAACCTAATTAGAAGGTTTTGGCCATGGATTGATTTTGCATGCATGAAGCAATTTTTTGTAATTTTATCTCTAACTTTTAGTGTTTTTATTTCTTTTGTGATAGTTTGATATCTTTTAGTTTTTAATTTTTAATTTTAATTTTTAATTTTCTTTTATGGTGGGGATCCAAATTTAACTCTAGAAGTTAAGCCTAGAAGATTTGGTTTCAGAAATTAAATTTAATTTCAAGCAATTTGTTGTTTCAATGTTTTTCTTTTTTTCTGATTTTGTGGGCAGTTGTCTGTGTTAATTACTTGTTAGTATTAATTTCCTTTAACTATTGGGAAACCCCAATTTGTGAGCAATAATAGTCTTTTGTGGTAGTGATAATGTTAATTTGGCCAGACTCTCGGAATATCCCTCCAATTATTTCTCAGTATATACACACCACTTGTATAAATTAAAAAAAAAAAAAAAAGTGCCAGGCCACAAATGCGTTGACCCCTTGTGATAACTTAGATTAATTAATTAGCCCAGTTTTTAATTAATCAAATTAACATGCAATATCACGTGACAGCACAAACAAATCACCAAACTAAGTTAAGCAGCGGAAAATAAATAACACGATGATTTGTTCACGAATGGAGAAAACCCTTACGGCAAAAACCCCACCGGGTGATTTAAGGTCACCACTCCCGAAACTCCACTATTATCACAACAAGCAGTTACAAGTAAGGAATCCCAGTACCTCACCAACCTACAGTTGAACTCTTACCCCAATACCCAATTGGACTTGTTCTGTAGTAACAGTTTCTCCTTTTCAATGCACGGCTCCCAAGTACGTGACTAACCAATTTGATGCGCGGATCCCAATACGCGGCTTACTCCTTTGCACGAATCCCAGTACGTGACTAACTCCACAACAACCCTTTGATTGTTGTAGTTGATTTGCAGCAGCTTCACATAGAAACACCAATAAAATCTTCAATGTTGTTGCAAGAGACTCTGCTTGGTTACAAAACCCTAAGGCGTATAAGACACGCAGCAAGAACTCTTTCTTCTGTAGGAGGAGGCTAGGGTTTCAAAAAGAAAACCTTATGAAGCTCTCTAGGGTTAGGTTTTTCTTTTTCCACCTCCTTTAAATAGGAGCTTAATGGGTTCTCCTATTCCAAATAAGTTTACACAAACCTTGGGTTTTCCTAGTCCAATAAGAATTATACAAACCCATAAACAATTAGCCTTTTAGAATAAAAACGTTGCTGGCTATAATCTGAAACCCGTAAGCTCGATCGATCCAGGCATCTGTCGAGCATTAATGAATCTCGACAGATCGGGATTCTGTCGAGGAGGTATCGAGGCCAGCAGATTGCACTTTTCTTGAGCAGTTCTTGAGTAATCTTCATATCTTCAATTTAACCACTTGTAATGATCATCTTGAACCTACTTAGATTAACCCAAATACAAGTAAAGTGCATTTTGTCAAAGGATATGCCAATTACAAAATATGTCCCCAACAAAAAGGATAAAATAAAATAATATTTCAATGTGATCGATAGTAATTAAATTTTGTAATTTGTTATAATTTTTTGTTTATATTTATATAAGTAATTCTGAATATGAGGCTGCGCATATCTTGGCCCAATACGCCAGAAATATTGATAATGAATTGTATTGGATGGAGGACTCTCCTCCCCTTATTTTAGACGCTTTGTATCAAGATTGCTTAAATATAAATGAATAAATATATGTTCCCTCTTCAAAAAAAAAAAAAATGAGGTTTCAAAGGAGTAAAATGCAAATCACACCCCTAAAATTGGGGTAATTTTGATTCTAACCCTTAATTTTTCAAAATTTATATTCACTCGCTTAACGTTAGAGGTTCATTTTGATTAGCAACTCCTCCGTTAACAAAAATCCTAGTTGGCTGTGAAGTGACACTCCTCTTTACAATATTTCTGGACACTAAAAATTTCTCAAGAAAATCAAATTGTTCTTTCGAAACAAACACTCAAAAAAAATTTCGAACATAATCAAACCCATCAATTTGTAAAACCCAATAAATCCCTCTTGCCCAACATCAAACTTAGCAAATCGTTGAAATCATAGTAGAAATGTCAATTGCCCTGACCTATCAAATTACAAAAGCCCAGTTATCCATCACTACCTCGAACTGCTGGGACCCATTTATCGAGTTCGTGACTGACATGAAAACCTCATGATACGTGTGCTACCATTGCGATAATTGCCCTCTTGCTTACTGTAACTATGTCAAAGTAGGATTTGAGAGAGCAATTGGTCCAAGTCCCAACTTTCTTGCCTTTTCAAACTATGCCGATGTTGAAAATTCTTGCTTTCATCATAGTCAGTATTGAAAACTCGTGCAGTCATTAAAGTCATATCAAATGGAAGTCACTGGTTTCACAAAGCACAAATAATTAGCTTCATCACCAAAAAGTAATGTGATTTAGAGAGAGAGAGAGAGTGTGAGATTTTATTGAACTTGAGCAGAAACTTTGGAGAAAAACAATGAAATATTGAAGAAAAGAAAAAATTAGTTCAATTATTTTGTTTTAGAGGTTTATTTCAATATTTGTTTTCAAGATTTTGTTGGTTATTTAATTGCAAGGTTCACGCTACATGATTTAATTGGATGAACTAGCTCATGTGGCAGATTGAGAAAGTAAATTACAAATCACACCACTAAAATTTTAAGTCATTTTGATTTGTTCCATTAGTTAGAGGTTTGTTTTGATTGGTACGCTGAGCTTTTTTTTTTTTTTTTTTTTTTTAAGTCCTAGCTGGCCACAAGAACGGAGCCACGTTAAAACCCACAGGGGTTTTCGTGCCCTGAGTTGCATAATTTTTTTTTTTTTTTTATATAGATATATATATAAGAACTTAATTCGTATTAGACCCAAGGAAAATAAAACTTGGTCCCCTCCTTAGATCAAAGCAAACATCACAAATCAACCAAAACACCACATTTCATCCAATATTTTATCTCATAAATGAAATTTTAAAAAAAAAAAAATTCAAATACCATGTAGCAGCCCATATTTGCTAATACTTAATAGATGCTTATTTAGATTTTCATGATTTTATTTTGTTTATATTTTGGCCCCCTTACTCTAAATTGTTGTTAAGTCACACCTCAACTAAAACCTTTTCTTTTTTTGGAGACCAAACAAAGTTTTAGACTCAATTAAACTGTTAATTTTTAAAATTTTTATTTTATTTTAATCCCTGTTTTTGGCCTTCAATAGAGACTTCATGAATTGAAAAAAAAAAAATGAATTGAATTGAATCTGAGAGAGAGAGTGAGAGAGTTGAATTGAATTAAATTGAATCTGGGAATCAAATGTATTGTATTATTCAAGTTGGATTTATTTATGTGTATGGGTGTTGGCAGTTTGAACTTTGGAGTATTCATTTTAGGGGTTCCAAGACCATCGTTCACATATAGTTGTATTGTTCCGTTAACATTAAATAGATAGATTAAATTCAAAAGAAATTATAAATCAACTATTATTTGGAAATTTGTGAGGAGTCCAGAGCTTATGTGGAAAACTCTCATAAGATTAAAAAAATAAATGTTAAATGCTTCGATTTTATAAAAAATAAAAAAAATAAAAAAAGTTGTTAAATGCTTTGGTTTTATTTTACAAATGCTTTGGTTTTATAATATTTACGGATGGATGTTTATTTATTTCTCGGAGATTGTGCTATAATTCTTGATGCTACCTTACAATAATTTTCTATTATATATACGCTATTGAGAAAAGTATTATTAATTAACCAATCTCACTTCTCACCTACAATAGAGTCCTCAAACATGGTATATATGTAACTAATTATTTCAGACACAAGAAATGAAAACAAGGTAACAAATGTTGTTCCATTTTTGATATCCAAATTATGCATTCTTGGAACAAATTCCAAGTGTAAATGAAAAGGTGAAAGCAACTGGTTGTTTGCCTCTTGTTGAAACAGCAATGGAATTAACATGGATATATGGCAGCTTAAGCTCCCAGCTAGACACTCATTTTTGTAATTATCACGACCCCTCCAATACACAAGCCATTTAATGCAAGGCAAACTATATAAGAAATTACCAATCTCCCTTATTGGGGAGAAAATGGGGCTTTTGCCCTTTTTTTTTTTAAATATCCAGCATTTTGTCCTATTTTTTAAACTATTTAGGGAAATACTCCTGTTTTGAAACTCGATTTTCTAAAAATTGAGTTTCAATTTAAAACTCGATTTTTGGATAATCGAGTTATAGCAAATTGAAAATTAAAAAAAAAAAAAAAAAATCCAGAAATTTTTTTTTTGAGTCCACGTTTGTTATAACTTGATGTTCCAAAAATCAAGTTATACATTTGAAACTCGATTTTTAATCGAGTTTCAAAATAAGAACATTTCTTTAATTAGATTCAGACATTGGGCATTTTGCTAGAAAGTTTGTGAGAAAGGGGTAAAAGCCCATTTTGACCCTCTTATTGGTCATGTAAATAGCTGTAGAGAGGGAAAATTCCCAGCCTATCACAAGCTGACACGTCATGCCACAAAGTCAACAAAGTATGGCTAATTACAAAGTATCATATACTGCTACTGAAAATTTGCCAAATTCCTTTAAGGTAAAAACATGAAAAGCATGCAAAATGCTAATCACATGGAGGCGCGTGTAAGCGATGATGCAAGCGAATCCGGCTGTGTAAGCGATGACTCAGGCAATCCGACTGTGTAAGCGATGACACAACGAACCAATTAAGCTGTGACATGTGTCGCCAATCAGACTCCGCCATGTGTCGCTCACCAACTACCAAACTCCTATAAATAGAAGCCTTCCTATGGCATTTAAAAAGAGGAATAGATCTGAAGACATCTAGAGGAGGACACCAAGCCATCTAGAGTACAAACAACAACAAAGAAGTATTGAAACTCTGCTGGAATCAAGCCCTGAAGCCTCTAAGAATTTCGAGAACTTCAACCTTCGAATACGAAAAACATTCGAAGCCAAATCATCCAAATCATCCTCCTAGATCTCGAAGCTCACTGGAATCAAGCTTAAAAGCCTCCAAAAACCTCAAAAACCACAAATCAACGAAGCTCTACGGATTCAAGCCTCCAAAGCCCCGAAGAACTTCCACCATAAACCTTCGAACACAAAGAACATTCGAAGCTAAATCATCCTCCTAAATCTCAAAGATCACTGGAATCAAGCTTAAAAGCCTCCAGAAACCGCATAAACCACAAATCAGCGAAACTCTACGGATTCAAGCCTCTAAAGCCCCGAAGAACTTCCACCACAAACCTTCGAATACGAAGAACATTCGAAGCTAAATTATCCAAATCATATTTCTAGATCTCAAAGCTCACTGGAATCAAGCTCAAAAGCCTCCAGAAACCTCATAAACCACAAATCAGTGAAGTTCTATGGATTCAAGCCTCTAAAGCCCCGAAGAACTTCCACCACAAACCTCAGCAAAGAAGAATGCACGAAGAACACACGAAGAACACGAAGAACGTGAAGAACAAAGAATTTCTAACAAGCTCATAGCTAGAGATTCATTGTAATTCCGTTTCAACAATCTTCAATCCATTCTTCAGCCAAATTGAAGGATATTTTGTGCTCAAATCAAAATCACATCACAAATCTTTTAAGGAGATCGAATCAGAGGATCACTCTTTGTAATTACAGAGAATTGTACCACACATTCATCAATACAAATTCGTATTTGCGGAACTATTTTACTCGTTTGATTTATTTCGAACCGAGAAATTTAGTCCCCCACAAATTCTGGCACGCCCAGTGGGACATCTCTGCCTCTCATCTCTTTCTCCTCCAAAAGAAAAGAAATTCGACTTGCTACTAACCTCAATGGCCTCTAGCAAGAACATTCAAGCTTCAACAGTAGCTACTTCAATTAAACTAGGTATGGCTACCACCAACAACTACATTGGTGCAATCAATTGTGGCCAACCTAAAGCTTATGATCAATTTCGATCTCAATCAACCAAGGAATCCAAGGTTCAAACGATCATCTCCTTAGACCCTCTTACAAGAAACAAGGTCATCAACAAGGACATCTCCACCTTGGAACACCTCAAGTATGGGGGCAAATCCCCTTCTTCCTTCACAAGAAGTTGGTCACACGATTTCTCTCCCATCAAAGGGAACCCAAAAAATGAGATTTCACGTGCTCATTCCAATTCACTTCCTTTTCTGTCATCTTGGGAAGTTGTGTCAGTCATGATGACTAACACCTCTACCATGGAAGAAAAGATGGCTGAAATGGAGCAAAAGGTCGTCCTCCTCACAAAAGCACTTAAAGATAAGGACCTCCAAATTGCAACTCTTATGAATAAACTTGAAATGCAAGATCTTAGTGAATCAAGCCATGATCCTAAGTTCTCATTTGACTTCACTTCTACAAAAGGTGACATAGGGAAAGAAAATCAAGACACTTCTCAACGAGAACAATCTACTTCGGTTGCTTCGTTATCAGTTTAACAATTACAAGACATGATAACAAATACCATCCGAGCACAATATGGAGGTTCTTCTACAAGTTCTCTCACATATTCGAAACCCTACACAAAGCGCATCGACAATATAAGGATGCCAAATGGGTATCAACACCCTAAGTTCTTGGAGTTTGATGGCAATGGAAATCCTAAGCAACACGTTGCTCACTTGTAGAAATTTGTGAGAATGCGGGGACTCAAGGAGACCTCCTTGTAAAGCAGTTTGTCCGTTCACTTAAAGGGAATGCCTTTGATTGGTATACAGACTTAGAACCTGAGTCAATCATCAATTAGGAACAACTTGAAAAAGCATTTCTTGACCGATTCTATAGCACGCGTCACACGGTAAGCATGATGGAGCTTACCAATACTAAGCAATGGAAAGACGAGCCCATTGTTGACTATATCAATCGATGGCGTTCTTTGAGTTTGGATTACAAGGATAGACTTTCTGAAATTTCTGCTATAGAGATGTGCATCCAAGGCATGCATTGGGGACTTCTTTACATCCTTCAAGGGATAAAGCCTCGAACATTTGAAGAGTTAGCAACTCGTACGCATGACATGGAGCTGAACGTTGCTAGCCATGGGAATTCAAACCCTCCCACACTTGAAGTAAGGAGGAATGACAGAGGCAATCTCAAAGACCCAGTGGTTGTTAACACTACCGTAGTTAAGATTCCAAAAAGAGGAGCAAAGGCAAATGAAAAACAGCTTGAAGGATGGCAAAAGAACGAAGTGCATCATCTGACCTTTAAGGAACGTAAGCAAAAAGCATATCCGTTCCCCGATGAAGATGTGCCAAACATCTTAGAACAACTATTGCAATTGAAGATGATTGAATTGCCAAAATGCAAACGACCAGAAGACATGGGAAAAGTTGATGACCCTAACTACTGCAAATATCATCGCATCATTGGCCACCCAATCCAAAAATGTTTCATCTTCAAAGAACAAATCATGAAGCTTGCTAAAGAAAACAAGATTGATCTAGACTTTGAAGAAGTTGTCGGGTCAAACCATGTGACCGTTGCTTGTGATGTACTTCCAACTCTCAGGCAGGGGGCAAACACCAACAAGGATTACAAATTGGTTGACAATGATGGCATAAGGATCAGCCCCATCAATGGGAAGTTCCTCAAACGCTTCTATACTTGAAAATCAAGGACTGCTCCTCGGTAAGAGCTTAAACTGCCCACTGCAGGGCTACAATGGTACATGATGTCTTCCCATTACCTTTGAAAGCGTACAAATAAAATAAAAAAAAATCATCAAAAAAAAAAAAACAAAATCAATTGAACTACGTAATGACTTGATCCCTCTCCGGGGTACGTAGGCAACTTAGTACTTTTCACTAAGTTCAGTCACATGAAAAGAAGAAAGATTGCCAGTTCAGCTTGAAGAGTTTTTCAACGGTCATCAATATGCTTTTAAGATCCCTTTGGTTGGCAAGGCACGCTTAAAGACAATCAACTATTCAATAGAATGATCAAAGATCGTTGTACTCCAAGATGAAGACTAAATGAAGCCTACATGGCATTCCCCATCTTCTATGGACATTCTCCAACGTTTATGAAGCATGTTTTACATCATCTCTCCTCTATGGGCATATTCTGACATCTTTGAAGTCTTGGCGACATTCTTCTCGCATCTTCAAGGTTTTGTTGACACCTCTTTGAATCCTCAAAGTCTTGATGGGAGCGTCTTGAAACTTCAAGATTTTGTTGGCCTTTCCTTGCATCTTCAAGATCTTGATAGGGACTTCTCGCATCTTCAAGGTTTTGGTTGACACCTCTTTGAATCCTCAAAATCTTGATGGGAGTTTCTTGAGACTTCAAGGTTTCGTTGGCATTTCCTTGCATCTTCAAAGTCTTGATACGGACTCCTTGCATCTTCAACGTCTTGTTGGTATCTCTGAAGTCTTGATGTCTGGCAATAGTGCTAAGAACCCTCGATGTCTGAGCTATATTGCCTCTGCAAATTGGTGTTGTTGTAACTTGATTATAAAGGCCAATATTGGTACAACTTCAATGCAAGTGCGACTTTAATGTGAATGAAGTGTTGACATGACTTCATGGCAAAGATGGGTGTTGATATGGCTTCATGGTAAAGAAGAATGTTGGCACGGCTTCAATGCGAATGAAGTGTTGACATGGCTTCATGGCAAAAATGAATGTTGGCACGGTTTTAGTGCGGATGAAATGTTGACATAGCTTCATGGCAAAGATGAATATTGGCACGGCTTTGGTGCGAATGAAGTGTTGACGTGGTTTCATGGCAGCAATAAATATTGACATGACTTCAATGCAAATAAAATGTCGAGGTAGCTTTATGGCAAAAGAGGAGTGCTAGTGCATCTTCATTACAAAGGCAAAAGGTGGTGCGACTTCATGGCAAATGCAAGTGCAAATATTGCTTTAGTAGACAAATTAATGATAATGCTTCATAGCAGTTGCAAGCGTCTGCGCCGCTTGATGAAAAAAGAATGAGTGGTGACACGATTTCGATGCAAAGAAAAAAAAATGGATGCCACTTCATTGTAAAGGCAAGTGCTAAAAGACAAATGCTGACATGATTTCATGGTAAAAAAAAAAAAAAAAACACTCTTGATGTGGCTACGTTGCAAAGACTCTTGATGTAACTATGTTGCAAAGATTCTTGATATGGCTGCATTGCAAATACAAGTGTTGGTGCGACTTAATTGCCAATACTAGAGCCAGTGCGACTTCAAAAACGAGTACTGACGATAGCAATATTGCCTAGCGAATATCTTTATGGAAACAGCGTTGCAAAGACGAATATCGCTAAAAAATTGTTGATGCATAACAACATGAAGGTATACGTCACTGCAAGAACGTTGCTATCAAAGAAATACAAAGCCACCAAATGAAGACATACACTTCTATGAGAGCGTCAGCGTAAAGCTTGGTGTCAAAATCCAAAGATCAAGGAAACTGTGCTGCAAAACAAAAACAAGCAACAACAAAAAAATTGTCAGAAAAGATCTCATAGCATGAACTAAAAAAAAACTTGAAAGCTGGAGAAGAAGGCTGAAGACTAAAAATGCCCAAATGAATGAAGTCAGTCTCACATCTTATATAGAGAACTTCTGCAAAACTAGAAGACAAAAAAAAAATGAAGAAAGTCACAAACCATTAAATGGTTTCATCAACCAGCCAGTGAAAAAATGTTTCACGTTTCAGGAGTATGAATAAAATTGCAGCTCAAATTCAGATTTTGCGAACTCAAATGCCCACGAAGTCAAAGAAGACCACACCAAATTTTGAAATGAAAGAGTATTCAGTCATGGATTGCTCATTGTCAGAACGGCCACAGCAAAAATAGACCAAGAACAAGTCAAACAATGCCAGCAGACTTCTCTTTCAAACTCGTGCAAATCCTAACCTCATTTCACAAAACTAACACCACAGCAGTCTTCCACGGCCCTCGATCTACAAAACCCAGAAAGATCATCGACAACGGAGTGACCACGCGCCTCCACGCACCACCAAAAGCATCGGAGGATCGCGGTCTATTCCTTCACGTTCATGCAAATCAAGGCATTATTCCACAAATATAACACTGCCATTTGATCCGACGGCCACAGATCTCCAAAACCTAAAAATTTCATGCCCAGACGATGGGTCACGCGCCACCACGCGCCGACAGAAGATCCGACGATCGCTGCCTCAAATTCACGTGCCACCACGCGCCGGCAGACTCTCTCACGTGCTTCCACGCGCTCACATGCGCGGCTGGTCTCACACGCGCTTTCACGCGCCACACGCGGCCCATGTTCACACGCGTCCCTATGACGTCATCGATGACGTCATCCTCCACGGACCGGTTTGACCCGATTTGACCCGTTCTTCCTGACCCGGATCCGAACCGCCTGCAAAAAAAAAAAAGGAAAAAGAAAAAAAAAAGAAAAAAGCTTTGACCAGGTTGGACCTTTGACTTTGACCAAAAAGTCAAAATTTTCAAAATGGACATGTCCCACTCAATTTTTCGAGTACATTCCGATTTTGGGATCTGTTTCTTCATTCGAAACTCAAAAATTGTGCAAACAGCCCAGTTTCCAAAAAGTTGACTGTTGCACAAATTCTGACCAAAACTCAAAAATTTCAAGACGGGCCTGTTCCACTCGATTTCTCACGTACATTCCGATTTTGGGATCCGTTTCCTCATCTGAAAGTTGAAAATTGCATAACGGTCAAATTTCTAAAAAGCTGACTTTTGCACAAATCTTAACCAAAAGTCAATTTTCAAAAGTGACCTGTCTTGCCCAATTTTTCATGTACGTTCCGATTTTGGGGTCTATTCAACCCAAAACTACTCAAGTTGTGCGACTCTACAGCTGTTGGTTTTGATAAAAACTTTGACCAAGAACCAAGATGTCTGAACGAAGCTTGTCCTATTCAGATTTTCACCAAATATTTTGATTTTGAAATCTGCTTATTTGTTTGGACTTGGATATCACCAATCTGAGCCACTTCTCCAAAGTACTAGCGGTGTTCAAAATTTAAGCTCTCAAGATCAGAATTTGAGATTATCCATTTGGTCTGGATTCCCTCAAGATTATCCTCCAGACTTCATCAAGGCTCCTCTTTCAAAGAACAGAGGAGCTCTCACGAGTATGTCTCAAACTTGAAATTGCATTGGGTCATTACTCCAATCTACCATTCCCGTTCGATACCTACCATTTCTGTTCGGTGCTTACCAATCTCCAACCGACCGTTCCCATTCGGTGCCTACCGGTCTAATCCACCATTCTCACCAAAAATTTTCGTCCGTCGATCTCAACTACCCAACTACCATTCTTCATCTCTCTGCTATAAATAGGAGGGTCGGATTCATCAAAGGTTCATCAAGAAAAAACACGCCGAATCATGAAATGAAGATTTGCTTCTTTCAAATTTTCGATTCCTCCTTCTCACAGCCATTTCTTACTATGGCCTCATTATTCTCAATGCCTAGCAACCAAAATTGCTTCATGGTCGGTTTGAAATCAACCCTCTCATGGTTCAGTAGAAACCCTTCTCACAACATCATCATTGTTTTAGGATCCAAACAAATTTTGTTTCCTCACTTAACGACCACATTTGTTCATAAAGTTATTCATAACGAGGTCTGCATTTTGGTTTCATGTTTCCTTGGACTTGGCTGGCCAAGAAATCTAAGTCCAGCAGAGATACCTGTTCCCAAGATCAGGACTCTTATAGCTTCTCTTCAACTGTTTGCTCTCCCATCCGAAGCAACGGTTCGGAGCAAACACCAACTTGGCCGGTTTTTAAAACCAGGATCGCAAGTTAGCTCCACCTTTCATTTTGTTGTGCTTTCCCAACAAGCGGCATCAGGTGAAGGTGATAAAGGGTGTTGGGGTATCCTACAAATTGTCTCCCATCCAACACTTGCGATGACCTCCAAGATACCAGCTTATCAGAGATCAGCCTTTGTTGCTGGTAAATGGTTGCCAATGCCTTATTCCATGTTTCCACCAACATGTGGCCCAAAGGTCTTCGTTGCTGGTACCTCAAAACACACTTTTTGGAATCACTCCAACTTAAAACAAGCTTGAAGAATTTCAGAAGATATGCTTCTGAAATTACTTCAACTTAACGTCCGTCAGCATGGTCCCGTTACACAGGCGCATTCAACGACTTGTTGTCGGACCTCATGCAGCATACAGTCAATCTCGGATCCCAAGGCGTACTTCGTAGAAACATCTACACCAAAGGGATCCCAACATATAGGGCCAGCGTCATGGTGTCTGTGTTTCGCCCATCCACTTTGCTTCGTCTCCATCTTCCGTGTCATCACCACCACCAGGCGCAAAATCCATTCTGAAATTACCTCAACTTAACCTGAGTGATGCGATAACACAAGCACATTCAATCACTTTCCCACATGATCTCTTCGTGATCCAAAGTATATCCTTCGGATATAACTTCACCAGAAGATCTTAAAAATGGGAGGCCAACCCCACAGTTCTGTATGCTGTACCTAGCCAACCTCCTCACTTCTTCTCCATCTTCAACACCTTGTGATCACTGCCAACGATCCAAAATACTCCTCTGAAATTACTTCAACTTAATCTTTGCCATTATGGTTCAATCTTGCAAGTACGTCCAACTTCTTGCAAGTAACTTACAGCTTTACCAACCCCCTTTAAGTATCATGAAACACTCTTGTGAAATTACTTCGACTTAATCTCTGCTGAGAAGGCTTAGTTAGGCAAGCACATTCAAATACTTGCAGACCCCTTCTCGGTCTCATCAAAGCCTTTCATGTGAGTGGGTCTACTCATCTAAAATAAAGCTCCACCACCTTCAACCACTACATTTGCATCCTGCTAAAAGCTCCACCACCTTCAACCGTTACATTGGAGAGTCAAGTACCAAATTCATTCTTTTCGAGACTCATTCACTCCCCACACTCAGAAGCTGTGTGCGCGAACAAGTCTCGAGGGGGCATTTGTAGAGAGGGAAAATTCCCAGCCTATCACAAGCTGACACGTCATGCCACAAAGTCAACAAAGTATGGCTAATTACAAAGTATCATATACTGCTACTGAAAATTTGCCAAATTCCATTAAGGTAAAAACATGAAAAGCATGCAAAATGCTAATCACATGAAGGCGCGTGTAAGCGATGATGCAAGCGAATCCGGCTGTGTAAGCGATGACTCAGGCAATCCGGCTGTGTAAGCGATGACACAACGAACCAATTAAGCTGTGACATGTGTCGCCAATCAGACTTCGCCATGTGTCGCTCACCAACCACCAAACTCCTATAAATAGAAGCCTTCCTATGGCATTTAAAAAGAGGAAGAGATCTGAAGACATCTAGAGGAGGACACCAAGCCATCTAGAGTACAAACAACAACAAAGAAGTATTGAAGCTGTGCTGGAATCAAGCCCTGAAGCCTCCAAGAACTTCAAGAACTTCAACCTTCGAATACGAAGAACATTCGAAGCCAAATCATCCAAATCATCCTCCTAGATCTCGAAGCTCACTGGAATCGAGCTTAAAAGCCTCCAGAAACCTCAAAAACCACAAATCAACGAAGCTCTACAGATTCAAGCCTCCAAAACCCCGAAGAACTTCCACCATAAACCTTCGAACACAAAGAACATTCGAAGCTAAATCATCCTCCTAAATCTCAAAGATCACTGGAATCAAGCTTAAAAGTCTCCAGAAACCGCATAAACCACAAATCAGTGAAGCTCTACGGATTCAAGCCTCTAAAGCCCCGAAGAACTTCCACCACAAACCTTCAAATACGAAGAACATTCGAAGCTAAATTATCCAAATCATATTTCTAGATCTCAAAGCTCACTGGAATCAAGCTCAAAAGCCTCCAGAAACCTCATAAACCACAAATCAGCGAAGCTCTATGGATTCAAGCCTCTAAAGCCCCGAAGAACTTCCACCACAAACCTCAGCAAAGAAGAATGCACGAAGAACACGAAGAACGTGAAGAACAAAGAATTTCTAACAAGCTCATAGCTAGAGATTCATTGTAATTTCGTTTCAACAATCTTCAATCCATTCTTCAGCCAAATTGAAGGATATTTTGTGCTCAAATCAAAATCACATCACAAATCTTTTAAGGAGATCGAATCAGAGGATCACTCTTTGTAATTACAGAGAATTGTACCACACATTCATCAATACAAATTCGTATTTGCGGAACTATTTTACTCGTTTGATTTATTTCGAACCGAGAAATTTAGTTGTCCACAATAGCAACAGTGGATAGCCATGAATGACACATGTAAATAGCAAGAACCATTATCAAAATGGATATTAAATTAAATAAAAACTCATAGTTTGTATTGTTTCAATGGAAGTAAGATAACAGCTTCTCCTTATTTTAGCATGTGGATGTTAAGCATGTATTAAGTGATTGATTCTTGTAGTAAAAAATAAAGAGTGATTAATGCCAAAATTTGGCCTGTCCTTTTCTACTCCAAAAGGTTTTACAGATGAGAAGGTGACGATTTACTCTTCAATTGGTGCCGCACACAAAATAACCCCCCAATCTATTGCACAGATCCTTGAACAATCCATCTACCCACGGTTTGTTGTGGTTAAAACCACTCCTTGGCCAAAAAGAAAAACAAGACTCACCAAGAACCTAGACCACATCGATTAACATGAAGTATAAAGTGTTGGGAGTCATACACAAAATAATAATCGAAGAACAAAGTTATAACAAAAGACAAACAGAAAAATAGATAACTTGGAGGCACAATATCGTTTTCTTTATACAATATATATTTTCCCTCATACTATTATTGCTAAAAGGTTATCGCAAATTTGTCCCTAGGACACAACCAAGATGTTGAGTTCTACAGATAGCAATTCTAGAGAATGACTACAGAATTTCTTATGTTCCTCACAAACTTGCTATTTTGTGGACATAAGCTTATATTTATACCCATAGGGTTATATTTTATTAAAAGGCACGTATGGAGAGTTAAAATATTTCATAAAACTATTCACAAGGCTTGAAACCTTCTCAAACTCTCTAAACAATCACCAGAAAATTCTGCAAAAAAATTTAGTTTTTTCAAGTTTCGATCGATCGAGAGTTCCTTTCGATCGATCGAATGCTCTTTTCGATTGATCAAATACTCTTTTCAATCGATCGAACAAGAATCGAATAGCGATCGAATCATCTAGGGACTCCAGAATTATTTTCTTACCATTTCAATCGATCGAGCTAAAGTGTCGACCAATCGAAAATAATGAATTTTGAATTTTCATTTAGAAAATTTTAGAACTTCAATTTTCACTTTATGAAACAATATTCTCCAAACTCAAATATCATTATTACAACCTATGGCGAAAATGGGCTTTTGCCCATTTCGTGCAAAAAAATTAACGTGTTGCCCCCACCCCCTTTCCCAAACTAATTAGGAAAATGCTCCTCTTTTTAAACTCAGTTTTCTCAAAATAGAGTTTAAAAAAAAAAAAAATTTCTAGAGTCTTATAGTGGCGTTTTAAGGAGCCTATAGTGACATTTTAAGGACCTATAGTAGCATTTTGGAACTCGGAGCTCGAGTTCCAAAACGCCACTATAGACTTCTTAAAATGTCACTAAAAGCTCTTTAAAATGCCACTATAGGATTCTAGATTTTTTTTTTTACTCGATTTTAAGAAAATTAAGTTTCAAAATAGGGGCATTTCTCTAATTAGTTTGAAAAAATGGCCAAAATGCTGGATTTTTTGCGTGAAAGGGGCAAAGGCCAATTTTTCCCTACAACCTATATTTATATATACACACACAACACAAAGTGAAGTAGATAAGTTTGGGCAAACAATTTTCATTCTATCAACAGATTTAGTAAACTGCCTTTAGGAAGTTTCCATTATATAAATTTTTAGAAATAAATTGAATTTGTTTATAAATTAAAATTTTCAAAAATTATTCTTTTGATAATTCAATAGTTACAATGGTAAAGAGAAGAGTTAGAATCCTCTTTCTTCGATTAAATGAGAGCAATAGTAGAGCTATTTGTCTTTACAAGGTACTATTGCCTCCAAAATCTCAGGTTGTAACAGTTATTAGAAATTTAGCTCTATATTGATAAAAATAGTTTTCAAGGTAGCAATAATTTTTTCCAAAATATTTCAAAATACACCATTGCATCACATGGAACATCGACTAATTAGAGTGTAATTGTGGAAGAACTCTCGGCACAAAATTGAAGTACGTACATTTTAAAATTAGATCTAAAGACATCTAACATCAAATTAGAGTGCAATTAATTAAAAGGAAAGCACAAATTTACTCTAAAATATGAGGCACTTACACATTCACAAAAACAAAAAGATAAATGAAAAGCTCTCTAATTGTATATTGCTCGAGTCTTTCTACGGTCAGAACAAAATTTCATAACACAACTAAGTTTGCTTACCGCCTCACACATGCACCATTAAAAAAAATTAATAAATTGCATATTGTTGTGGCCTCAGTTGTTGAAAAGAATCTATCTAAGCTTGAAAAGATTACAACAATGGTGTTCACACGGTAAAACACTCAGTGAGAAGCAATAAACGGACATAGAAATAGAGAGAAAGTTCAGAGAGAGAGAGAGAACAAGAAAGAATAGAGAATTCTGGAAGAATGATTGCACGCCTATTCATTACACTTTATGTACAATGTATATGTTACAAGAGGATCAGTAACTGCCTAACAGAGATCGCTGAAATCTCGGGATTGATCCGTAAATGGTGGAGGAAAATTAGGAACTGATTAACTACCATAACTACCTAATGAACTAATCTGAAGAACCAATTACTGAAGAGTAAAACACAGCGTTTCATTAAATACTCTTACAACCCTGCATTAAAGAAAACGACACCGTTCTGTTTACTCTTACAACCCTGCATTAAATAGAACCAGACTGGATCTTTGTCATTATTTATATATTTAATGGTTTTGGTTTGATCAGTGATTTATTTTTTATTTGAAATCGGTCGCTTAATTAATTAGTGAAACTTAGTTCGGGAAATGTCATTGTTTTAGGACCACGTTTGACTTGCTTTAACAGTAAACCAGACTAAGGGATGTAATTTGCAAGTTTTGTCATCGTTGGGATAATGTAATTGCAAGTTTTCATAGTTGGGGTGTAAAATGCAAGTGCTCTCATAATTTAGATGAATTTATGCAATTAAGGCCAAAAGAAGAGTTGGCATAAAATTATGGAAAATACTTGTTGCAGACAAACAATTTTACATAGTTTTACCTATTGCTGGAAATCATGATTTCAAATTACATTTTTAGTTGTTTTTTGAGTTGTGCATAAAACCGTGTAAAATAGTTTATGTGTTATAAACACAACCCAAAAATAAAATTGATCCACTTTAATCTATTTTATATGAATAATGCTACAGATACAATATTTTTAATAATAATTTCACAACAAAGTCTAATTAGTAATAAGTAATAACAACTTATCATCTAAACTTTCTTGCGAAATTGTTGTAAAGATATATATTGTATCCATAGCATTGCTCATTTTTTTAATAAAAAAATCATGGTTTTATTTCTTATCAATTAATGTACAAGGAATTAGACTTTAGCATGATAAGAAATAAAACTATAGCTTTGAGCTTAGGGTGTGTTTGGTTGGGTTGAAATCAAGTGTATAGAAAATATAGAAGAGAAAATGGGTAATGAGTGTGTTTGATTGGAAGGAGAAAGATGGTAAAAAAGTGGTGGAGCTCGACAATTTTCTCCCTAGGCCATCAAAATTGAATGACCCTTATTCGGAGTGAAAAAATAGGTGAGATGTGCAATATTTTGGACGAAATTGCCCAGGCTAACGTTGAAAGCTTTCTAACTTTTCTAGTCCTTTTTTTCTCCGCTTCTTTTGTCATTCGGTTTCTTTCTTCATTTGTGTTGTTGCTTGATCTTTTTTTTTTTTTTTTTTTTTTTTTCTTTTGTGCTTATCTTGTCTTTTCTTTTTTCTTTTGTGCTTATCCTTTCTTCTGTTTATTTATTTATTTTTTCTTTTCTTTTATCATGGCAGAATGTTTCTTTTCTCACACAGTTTTTTTTATATATAAAAACATTTTGGGTTCTTGAACTTCTTTTCTTCTATTTTTTTAATGAATAAGTGAAGTACAATTAGAACACAAATTTTTAATTAGAAAAATGTGTTACTTTTTGTTTTATTTAATAGAAACATAACTGTAAATTTATACAAATTTCAATTTTTATCATCTTATTTTTCTTCTCAACGAAATAAATAAATTTTTCATTTCTTCACTTTTCTATCATTCTAACCAAACATATATAAAAATAAATAAACATTTTCTATCCACCCACTCTTTTATGTCCTCCCCATTTTCTGTTCTCTCAATCTTTCACCTTCCAACCAAACGGAGCTTTAAGGACAGAATGTGATAAGATAATTAGCTCCAGTAGGGCATGTAAATGTGCTAGTTTTGTCATCATAGGCATAACTATAAGCCTGAGGGCATTGGTTCTTGAAAAGCATGGAATAGTTGGTAGGTGGACATGTAGCCGGGGTACTAAAAGCACCAGTGCAACAATATTGTGGCTGATTCAAAGCCAAACATGCGCTCTTGCAAGCAATCACGCTGCCATCAGGTCCTGTCACGGCTAGCTCTGACGGGCATACACTGTTTACGTTCCCCGGGCAGCTCGTGCTTTGGCAACTGCCTGCGCCTTGTGGGGTTATTGATAAAGGCAAGTTGAACCCGTCTACGAGGCTAACATCGTAGAAATCGTTTCCTCCAGAGCCAGATAAAGTGAATTCTACGAGTGATGCGGGTGGGATGCCACCTGCGCCATTGCACGCAACCTGGCCAGAGGCACAGTCGGCTGTTAAACAAGAGAACTTTCCGGTACTGTCAGTGGAGCATTGGGTTCGAGCAAACATTCGGCCTGACCACGTAACAGGAACATCAAGGGTTGTCGAAGCTCCGGTGTCTAGCTCGAAACCGGTTGATGTTAATTGTGCCCCTCCACCACCAGTTAGGGTTCCTGGCCATACTATGTAGGAGCACTTGTTTGTTAATGTGAATGTTACGGAGTGAGCCCCTACACATATAAGGAAAGAGGGTTAAATAACCTTTATTTTTTACAAACTCATGAGTCGAATTTACTCTGAAAAATTGACTTATAAGGAGAGAGTATTCAAGAGCTTATAAATACATAGTTTAGCATACTATTAATCTACGTAAGACATTAAGATCATAACATTCATGCAATCCAAAAAAACAAAAAAGAAAGGCAAATGATACTTTTTTTATTATCATCATATTTTTGCTAAAAAGATGTTGTTACGTTTACTTATACAGTGGTTAATTAAAAAAATGAATACAATAATACTTCACAAATAAAAAGTGGATGAGCATAAATAAATAGAAAAAAAAAATAGACAAAGGAAACTCAGAGAGAGAGAGAGAGAGAGGAAACGAGAATTTTGACCAGAAAAGAAGAGGAATGCCAAAGTAAGGCCGAGAAGTGCTTGGATTTCCATTTGCTTTGATTTGATTGATAATAACTTTTATGTTTGGTGAATGCAAGATTTAAAATGAGGGAACTAAGATTATATAGACCCTGATCGCAGGACAAAAAGATTGTAGCAAATCTTGTTTAGATTTCTTCTCATTTGTTTCTAAAAATATATATATATATATATATATTCTCATTTGATTTTGGATAATTAGGTATATAAGCTGGCAAAGGTTATTCGGGCATGGGTAAATTGCAAATTATACCCCCTAAAGTTTAGAGGTGATTGGAATTTACACCCTAAAATTTCAGAATTTGAATTTTCCCTTTATCATTGGGGGGTAGGGGTGTCAATGTTCGACCCAACTTGCGAACACGATACAAACCTAACACAGGTTTTTTCAAGTTAGGGTTGGGTCTTAATGGGTTTGGGTCATAAACGAATCGATCAGAAAACAACACGATAAGAAATGTGTCATAAGCAGGTCAACCCGCGTAACCCGCAATAGACACATTTGACACGCCAATTTATTTGTATCAATCTGAAATGACCCACTTAACACAACCTGTTTAGCTCATATAATAAATAAATATTCATCTTATTTTAGATTTATAAAATACCTTTTATATCCAACATATGTTTTAAATTTAAAAAGAAAAGTGAGTAATTACAAAAATTTACAAAAGATATAATTGGCAATTGAAACTTTGCAAATCCTAGATCTTTAAACCCTGCAAACCCTAAATCTCTAAACATTTTTATAAATATCTTCTTCTTCTTTTTTTTTTTAAATTTCAGCCGTACTACTCTTCCCATGCTCAATTCTCAAACTCAAAATGTCAATTCTCAAACCGGTTATTTCTCTCTCTCTCTCTCTCTCTCCCTCTCTCTCTCCCTCTCTCTCTCTCTCTCATGTGTTTATTTTTTCTACATAACGCTTTTGTACAATAAACTTTGAACCCATGTGCCTTGTGTTTTTCTTGATTGCATGATATGGCCCACTTGGTTTTGTTGAAATATGTTATTTTATTTTTGTTAAACTATATTATTTTAAATTTGGGTTTAAATGAATTCACTTTTTTTGGAGCGTAAAGAACTCATTTCTAGATGAATGTTATATTTTTGTTGAATTATATTATTTTGAATGTGAGTTGAAGACTTGAAGTATATGCACTCCTTTTGAAATGTAAAAAAAAATTATTTCTAGATGGATGTTATATTTAATATTATGCAGGTTGAAATGGATTGTGTTACATTTGTGTCAACCTAACACGACTCATTTATTAAGTGTGTCAAATAGGTTGGGTCAGGTCAACCCGCCTTATAAACAGGTTGGGCTAGGGTTGAAGGATCATGACACGATTATTAAATGGGTCGAGCTAGGGTTAAGCCATTTAATCTAATACCCCTACCTCGACACAATACGAACCTGACACACTAACCTGAATTGGCACCCCTATTTGGGGGTGTTTGGATTTTACACCCTGATATTTCAAAATTTAGATTTTACCCCCTATATTTTATGGGTGTTTAGATTTTACTCCCTAAAGTTTGAAAGTGTTTGGATCTTATACCATAAATTTTCATAATTTGGGAATATAAAATCCAAGAAGCACTCCTAAACTTTAGAGGTTAAAATCCAAATTTTTGAAACTTTAGGGTGTAAAATCCAAATATCCTAAACTTTAGGGGGTAAAATCTAAATTCTGAAATTTTAGGATATAAAATTTAAACACCCCCAAACTTTAGGAGTGCAATTTGCAATTATCCTATATTCTAAATATTTAATCATAATTTTAGTATATATTCTAAATAGCTAGTCATAATGGATAATCGAGGACATGCTACTACTATTCATAATTTATGCCAATTATCTTGGCTATGAGATTTGAAGAGATAAATATTACTTTTTTTGGATCTTCAAGAGACACTAAATTTATCTAATCTTATAAATCCAACAATAAATTTATCTAGTGGTATTTGACAAAGGACAAAATTTAGTTACAAAATTGGTTGTAATATATAGCTACAATCTTACTCAATATTACTAACATTACTATATATTTCGAAAATCTAACTGTTGGATTGTATGTTCTTGACGTTCTTAATACACATATTGACTTTTGTGTCAATTAGATATTATTTAGTGTATAATCTATAAGATTATATTTTATACATAATTTTAAACTACAAAAACTTGCAATGTTCACAATTTACTGATGACAGCTATTGTTCTTTAATTTTTAATAAATTTTACAAACATGAAGGATATAAGAAGAAAATGTAATATAATGGTGAATTTGTAAAAATTTACCTCCAATAAAAAGATACTGAGTAAGGTTGTAACTTTAGGTTACAACCAATTTTGTAACTGAACTTTATTCTTTGACAAATCAAAAATAAAATAAATAGTTATTTGTTATACGAGTTAAACAGGTTGTGTTAAATGAGTTATTTCAGGTTGACACAAATAAATTTACTTGCCAAACATGTCTATTGCAGGTCATGCGGATTGGCCCACTTATGAGATGTTTATTATTATGTCGCTTTCAAGTTGACCCGTTTATGATCCAAACCTACTAAGACTCAACCCTAACCCATAAAAATCCAAATCGTGTTCGTAGATTAGATCAAACATTGACTCTTCTAGTCATAATGGATAATTAAGGACACGCCGCTATTATTCATTATATATGCTATTATTCATTATATATACCAATATATCGTCGCCATGAGATTTGAAGAGATAAATATTACTTTTTCTGGATCTTGGAGAGACTAAAATTATCCAATCCTATAAATCAGACACACAATTTTATTTTTTTGAGAAGACCCATGCCAAGATATATTGAAGCTATTTGATTTTTTCCCCCTTCTCTAATTAAGTTTTCCCCTATGTATTATTATTCTTGTTTTTAATTAAGAAGTCCCTACGTACTTTAAATAGTCAAGGATCTGTCAATTTTGGCAATTTGCCCCCTTATACAAAGGCCATAAGAAAATATAATGTCTCCTTTAATAACTTTTTCCTCCTAGACTCCAAAGCATTTTGGGTATCAAAATGTGTCAGCTATACTATAAGGCTCTTGATTAAGGGAGTTGATTTCGTACCATACCGGCTGGTACAATTGATATTTACCGTTCCGACACTTCTGTTGGTACAAAAACGTGGTTGTTTCGTTCTGGTTTAAATACCGGCCCATTTCAGATTGTTTCGGCAATACCGGATAAAATATTGTATTTCGGTCGGTAAATGAATACCGGTCTAAAACAAGAAAAATAAAGAAAAAAAAAAAACGTTCTCACCCTCTCGGACTCTCCACTCACCGGCATCACGCTCAGTTTCTCAGCCTCGTACAGTCATACTGCATGGTCTCTCCTCCCTCAAATTGCAGATCTTGACAGAACAATAGGCTGAACTAGAGACGTTCTCTTTCTTTCTTTCAGACTTGCTCTTTCCTCTCTTTATCGATTGCGTACAGCTTTAAAGCTAGATTTCAGCTTTCCCAATAAATTTTAGGGTGCATTCGTTTGGAGAGAAAATAAGGGGGATGGAAAACTAAGGGAGGAAAATAGGCATTTTCCACTGTTCGTATGGAGAGAAAAGAGAGGGAGGATGGAAAACCGAGAGGAAAATTTTCCACCCGAGCCCACAAAAATTTTCCTCCCAATTTGGGAGGAAAATGGCAGGGAAGAAAACTTGGGATGGGAGCATTTACTAAAATGCCCCCATCCCACCTGATGTTGAATGTTTGTTTGTTGTTTTTTTTTTTTTTTCAAATGTTACTGAACTGAACCTTCTTCCTTTTTTTTTTTTTTTTCAAACATTACTGAACCTTGTTCAGTAACGTTGAACCTTTCTTTCTTTTCTTTTTTTTTTTTCTTTTCCTTTTTTTTTCAACATTCAGTAATAACGTTGAATTTTTTTTTTTTTTTTCTCATTTCAATGTTACTGATGATCTTTTTTTATTTTTTATTTCAAGTTACTTAACAAGGGAAGCTGGACACATTTAAAGCTTCCCATTTTTCTATAAACTTTTACTCCTCCAACCGAACAGACCCTTAAAGCTTGCAAAACTTTTGGTTAAAGTCAAAAGAAACTTTCATAGTTTCATATGTTAGTGTTTTGCATATTTTTTATTATTTTCTAGCCCCAGCAAACTGTCAAAAATCCTCTCAAATGTCTCTACTTTTTTATATTTTTTAGCCCCTATTTAGTTCACGTGTGAAAGGTAGTCTTGCATTTTAAATTTAAATTGATTTTTAATTCTTTTCTTAGATATAGATCGCTTGGGCTTGGGCTTGGGCTTGGGCTTTGGTTGGGTTTAGGATTATAAATTAGTCTAATTTATGAATATATAAGCTTGGGCTTTGGTTGGGCTTAGGATTATAAATTAGTCTAATTTATGAATATATATATATATATATATATATTATAGCAGTAATCATGAAACAGTATATCGGTATTGGTCAGTACCGAAATATATTGTTCCCTTGACAAAATTGAAACGGCTTCCGGTACAAAATTGACTTCCTTGTTCTTGCCTGATAACCATGGTGACAACACATAAATAGAAATTTAAATGAAGTCACATTTAAGTTCAGTGTCCCTTATTTTTGAATGTATCAATTCAGTGTCTTATTCAATTATGGAGTAGATAGATTTTTATGAGAAGTGGAAATTTAAATGATAGGGTGGAGTGGAAATTTTTTATTAGAACTGTGGAGAGATGAGTTTTTCTAAGAAGTGGGTGTCCCATATTTTTGAATGTATCAATTCAATATCTTATTCAATTTTGGTTAATGAGGAGCCCAAAGGGGATATTAAGTGTTCGCTTTGGAACAACTTATTTAGTTGAAATTGAAATTTTTTTTCTGAAAATGTAGAAAAAAAAAGTTAAAAGCTATCTGAATAATACAATAAGACCCATAAATAATACCAAAAAATGCAATGAGGCTTATGAATAGTACTAAAAAAAAGATAAAAACTCAAATAAGCTGAATTTTTCATCACATCACAAACAAACTCTAAACCAACTCATGGGATCAGACAAGGGAATCCTATATCTCCATATATTTTTCTTTCTTTGTTTTGAAGGCTTGAACAGGTTGATTCAAAAGGCAACAGGTGATGAAACAAATAGAGGTTTCTCTCTTTGTAAGAATGGCCCTCACATCACTCATTTCTTTTTTGCTGATGATAGCTTATTATTTTGTTGTGCAAACTTGGATGAATTGAATATTATTTAGGGGTTGTTGTCTTTGTATGAAAAAGCTTTAGAGCAACAAATAAATAGAGAAAAGACTACATTATTCTTTAGCAAGTGTGTCTCTAATGGAAGGAAGGAGGAAATAAAAAATCTGTTCGGACTTCCAGAAATTAAAGAATATGAAAAATACTTGGGTTTACCATCAATAGTGGGGAGAAATAAAAAAGCAAGCCTAAACTACATCAAGGAGCGAGTTTGGAATAAATTGCAGAGTTAGAAGAAAAAGTTATCGTCCCAAGCAAGAGAAGATTTGCTAAAAGCTAGGTGCAAGCTATCCCAACATTTGATATAAGTTGTTTCAAACTTCCCATTGGCCTTTGTCATGAGATCGAAATGTTAATGTGGAAATTTGGTGAGGGCAACGAGGTGAACAGAGGAAAATCCATTGGTAGACCTGAGATTTATTATGTCAACCAAAAAATGTTGCAGGAAAGGGATTTAAGTATTTGGAGATACTTAACAAAGCGATGCTAGCAAAACAAGTCTGGAGACTTGTTCATGATAAGTCCTCTGTATTTTATCAAGTCTTCTAAACAAAATTCTTTCCCACTAGTTCGGTATTTGATCCTAAAGTTTCAACAGGATCATATGCGTGCAAAGCATTCTTAAGGCGAGATCAGTGATAGCTGATGGCATGATGTGGTGAATTGGTGATGAGAAATCTGTCCGTATTTTTTATGAGAAGGAAAATAGAGTAAAAGCTTCGGTTTCTAATGTATCTACCACAAGGAATTTCTGGAACCACGTATGGAAGCTTCGAATTCTAAACAAAATAAAGAATTTCTTTTGGCGTGCTTGCTTAGAGGCGCTACCAACTCTTGTAAATCTTCAAGGCAAAATTTTTTTAGAAGTTTCCTAATGTTCACAGTGTGGTAAAGATCAAGAAGATACGCTGCATGCTCTTTGGGATGTGAGATAGTTCATGAGATTTGGAGTCCACTATTCAATGGAATTCGTCTAGACTATCAAAGCTTCAATAGTTTCCCAGACTCGGTTGATCTAGTGGGGTTGCAGCACAGAAATTTGGAGCTGTTTGCAATAGTAGCTTGGTACATCTGGACTCGAAGGAATAAGCTCCAACACAAAGAGCCCAAACTGTTGCCCTAGGCCATCCTCAGTGCAACAATTAATTCACAAAATTTCGAAGAACTTCAACTCCTCCCTCACTTCATTGTCCTAGGCAAATAAGGTGGAAGTCTCTAGATTGTGGTGAGTTTAAAATAAATTAGAATGGGGCAATGTTTGGGGATTCAAATGAGGCCGAGTTGGGAGTTGTAATCCGAAATGACAAAGGAGAGGTCATGGCAGCTTTAGCTAAAAAAATTCCTCTACCTTATTCAGTGGTTTTGCTGGAAACATTGGCAGCACGAAGGGCAATCCTTTTTGTAGCAGATCTTGGTTACAGTCAATCAATCTTTGAGGGGGATTCAGAGATATTGATCAAACCTCTTAATAATGAGAATCATTCTCTTGCATCTATTGGGCATATCATAAAAGACATTCAATCTTCTTTGAGCCTCTTTCAAACTCACTCTTTCTCTCATACTAGGAGGTAGGGCAATTTTGTAGCTCATGCTTTAGCTAGGAGAGCAAGAAATTCTTTTCCTTTAGAAGTCTAGATGGAGTCTGTTTCATCTGACCTATCCTGTTTGATTGTTTCTAATTTTCATGCACCTCAATCTTTCTTTGTTGGGTTAATAAAACAATTTTCTTTCTCAAAAAAAGAAGTTAAATTTATTTAACTGCCCTTGTTTATAAATTTATTGTTCATTCTCTTTATACTCATTTCTTTTTTTAAAGCTAACTGTATATATCTTCACTGATTGTTCCTAATTTTTGTGTGCCTTGATTGGGCAACTAAATTAATTTGGGCCTTGAGATTTTGTTGCCAATGTAGATAGGCATTGGTGCAAATTTCGAGGGGCTTAATTCATACTAGGCCTATACACAATGCGGTGCGGCCGGTCATGTGGGGAATTTTTGCACCACACCTATAAGGTGCAGTTTCCCCTCACGCTTCACCGCACCTCACATGTGGATGGTAGTAACCAATCTACACCAAGTCCAATTCACCATAGCGGTGCGGTACGATTAGTTTGGCTCCAAAAAAAAAAAACCAAATTACATCTCTGCTGCCAATGTAGATGGGCATTGGTGCTAATTTCGAGGGGCTTAATTCATACTAGGCCTATACACAATACGGTGCAGCCCTTCATGTGGGGAATTTTTTCACCACACCTATAAGGTGCGGTTTCCCTTCATGCTTCAGCGCACAAAAAAAAAAAACCAAATCATATCTCTGTTGCCAATGTGGATGGGCATTGGTGCTAATTTCGAGGGGCTTAATTCATACTAGGCCTATACACAATGCGGTGCGGCCGGTCATGTGGGGAATTTTTGCACCACACCTATAAGGTGCGGTTTCCCCTCATGTTTCACCGCACCTCACATGTGGATGGTAGTAACCGATCTACACCAAGTTCAATTCACCATAGCGGTGCTGGGCAATTAGTTTGGTTCCAAAAAAAAAAAAAAACCAAATCACATCAAAATCATCAAAAAAACCCACACAAAAATATTTTTAAAAAACTCAAATATTAACAAACAAACATGTTCAAAATATTTCTATAATACCCACACAAAATTTTCAAACAAATTTATAATCTTCCTAAAAACCATAGCAAGGAGAAGATAAGTAGCCTAGGTCTTGAGCATTACATAACTCCACATAAGTAGCCTAGGTCTTGAGCATTATATAACTCCACATACCTGTAGAAATCATAGTCACCAGGTATTGACAATCAAGCTTCAAAATATTCTCTAAAAATTTCTAGATAATAACCATGATAGAGAGCAGAGAGGAAAAAGGGAAACTTGAAAAACAATGGAATCAATTTGCAATCGACGGTAGTGGCAGGGAGCTACAGATGGCAATGGTGGTGAGCTACAGACGGTAGTGGTGGTGAGAGAGAGAGATCAATTAATCTAAAACAAAAATTTCAGAATTTAACCTAGTCTCCAACTAAAACATTGTCGTTTTGTATCAAATTAAAAAAAAAAAAAAAAATTATTGAAACTACATCATTTTATGATTCACTTAACCATATCCTCTCCTCTTCTTCTTCCTTCACCTTTCACACCTCTCTCACTCTCCCTTTTAGATATTTTGTTTTCATGCCTCACTTCTTAATTCACATTGCACTCTCTCTCTCTCTCTCTCTCTCTCTCTCTCTCTAGAAATTTCTTAAAATTGAAACTTAATTATCATATATGTATATGTTAAATATTATAATATATATATATATATATATATATGGCAGTTGGTTCGATTACTCATTGAAATGCAATTCACAACCACTCGCCGCACCATCCATCGTCGGTACTTGGAATTTGCCTCCAACCACCACACCAAACACTTCTGGTGGAGCTCTGTAGGATGCGGTTTGGATCAGTGCAAGTTGGTTTTGTCAATTGTGGGCAGAATTTGAACAGGTCTAATTCAGACACCCCACATGCCATTTCAACCAACACGTGATATGGCAATGTTAATGGCCATTTTGCTTGACTACATTGCTTGGTTTGAGCTTGAAAACAATGTTAGGATCACAACTACTTACATATTTTTTTACAATAACTCAATACATGACGAGTTATTATAAAATTATATTAGTAATTGACCCGTGCTTTGTACGAATATTTTTGTTTGTAAATGTGTAAAAAACAGTCTTTATACAACTGTAATGTTTTTTTTCTCTACATAAATTTTATCAAAAATATTGTATTATTAAAGGGTTGAATTTCTTTACTTAACAGAAATTTACATTGAAAATTAAATAACTGCTAAGTTGATGTTCTCCTTCTTTAACGAATCCACCTTCAATTAAATATTCTTTTTCCATTGTTCTTTACCCAAAAAATTAGTAGAAACTAGTAAGTTGCCCGTGTGATGCATGTATAATTTTATGATATTTTATGTAAGACGGTTTTGGATAATGTTATACATATATTATAAGGAAAAAGTAAACTAAATTAGAGTAAAGAAAAATATGCATTTTGAGATATTAAAAATTAGTTTAGTAGCTTCATTGTATATTTGTAGCCTTCTCAAGGTAAGATTATTATTATTTTATTAAATCATGAAACCTAAGATAAATGCAAAAAGTAATAGAACTATGAAAATCAACTAATTTGTGTTGTGTTCACATATTTCATACCATGAAATGAAAATTTGTCCAACTCTCTCACAATCTTCTACTCATCAATAGTGCGACATTAAGACATGATGTGAGCAAATGTGTATTCATGTGTCTTATAGATAATTTAAAATTAAACCATAGTAGAAGATGGCTTTACATTGCGTACCAAATATTTTTTCTACTTATATACCCAAAACAAAAACTATCCAACCAAATTACTCAAACTTAAATCATACTTAAGCCCCTAATTTTTAAAAGAAAAAAAATTTACCCATAGGGGTTTCGAGAGTCTTGATGGTGGTGGGAGACTAGTATAACTGAGGTGGTGATCCCTTAGATTCCTCTTTCTCTCTCTTTCAAATGTTTTGTTAGTCTCAAGTCTTTTATTTTGGTAATATATATTAAAACAATGCGTTTTGTTTAACAATCTATAACATTTTGTATCTCTCTATCTCTCTTCAGAGACTTATGTAGTTAGTTATTACTATTATTCCCTAATTATTATTATTATTTTTGTTTTTTTTTTTAATTACTAAAAAAATGGGTATGTCAAAAGACATGAAAAATAGAAAAATGTGTGGTATAAGCTTAGGCAGTTAATGAGATATTAATAAGATAACAGTAAAATAAGTTAATATGAACTTTTGGGTAACAGTAAAAAAAACTTAATGAAAGAGGTAAAAAAATGTAAATGCAAAATTAATGCGCCACTTGGTAGAACCTTGTGCTTTCCAGTATGAGATCTCTACTTTTATATATATATATATATATATATTAATTAATTAATTAATTAATTAATGATTGATTTTTAAAGACATAAACAAATGTATGTTTATGCAATTTATATATAAATTATCAAACATACTTCACAGAAAAGAGGAAAGGGAATAAAAATTAACAACTCAATTACAACTTTGGATTCAATCTAAAATATGTAGGTGGTAACAAATTATAGTTTCCAACACAATAAATTGTCAATCCTTGAATGCTATAGATTATACCAAAAGTTTCACTTTAGAAACTTTAGAAGATTAGAACAATCACATCAGTCCATTTATAGTATTCTAAAATAGAAAAAAGTACAAATTTTACATATTTTAAGCAAAAAAACACCCACGTCAATGGGTGTAAAAATGTGTAAAGATGGGTAAATATTTCCATGAGCTACAATAACCATGTATATTTACACGATTATTGTAGTTCGTCTAACTATTAATTTATTATTTGTTTCTCTCTCCTCACCTTACTCTCTCCTTTTCAGCTTCTACTCTGACCTCTCTCTTTGGTCCCTCAGTCCAGCCTCCTCCATTACCTGAGAGCAAAGCCTTCCTCAGGCTCCATCTCCATCAGAGGCGTCAATCTCTGTCAAGCTTCATAGTGCTTTGCCATTCGCCTAACTTTGCCGCCAGCTTGACCGTCAATCCATCACAATGCTTCGCCATTCGCCCAACGTTGCCACCAACTTAACTGTCAATCTTATGGGTGTTCACCAAACCGTATAAACCGCACAAACCGCAAAAACCGCACCAAAACCGCCCGCAAAATGATATAACCGCACCGCATGTAATTTTGCACCGCACCGCAAGTAATTTTGCACCGCACCGCATGGTGCAGTGCGGTTTGCGGTTTTATAATAAGAAAACCGCACAAACCGCACCGCACATCTATATATATAAATATATTTAATTATTTTTAATATTAAATATATTATTAATAGTTTAATAACCCTAGTTAAAGAAATGATTTGATAATTCTAGCAATTATTGACTAGGAAAGTCAGCCCAAAATAAAGAAAAACTAGCTTAATAGTTTAAAACTTGGACTAAAACAAAGGAAAAAATTAGTTTTGGGTTGGGTAGAAAAAGCCCAAAACTCGAAAAATATACCAACTTCAAATCATTCAAACCGCATCTTATACACCGCACTGCATATGTGATCGCAAAAATGAGGTGCGGTGCAGTTATGGTTTTGGCTAAACTTTAAATCGCACCGCACCGCACCGCACCGCACATGTTAAACCGCACCGCAAAGTGCGGTGCTAAAAGTGGCCTAAAACCGCACCGCACCGCACCGCGAATACTCCTAGTCAATCTCATTTTTTGTCAATGGGTTCGATATCTCTACCAAGCTTCACAGTGCTTCGCCGTTTGCCCAGCTTCGCCGTTGATCTCGTTGTTTGATCTGTGGGTTCGATCTCGTTGTTTGATGGTGGCTGTGTGGGATGTCTTGGTTCTCTGAGAGACATGACAATGGGGAAAAAATGAATATTTTATTGAATAAACATGTAGAATAAATAAACTGATATAGGTGTTTTGTAAAAATGAGTGTATAAAATAGAAAAAGTAGGTTTTAGATGTGTAAATTTACAAAAAATTTGCATGAACTAATGCAAATGCTTACAATACCAATATAGCTATTTTCTATTAACTATTGATTAAAGCAAATAACATAATGAATAAAGTGCTAAGTAAAAGTATAAATCAAATGGAAAGATGAAATATGAAGAACAAAAATATATATATATATATATATATATCTTATATCATATTGTGAGTCCAAAAAAAATTATATATAAAATAATATGTAATCATTATTTGGGAGATTACGCTTGAACCTGTAAAAAAGGAATAAGAAAATTGAAATCATCTACTAATCAAAATTTAACGCATTTAAAACCCATTATAGATCAGTCTAGAGTACATCAATCTAAACATCAAGATTTAAAACACTGGCATTAATCTCAAAATAATATCAACCATGCTTAACCAATGATAGAAATCAATCAATCTTGGTCAAAAAATTGTAAAATCTATATCTATGAAAACAGACGTTAAAAATTTTAGAGAGAGAGAGAGAGAGATTTTATTGAACTTGAGCAGAAACTATGGAGAAGAACAATGAAATATTGAAGAAAAAGTCAGTTAAATTATTTTGTTTCAGTTTTAGAGATTTATTTCATTTGTTTTCAAGATTTTGTTGGTTATTTAATTACATGGTTCACACTACATGATTTTATTGGACGAAGTAGCCCATATGTGCATATAGCAGACTAAGAAAGTAAATTGTAAATCACACTCCTAAAATTTTAAGTCATTTTGATTTATTTCATTAGTTAGAGGTTCCCTTTGATGAGTACGTACTCTCCATTTAAAAAAAAAAAAAAAAATCCTAGCTGGCCGCATGGATGAAGCCACATTAAGGCCAACGGGAGCTTTGGTGCTTAAGTTGCATAATTGTTTTTATAAAGATATTAGGGCTTAATTCGAATTAGGCCAAAGGAAAATAAGACTCGCCCCCCTCAGTTCAAACCAAACATCACAAATCAACCAAAACACCAAATTTTAGCCAAAATTTTATCTCATAAATGTCAAAAAAAAAAAATTTAAGAAAAAAAATCCAAATACCACGTAGCAACCCATATTTGCTGATGCTAAATAAATGCTTATTTAGATTTTCATGATTTTATTTTGTTTATATTTTGTCCCCTGGAATTGCTAATAAGTGATACCTCAACTAAAAACTTTTTTTTTTTTTTTTTTGAGACCAAACAAAGTTTCAGACTCAATTTAAATGTTATTTTTTTTAATTTAAATTTTAATCACCATTTTGATGAATAGTGCAATGAAAATTCGAATGTTTCTCATTTGTACGTAATTCTGCTATATTGGATCGATAGAGCATGTCGGTTTCTGAAAAAAAATAAATAAATAAAAGTCGGTTAGAACGTAAATACAGTAACTTTCCTTTTAGACGACCCGTTTGTTTTTGTTACAAAAACTAATTGCCTTTCAAGTAAGGATTCTATTTCCACTGCGAGTCGGTGAACACATCATAGTTCAAGTGGGATTAGGACTCGCTACGATATATATATATATTAAGAGAAGCAAAACCATAAATTTACCAACATATTATTGAGTCACAAAGTATTTGATAGTAAAGCTTCTAAATATTCGACGTCAAGTTTTTGTTCTAGTTAGTGTTCTCTCAACATGGAGGCTGAGCAAGAACCACGTGAATCACAAAACTCTCTCAATATGGAGGCTGAGCAAGAACCACACGAACCACAAAACAATCAAAGAGCCAGAGAAACATCATACAAGAAGAGAAACCCAACTGTGATGAGAAAAGCCAATGAACTTTCTCAATTGTGCAACGTCTCAGTTTGTGTGATTTCTTATGGGCCTGATGGGAATGTCAACACGTGGCCTGAAAGTCGAGAAGACGTGGTAGAAATACTTAACAACTACAAAAACCACAGTGGAATACATAAAAAATGGCCTTTCAGTATCAGGGAAAACAATAATAATAGAGAAGGAGAAGGAGAAGAAGAAGAAGATGTTGATGAAGAATCCGAAGAACGTGAGGAAAGGAACAAGGTAGAAGAATTTAGGAATGAATTGAAAAAGTGGGAGAACTGGCTTCACGAAGAAAATGAAGAGGCCTCACTGAGGAGAGGTTTTAACATGTTGAAATCTAACCTTTGTGCTATGAAAAACAGGGTGAAATTACTTCAGAATAGGAAGAGGAAGCGAAGCAATGATAATAATAACAACAATACTACGGACACACCCAGTAATAATAGTAATAGTTTTGAGGTGGGAAGTGGTAGTAGTTGTACAAGTACAACTAGAGCTAGAACTGTTCATGATTTTGATTTGAACGAAGAGATTTGTGTTGATAATGGTTGTGATAACGATGAGCATCAGAATGTTGGTTCAATGGACGTGAGTACACCTCTAGAAGTTGAGCCCATCTCGATGTGGCCAATGACACCAGAACCTAAGAAGGGTTTTTTTCTGATTTAGTTTTAATGTTTTTTTTTCTTTTCTTTTTTATGTTGGAAATACGCCGAACAATGTAATTACGTTGCTTTTGAACTTTATGATTCAATTCTAATTTAGCTGAATATTTTTGTCTTTTATTTGGTTCAGAAATTGAATTTAATTTCAAGCAATTCGTTGTTATTTTTATCTTGTTTCAATGTTTTTCTTTAGATCTGATTTTGTGGGCAGTAGTATTTCATATCAGTTTGATTTCTGATTCTATTTTAATCTTTGTTATTAATTTCCTTTTACAATTGGGAATCCCCCCAGTTTGTGAGCAATTTGTGGTAACCGGCAATGATAATAGTTTGTCCAGGCTACAGTACAATGTAAATTATTCCCGTTGAACTTTTTTATTTTTATTTTAATAATTCATTGAACTTTCCCTTAGAACATGACTATCATCAAGTATTGTATCGGCTTTGCACCATAACAGTTTAACTCAATCTCAGTCTTGCTCTTGTTTCCCTGTTATTGACTTTCTTCATGATCTGGTAATGGTGTCCCGGTCTTTTCTTAGATTCTTTGTTCAGTGTGATTCAAAATGGATAAAGATCATTTCGCACTTGCAATAACATTTTCAATGGAAATCCGTACGAAACAAAGTATAAATAAATTTTTCTATTTGTGTTTTATCATTAAAAGACAAAACTATTTTGAGGTTCTGTCCTTGCATCGATTATAGTTGTGCATCTTGTCATGTGAATATATATATTTTGATGGTAAAATGGATATATATATTAAGAATTTAGTCTAAGCCACATGAGCTGTTACAAAACATAATCTATTACAAAAGAGACCAGACAAGTCATGGAGCAAAAGGTGGGACAACTCCAAAGGAAGAGAGTATAAAACACAAAAAAGTCTTGCTGGAAGGAGACTTCTTTCCTGGCCAGTGCATCAGCATAAGCATTGGCTTCCCGAAAGCAGTGCTAGATTTTCCAAGATGACATATGATATTTGCTCTTATATAATAAAATAAGAAATTCTGAATATGAGGTTTCAAATATTCCAAAGTTACAATTTAAATTTAACTACATAACAAAAGATTTTGTTTGCTTTATATTTTTGTTCATTACAATGAAAATTCGTAAAATAAATTTTTTTTTTTTTTTTTTTGATGAGTAACATAGAAGGTATATTGAAAGAAACAGCCCAGTACATAGGAAATGTACAAAAGAAGCAAAAACCTCAAGAAACCAAAGTACAAAATCACAGGAAGGGAAGTACAAGAAAAAAAAAAGGTAAAACCAAACATCATTCGAGAAGAGCAAAAAAGAAAAAAGACTTAAACTCAAGACTAAACCGATCACAATCCTCAAAACTTCTCGAATTCCGTTCCCTCCAAATACACCACATCAAATAGTGCGACACAATCCTCCAGATGACTAAATTACTATGCTGCCTAAAATTGCCAGACCAACTATCCAACAAATCCACTACCCTTCGTGGCATCACCCAGTAAATACCAAACAAGCAAAAGATCATACTCCACATCTCATAAGCGAAAGGACAGTGAAAGAGGAGATGATTTACAGATTCCCCACACCCTTTACACCTAAAACACCACTCAAGAACGACAAAGTGCCTCTTTCGAAGATTATCTATAGTTAGAATCTTGCCTAGAGCTGCAGTCCAAGAGAAAAAGCTTCCCGAGGAGGAACCTTCGATTGCCACACCACTTTCCAAGGGAAGGAGATGCCAGTAGAGGGGGAAAGAGAATGATAATACCCACTCACCTTGAAACCTCAACTGCAAGCTGGCATCCAACAAAGATTGTTAGCTCCAACACCTCGCACCTTAGTGGAATAAATCAAGACCAAAAACGAATCCAAAGAAAAAGACTCTTGTTCGTTCACTAAACGACAAAACTGAATGTCCCAAGAAACTTTCCCATTCATGTAGCACATAACCTCAGAGTTCGAAGCCTCCCTTGTCCTACTAATATTATATAAATCTGGGAACGCCTCCTTTAGAGGACAGTCCCTACACCACACATCATCCCAAAATTTCACACGAGTTCCATCACCCACAAATTAACCCCATGTACATATATATTAGTAAGTTTGAATACGTTCTTCGAAAAAAGATTGTCAACCTGTGATTGGAGTAAATCACTTACACATGAATCCAATATTAGCATCTGATAAAAAGCAATCCAATCACAAAGGGTGTGATTCTAGAATTACTGAAAGACAAAAAGGAAGCTTCAAATTTAGTGCCTCTACAATTTACATGGGTAGTGGTTAGTCTCTTGCTGTTTCTAATTGGTTTCAAAGTTCCATACAAAATACCAATTACCTTCAGATCAAGTAGGACTTCTTAGTATTCTTAATTGAAATATCAGGTTCGAATGCATGATATATCTATCATAGCATCTGGCCAAGCCAGGTATTTAGTCCATTGAATGTATTCATCACAAGCAAGGTTTCACAACCAAAGTTGCTTGGTAGTTGGTAGTACTACTACTACTGGTAAGTATACTACCATTGAACTAGTTTTTATTTTAGGATTGCTTCATCTGATTTTGAATCAGTTCTATCTTTTGCCAAGCTCCAAGCATATACTTGAACTACAATACCCACCTCTATCTTAAAATATAAAGACTGATTCTTATGCAAGCAATTGGCTATCATGTATCAACTTTTTGTGTAGTGTTTTCTCGTTCCACATGTAGAGGCATAAAAAACTATGGCCCTGTTTTTCTTCTCTTTTTGGAATTTAACATTGCTAAAGAAAAGAAGGAAGAATTTATACTGAGTACTTATATACCCTATCTCTCTTTCTTTTGTTGGGGACATAACCCTATCTCTATGGTTTGATACAAAGCCTAACCTTTTAAAACTAAGCTGCAAAGCTCGAGTCCCATGTCAGCTATCTCTGATGCTTCACCACTGCAGTCTCTTTATTACTATGAAATCTGTCATAGTTGCGAAGAAATGATGATGCAGTTGCAGGTAAATTCCTGGCCAACAATTCCATTGATTCCTTTATACTGTTGAAGAGAACCTTTGCAAATCCATCAATTTCTGATTCGTATTGCTCATAAACAAAGAACGCAGTGAACGCATAAACCAGTGCTGCATTTTATATAAAACTAGATCAATATAATGAATCTTCAAAAAAAAAAAATAAATAAAAAATAATGCAGAATCATTAAAGCATATAAAAGCTCAGAGATGGTAACAGTTCTTACCTATGCCAATCACCATGCTCAAGGATTGTGAAAGAAACTTCAGAAAATAGAGAGAAGCTGCTACCTATATTGAATTAAAGGAAATTATACAAGGAATTTAGACTCCTCAAAATAACTAGTGTTGAACAAAAGCATTCGCCCTTCAAATTAGGGAAGTCATTATAAAACAATTTGTCTAAACATCTTAAGACGTTTTCAGGCTTCTGTGTGTCATCAACCAACAAAATTATCCCAATCATGACAATTATTATCATTAAAAAGGGCTATATAAACTCATATGTGTTTCATCAAGTGTGCTGAAATAAAGGTTAGATTATATTGCATCATGTTGATGCAAACTGTATGTCCATAAGAAGGAAGTTTAAATCCTAAATCAAATGTTATACCAGCTCCCCCCACCACTAACAAAAGAGAAAAAGAGATATAGAACCAAAAAGAAGAAGAAGAAGAAAGCCTATAGTTTTTTTTTAATTTTTTTGTGGGTAGGGAAAGCCTATAGTTAAAACTGGATACAGTTCATATAATAGAATGATATGCACCAGATCATAGCTGGTGCGTCATTTCTCAATTAGTGGAGACTTGGTTTGTACGACAGAAACTTGATGGAGTAGGTAATACATCATTATCACAAAAAATAAAATTACATGGTATCATTGATTGACCAGCTATGATACATGTAAGATAAATGGAAGGGGGAAAGATGGTGTTCCTACACTTGGCTTTGATTGGATTTGCAATTGTCTGGAACTTTATTTTTTATAGGCCTCAGGATAGGAAGGGGTTGTTATTGCAGCTAAAGGGAAAAGGGGATAAAGATGTAAAATGTCGAGACACATTCAGCTCCACATGTGAGATCAAAAACAGAAAAAGGTTCTATTTTATAGAGTCATCCATGTATTCAAGTCCATACCTTGAAGAAATTACTCCAATCCTCTCCATGGGCCAGTGCTCGTATATGTTGGACCCCCTTGTTCCACAGACATGCTAGGGTTGTAATTGAATCTTTCACTACAGTTTCTGAGATCTCAAAACAAGAGGAAGACATTCTCTGAAAAGTGGAACCAGCACTGTTGCAAAGGCATCATAATCAATGGAATGGATTTCAGTTACCAAGGAAATGTATTCAAGATACTAGCCTTGTAAAAAGCTTATACAAATCAAATTAAAAGCCTATGCACATACTTGTAATAATTAATAATTCAAAGAAATTTTACTGAATGAATGACCATAATGTGAAATAATAGGCAATTTTAACCCCCTTCCCCCACCCAAATAAAAAAAAGTTGCACACTTCAACGGGGAAGAATGATATTGATCAAGAGGGTCTGGCCATGCAGAAGATTAAACATAACCAAATTAGGGGAACGAAGAGAGAACAAAAACAGACTATAAAGTCACATTCCTTTTTTTTTGTGTTGTGGGGGGGAGGAGGGGGCTCAAGAAGAAAAAAAAAAAGAGGTAATGGAAACTTTTGCAATTTAAGAAAAAAAGGTAAAGAATCCAGTAAAAACAAAGAATTATCCAATTGAGAGTTCAGGGGTATTGATGCTTACATCTTTGATGATATAATGCCAAATCCAAAAAGGACAACACTAATCAGTAGCAGAATCATGGCCATAGATGAGATGAAAGTTCTTCCAGAAAGAAAAAACCAGTGAAACAACAGAGAAAGAGCAAGGAAATATGTAAATGTTTTCTTCTCGTCTCTCCACAGCAAAATGTCTGCAACTGCAGTAACATAGTTCATGGTCATGCTTTTGTCACAACTACTTTTTTTTTTTTTTTCTCGATACATGACAACTACATAATCAATGCTTTATGATGTTTGGACCAAGTTTCATGCATGCACCATTAGAATATGTTTCAATTGTGTTCATTTTCTTTGTCTAGTGGTGTAGTTAGACACATGAAGTGGTTATATAGACCTCAATTTGAAATAAAACATGGACCATGTGGCAGCAAGTTACAACATCACGGAGAAAGATGTCCTGGTCATCAGTGTCTTAGTTAAGAAATGGAACACATTACAGATATCCTACCTATGGTACTGTTTCAGAACAAAAAAACATGAACCAATCAGTGATGGGCTTCTGCCAATCCTGGTCACATTCATTAAGCTTATGCATAGCCCAAGCTTTGCAGGCTAAGATTAACCCAGCCTATGTGAAAAGCCACAGCCCCACAAGAATTATAAGCTTAAAATTGATCAATCTAGCTCAAAATATTAAAGCTTCGATCACAGAAAAAATCTTCACAATTTAAAACAGTAGACGTGAATTCAGCAATTCCATATTTACGTGATCAATTGTAGAGTACAATATAAAGTATGAAACAATGAAATGAGGTTCAAACCTTCCCCACTGCCTAGCAGCTTTTCCGCTTTTGATTGTTCATTGCAGTCAATGAATTTCTCAAGGCATGACTCTTTGGTTAAATGGGACAATGATTCAATGGTTAATGTGACACCTTCCTGTACAGCAATTAGCAGACACAAAAGAAAACTTCAGATCTTAAAATTTCCGCTGTGTGTTTTAATACATTGACCAGTTACAGGCTGGATGGGTCTTAAACCCACAACTCACCCTCCACCTTGTTCTTATGGGAGGAAGAAGGTACCATTTGAGCCAAAACTCATTGACAACTTCACATGGTAAAATTAAGCTATTTAATAACAAAAAGACACATTTTTGGCTGTAAGAAAAGTTGTGAAGAAATAAATCAGACTTCAAATTAGAATATGCAAAATGCTGGAATCAATCAAGTTCTGCATTGATCCAACATAACACGTTCCTTGCCAAGGAAATATTCAAATTATTAAGAATTCTCTTCTTTCATCACTATAGTTATAATAAAAAAAAAAAATGAGAGGTAGGGACAGAGATGATAACTAGAATTGCAACTTGATAACTAATAAGAATTGTTTCTAGCTACCACACAAAGTAAAACATCTAACTAAGAATATTGTCTAGCTTCTACAGCTGATAACAATTTGGGCCTTCAGATTTTCCAAGGAAATAAAACAAACTTAGTAGATCTCCTGAAGTTAGAGTCATGAAAATCTATAGGCTAATTGGAAGCCCAATAATATTATACAAAGCAAAATATCTGAATAAGAATATTGTCTAGCTTCTACAGCTGATAACAATTTGGGCCTTCACATTTTCCAAGGAAATAAAACTAACTAGGTAGATCTTCTGAAGTTAGAGTCATGAAAATCTATTGGCTAATTGGAAGCCCAGGAATATTATATACAAAGGAAAGACATGTTAGGGGAAGACTACAGATGATACAAATTAATAAATGCATAGGGAAAGACAAGAAAAAATGAAATTTAAAAAATAAACTTACTTCTAGCGAGACTACCGGCGAGTATCCAATATGTTTTTGAGCCGCAGTGCAGTTGAAAGTTCTAGAACGTGAGGCTAATTGAACATAATGAGCTGACACAGAATGGTTGTAATTTCTGAAGCCCAATTTTTCATGCATCCATTTAAACAGCAAGAGGATGTACCGAGCCATCCTAGCAGGAACTTTTATAGATGGTCTGAAATCAAAGAAAAAAGCCACTCAGCTTTGAAGAACAGCATAAAAAGATTCTATGCAAGCATCAAAAGAATGAAAACTAAGAATTTATCCAACAGTACGAAAGGTTAAGAAATATAAAAAACTAGCAAAAGAGAGGATTCAATATAAGTGTTCTTCAGCCAAACATAAAATAACTCATGTACTTAGCCCTTTCAAGCTGTCAAAAATGCCTTGATGTTGCAATTAAAGCTTTCTCATTTAGGGTAAGATAGAAAATATCCATACCATGAAAAATAATATCCAATAACACATGGCATTGAATATGAGAGCAAGGCAAGCTAGTGCTAAATTCTTCTTATCCAGTTAAACAATAAAGAAATAACTTATTTTCCATTCCTTCAATCTTTTTTTCCCTTGGTGGCCAAGGGAGGTGAGGGGGTTGAGGTAAATTGCCGCATAGCTGAACTTACCCTTGCCTGACTGCAATCTACTGAACTGATGACCAAGAAAACTACACCAATATAAATTCCATATTGTCAGATAAGATTCGTGTGAGTGTGACTCCATTTGATCAAGCCTGGAATCTTCAACAACTGGCATTGAATGCCTTTTGAGTGCTCATGAAGATTTATCTTTGTTTATTTTCTGTGTTGAAATATAATTTTTGGGTGTAAAAGAACGTAGTCAAGGAGCCACAAAGAATTATTATGTCAACGGGATAAATTTGTGCTATAAAGTTACTTGCCACGTTCTAGCAAATGTTTTCCCATCTTCAAACTGTGCAAGATCCCTTCTCTAGCATAAGCCCATTAAGGATTGCGACCCAACAGGCGAATGCCCAGCAACAGTCCAATCAATAACCGAGGTCAATAAGTAATGCTTTGTTGAAGCTTATTAGTCTAGTGCCCACATCATCTGGTGGTCACCAAGACCCATGGACATTCACCAATTTGTTAGATGAGATGGATCAATTTCTTGAACAACTAGATTTACTAGAGGACCAAAAAAATAAGTTTTTAAAGATGAAACTCAAAGGTACAATATGGAGAACGTCCTCCTTAGAAGGAATAAGCCTGCCATAACTGACGGTAAAAAACAACAAAGCCTTTGGGCCAAAGTTTTAGGGTTGGCTATGGATCCTCAATAAACAAATTAGCTAGGGTAGGTCTCATGTATTCTTTTCCTCCATTATATTCTATCCAAATTCATACTCTTCATTATTTTCTTAATTGACATGTCCATTTGCAACTTCTACTAATGTTATTTTTGGTATTTCTCTACCATTTTTCGTTCGCTCAACTTGAATCAACTCACTTTTTCTTATTGGTGCATCAGTCATTTTCCTTCGAATATGACATGCCATCTCAAGCAACTCTCCCTCATCTTTTCATCAATAGGGCCTACCCTTATTTTTAAGTGGATTTCCTTATTTTGAATCTTGTCTTTTCTTGTATTTCCACTTATCCATCTTAAACATTCTCATTTTAGCTACTCTCATTTTATGGGTATATTACTTCTTAACAGCCCAACATTTAGTACCATAGAACATAACTGGTCGTATAGCAATCTTATAAAATGTTGAAGACCAACTTCCATCCTATGCTCACACAACTCTTAATACGCCTCTCCACTTCATCCACCAAGCTCTTATCATATAATTCACATCCCATTCAATCTCACCATCTTTATGAATTATAGATCCAAGATATCGAAAGGTCTCACTCTTTAGTATCTCTTGGTCATCAAATCTTACCGCCCCTCTGTCTCTATATCTACTTTTACTAATTTACATTCCATGTACTTTGTTTTAGTCCTACTTAATAGAAAGCGTTTCGATTCTATAATTTCTTACCAAATTTTTTAATTGGCATTAACTACACTTTTAGTTTCAATAGAGTGACTACATTTTATGCTAGCCATCAACTTACGCTCCTCCTTTTCCTAGGCTTGGGATTAACCATGAACAAAATATATGACATTGAGCATAGACACAATGGAGTTAACTGATTTGGATAATAATGAAAGAAAAACTCAAGAGAGATATCTATCCCAATCCTATTGGGTGTTTGCACGGATTCTAGTTCTAGTCCCATTGTAAAATGGAACAAACCCTAGAAGATAAATTGCAAACCATCCAAGACCTGTCTACAAAGGTTGAGAAATCAAACACTAGGATTGATGCACTTGATGTAGGATCCAAGTCTTCCATCCAAAATGTGTCCAACAGTAATGAATGCAAAGCTTACAACAGTGGAGACATTATCATTGAGCTACCAAAACCTAGCACTTAAAAAGAGAAATATAAGTGCCAACAAATGTTGATACCACACAACGAGAACAAACTATAGATTCTAGACAATTATAGCAGGAATACTTAAACCATGTGTAGTAGACTTAATATGACCTGCTGACACTTCAGGAATAATACTTATCACCGAGGAAGATTTCCCAATTCTTTTTTTTTTTTTTTTTATATAAGTAATAAGAGCACTTGCAGCAGTGGAGCTAAATAGCTATATAACTATTTTAGTTCTACCAAAACACAAAAAATACCCTTGCAGTAGTGGAGGTATAGCTAAAATTTTTAGCTTAATTGCTATAGTGCTCATGTATCTATACATGAGTACCGTAGCTCAAAGCTAAAAGAAAAAAATAATTTTCTATTCAGCTCCCAATTAAAATAATTGAGGAGCTCAATTACTTTTATTCACGCCTCTCTCTCTCCCTGAAGCTCTCAACTCTCTCAAAACTCTCTCAAGCTCACTGCCGCTGGCCCGTCACCGAACCACTACACGAGAAAGAGGAGCTCAACCACCCACCACCTCACCACCACAGACACCCCAACAATCACCAAAAAAAAAAAAAAAAAAAAAAATCAGCAACCTCTCCAACACCATACACACACCACCACCACCTCCAACACACAAAAACCCACAAATCCACCACCACTAAACCCATAAATGCACCATGAACCACCACCATCAACACAACCAAAACCAAAACCAACACCATCAACCCACTACCACCAATCACCAAACACATCTCAAAAAAAAAAAAAAAAACCCACCAATGAGCAAACCCACGAACCCAAAGCTCAGCCACCGCCGAATTTATGGAATCAAGTAGAAAAAGAAAAAGAAAAAAAAAAAAGAGTAGAAAATGAGAGCTGGAGAAAGAAAGCGTGAGGGAGAGTAAGGAGAAAGGGGGAAGTAAAGAAAAAAAAAGGGAGAAGAAGAAAGTATACGTGTGTGGTGGAACAAAATGCAAGAGAAAAAAATAAAAAATAAAAATAAAAAGGGAAACGTATGAATGGAAGAAATGCAAAGAAGAAGAAATTTAAAAATGCTACCATAATATTTTCACAATAAATTTTAAGTAATTAGCTAATATTAGTGAGTAAAAATATAATTTCAGTGGTGGGTTCAAATTAGAACTAATAACAACTTTCCATATAAGATTTTGTTATGATTCTTGTGAAAGTATTGCAAAAAATATTGTGGATGTAACACTTTTTGTTAAAAAATATAATTGTTGAGAATGAATAGAGGAAGAAAAAATAAAGATTATTGTGGCGGCGGTAGCGGTAGTGGCGGTGGTAGCGATTGCAGTGGCGGTAAAAGAGTCGGCGGCGGCGGTGGTGGCAGCAGTAGCGGTTGCGGGTGGTTATGATTGTTGTTTATTGTAGTGAATATATTATTTTATTGTAGTGAATATATTATTTTATTGTAGTAGATATATTATTTTATTGTGATATTTATATTATTTTATTGTATTGAAAGCTAAAATAGATCCACTGCTGTAGCATGTTTTGTAAAGTGAGTAGATAAAATAGATAAAGTAACTTTTTGTAGAGCTAAAAAGCTAAATTTTTAGCTCCATTGCTGTGGATGCTCTAAGATTTATTGATATCAAAAAGGACACCCTAGTACACAGGGAGTGTATAGGGTTAAATACAAAAATTACAAGAATTAAGAAAATCAAAGATAGAAGAGAATGATTGGTTTCGCAAGGCAGACAACCAATCCAAAAAAGTTCTAAAGAAAAATAACTTGAGATCTAGAATGGATCTCTCATAATCTTCAAAACGCCTATTGTTTCTTCCCCTCCAAGGACACCACATTAAACAATAGAAAACAATTATCAATATATGACAATTTCGATGATGACCAAACCGGCCTTGCCAGCAAGCAAGGAGCCCCAATGGTGTTGTTGAAATTAAGTTTAATTCAACTGCTACTGTTGAACCCTCCGTGGTGCAGGAAGTGGAAAGCTTGATAAGATAATGCTTTCTATGGATCAATTTAAGGCTATATCATATCCACCCATTGATTTTATCATTTTATCATTTGAGACGAATTTAATGATATGACATAACAAAAAGCTACTTTGTTCTTAGTGCTACCAAAGGAGTTTTAAGAGTTGGTGCAAGTATCAAGTACAAGAGTTCTTGTCCTCAAATACTTGAAAACTTGAGGGCAAGTTTTATCTAACAAGGGAAAATGATGCAGGAAGTGTGAACACAAATTTATTTTGTTTAATTTTAGCATTCAATTGTATTTTACTGTTGGTCCAATTAATTTTTTCTAGTTCCTATTAGGTAATTAGGCTATTAGTATTTTATTTAATTTCCTAGAGTCTAGTTTATCGTAATTAAATGATTGGGCTTTGAGTCTTTGACCCAAGTCAATTAGGTTTATGGTTTAGTCCCAATAGTCTATATAAGCTTGCTATTGTACCCCTACGAAGACAAGTTTATGATGAATAGTATTTCAGTTGGAATTTTCCAATTTCCTAGTATTGATTTCAACAAACTCTGGGTATTGATTCCTAAATTTTCTATCCTACTTGGTGCTGATTCCTAGATTTATGTTTTTTTTTTATAAGTTTATTGATATCAAAAAAGGAACACCCTAGTACATAGAGAGTGTACAAGGGGTTAAACAATTCAAGAACAAAATTACAAGAATCTAGGAAATCAAGAAAAGAAACAAATGATTGGTTTAGCAAAGTAGCCAACCAATCCATTAAAGTTCTAAAGAAAAATAACTTCAGGTCTAGTATGAATCTCTCATTATCTTCAAAGCACCTACTATTTCTCTCCCTCCAAAGACACGACAATAAGCAATGGGGAACAATCAACCATATCTACACATTTCGATTATTTTATCTTCTTCTTTTTCCCAACAATTTTCTTTAGAGAATTTTGTGCAGCATCAGTTTTGGCATCAAGCTCATTGTTCTACGTCAGCTTGGGTGTTTTCCATGGCAAATAAAAAATATTCAGGAAAAGAAAAGATAGCAAAACCTAAGTAGAAATTTAGCATGATTAAAAAAAAAAAAAACAAAACAAAAAAAAATTTTGTGTTCCCATGTTAGTTCAAGTTTGGAGAAAATTCTATCTTCTCCATCATCCTCACTCGCTTTGCAGATTACATCTCCCTCTCTTCTCCCTCATCCTCACTGGCTTTGCAGAGTATTGCAATACATAATAAACATATGGACTAGTAATCACCACCTATGAAACAATAAACTAAAACATTTTACTCTAGAAACAAAACAAAAATTTTTGGGGATAAATCCACCTCTGCTTCGACTACAAATGATATTAACTTACAACCACACCCAATGGAGAAACCAACACAATCTTGTTCCAAAATATATCACACATGTATAGCATATGAAGGTAAATCATAAATATACAGCTACATAATATAGTGGATAATTAAGTATATGAAGTATTTTTTTCTTCAATAAATTAAATTACTTATTAAAAAATTGTGGACAATTGGATGTGGTAAAGAAAGTAGATGCCAAGTCTGGTCTAGATCTCACTTTCATTCCAATTTCTGGTCACTTCCACAATTGCATCATTGTAGATGCTAATGGTAAATAGCTATTCTTGATAAAATAACTCCAACGGGTGAACGTTAAAGTAAGAAAATTAGATGTTTGCTTTACCTTGGATATCCCAAGTTTTCCAATATAAGAGATACAAATTCCCAGAACTTCATAGGCTCAAGATTGGTGATGAAAAATGCCTACAGATGGATTACAAGGGAATGTTTCATTCTTCATGCATCTCACTAAAACAGGAGAAGGAGAAAGGGGAAAAAAAAAAAAAAAAGGAACTCTACGCCCAAGAATATTCACAATTTAGGCATACCTTTCCGGCCACAGAGGCCATCTGAAAATCTAAAGCTTCTTCAGCACATATATGAGCATGAGTAACATTCTCAGCATAGGTGAAGTCGGACATGTTTTCACCACTCCCTATAATAAACTGAAACGAGAAACCCTGTTACTTCAGAAAAGACTAAATAAACATATTCTCTGTGCTAAAAAATACAAGTCATTGTTGAAAATGTAATCTCCAAACAAGGGGACAAAAAAACCAAAGTTATGATGAACACATGTGCATCACACCTAGACGTCATCTCCAATTTGGGTTGTAAACTAATAGAGATCCAAAGATAAATTCATAAATAAATAAAGCAGAATGGCTCTGAGCATAACAAAGAAACCTCTAAAACAAAGAGGGAAAGAAAAGAGAAACAAATGGTATTGAGAGGTTTATATTAAGTGGAAATTCCAGTGGCATTTGAAATGCTGATGGTTTAATGAGTTTCCAAAATGATCAAAGTAATGAGCATATAAGGCAGTTAATATAATGGTTCGCAAAAATTGTACCAAACCTTTGCCCAACCAGATTTTGCTAGATTAACTAAAAATGACACAAGCTGTGTATCTCCAGGTCCAAAGACGTTGCTAGGACGAAGTGCACATGTTAGGAGGCCATCAATGTCGTTGGCAAATAGGACCAGTGCTTCTGCTTGAGCCCTGAAGTCACTCGTTCTGTCCATATACTGTAGAACACATCAACACATTTTTTTAGGAGGGGAAAAGAATAAAGCTTAGCAAAATAGGAGAGACTAAATATCTCCAATTAAACACATGGAGAAGAATCCCTCCAAGAAGAGCCATACTTTCCAAGGGTATCTTAAGGAATCATCTCCATTATTTATATCATGTAAACCATCAAATACTACATCCGCAGAACTGTTGTATATTAGCCTTCTAACTTTGCACTCTCGGCAAGCATTAATGACATTTTTTGCACCTGAATGAAAAGCCATGATGCAAACAATCATCACTTCCTTAAAAATTTTAAGGGCAAAAAAAACAAGGCTTGCCAGAATAAATTTTTGAGCTGAGATCAATGATTCATTACCTTGAACCATAATCAAGTAGCAATTGCATATATCATCTCTTTGTAAGTCACCAAAATCCATATAGAACACAACAGAGGAACCTTCAATTGCTGCAAAATTTGTACATTATATATGCACTTAATATCAAATTCAAAAGGGTCACCAAGGGTAACAGATAGCAACAGATTAAATAGGGCATCGGTGGTTATACACAATTAGGTTGTTCACACATATGCGTGTGGCTTTACACAATTACAGAACTTACAAACAAACGACCCCCTTTGCTTTTAATAGAATTTCTATTAATCAAGAGAAAATTATAAAACAACACAAGAAAAAGAAAGAACTAAAAATTATGGGAACAGAATACATGTTTACTTCTTTCCCTTGCCTTCCTTGCATTTTCCAGGCAACTAAACAGGCAAGCATAATATATAGTAGAAAACATAAAATTAAATCCAGAGGTCTCAAAACTTCGCAAAAATATACAAACATCCAGTTTAGCTGAGTTGACTTTCTCACATGCCCTCACATTAAAATTTTCCCGCATTCTTTCGCATTTTCTCAGCAACAAAACATGCACCAAAAATAAATATTTAGAACCCAAAAAAAGAAAAAGAAAAAAAAAACTAGGTCTGAAAACTTACTAAAAAACACTCCAATATCTGGCTAAGCCAAGAGTAACTCCCTCACATTTCCTCATACTTGAATCTTTCCCTTTCTTTCTCGCATTTTCTCAGCAAACAAAACAAGTAGTGATAATACACTAAAAGAAACCAAAATAAACTAAAATCTAGGTCTCAAAACTTCACAAAAGCAGTCGAAGATCCATCTCAACCAACCGGACTTTCTCACATGTCCGCACATTAAAATTTTCCCTTTTTTCTTGCATTTTCTCAGCAACCAACTAGCATCGATTATAAACACTCAAATATTTATAACAAAAAATAGATCCTTGACATCCAATATTCGCAAAAACACTCAAATATACGGCCAGCTAAGCCCAGTGTGACTTCCTCACATTTTCTCACACTTGAATCTTTCCCTCTCTTTCTTGCATTTTCTCAGCAAACAAATAATAGGTCTCAAAACTTGGCAAAAATTTTGTCTTAGTTTCTCGTATATTCTCAGCAACCAAACAGATATAGATTAATAACAAAACCTAAGCCTCAACGCTAAACAAAAACACAAGACAATCCGGCTAAGCCGAGTGCAACTTCCTCGCATTTGAATCTTTCCCTTTCTTTCTCGCATGTTCTCAGCAAACAAACAGGAACGGCTAATACATCAAACGAAATTAAAAAAATCACTCGAACGTCAAGCTCAACCGAGTCACTTTTCTCGCATTTTTCTGAGTGTCCAAACAGGTAAAAGCAAAACCAGCCAGAAAAATGCAAATAGTTAGTTACCTCGGACGATTTGAGAGAAATCGCGAAGGTCGACTCGGTGATAGGAAGCGCGAGCGGAGGCGATAGCTTGGGAGAGGAGCGAGTCGGCCTCGGAAGAAGAGTCGAGTTGGAGAGAGTGAGCGGAATCGGCGACTCGGACGATCCACTTGCCGAGTTGCAAGAGCCTGTGGACCAGCGATTTCCCGAGGAAGCCTCGTCCGCCAAGCACCACGCACGTCTTAGGGTTCAGCTCCGTTAACCGATCCTCCATTTCTCACAGATCAAGAAAATGCAAAAGAAGAGAGAGAGAGAGAGAGAAACAGTTTCACAGAGAGAGAAAGAGAAAGTAAGAGAGAGAGAGCGAGAAACAGTTTCATGGGGTGTATGGCTTTATATATAGGAAGTACTTGGCGCCCAAAGTTTTAGTTTTTTTTATTTTTTTAATAATAAAAAGTTGTTTTGTTTGTTAGAATTCAAAAAAAATTGTTTTGTTTGTTAATTAGATTTTAGTAGCATTGTTTATCCCTTGGTTAGTTGACCGGCCTGTATTGTTTATATATCTGCCTCAAATAAAAAATAAAAAAAAAAACCTAAATTTTATTTTATTGTGTAGACTGCAGAGGATTTTAATTTTTAACAAAGCTTTTTTGTAAATTGATATAATAAAATATGTACGGATTCCATTTACTAGAATTAGTAAAAAAAAATTATTGTGGAATAAGTTGTTTCGGTTTTTGAATCCTACTTACTTAATTTGATAAATAAAAATCATTATGGATGAATGTCAAAAAATTTAATTCTGTTATATCTTTTTAAAAAAACTATAATTATTCTTTACAATGAAGCTAAAACACTTTTATATACGTATGTATATCTGTGTCTAATTGTATATTAATTGAATCTAAGTCAATTAAGCTATGGTAACTTACTTCTGAATACTTTTTTTTTTTTTTTTGAGGAGATTCTTAACACTAATTAATTGGTTTATTATGTGTTTTATTTGTAATTTCAGAAGGTTAGTGGTGTAGTGGTTTTCTTTATCATAAAAATCATTATTATGAAGTCTTAATTTTTCTTCTCTTATATTTTTAATATTATGAATGGCCTTTGTGGTTTAGCGGCACTTCTCTCCTATATAAAAAGAGAAAGTTTGAGATTATTTTTTATTTTTTCATATAAGATTAAAAGAGAAAACTTGAGATTTTAGCTAACTCAATGTAAGAGAGAGAATTGTGAAAATTTACGGCAATAAAGAATAGAGAATAGCGATTCTTCTATCTATTGTAAAAAGAAAAACAAATCCTAATATTGAGTAATTCAAAGATTTGATAAATGACTTTCCACAACAGGCCAACGTAGTTTTTTTTTTTTTAATTTATAAAATTGTATATATTGACTCTAATTATTATTAATTTTAATCAAAATGATCATTTATCACTAGTTCAGAATGATTCACTTTTTGACCATGTAATAATCTGTAAACTTACTAATCAAAGCATCATTTCGATTAAAGGTCACTTTAAAAGTCTTACCCATCACATGAGCATGACATCTCAGCCATACCTTTAGTTTACAAGGAAGCAAGGTATTGATAAATTAAGCCGTGCACACATAGTTTTCAAGATTAAAGGTGATTTCTTGTGCATTGAGCAACCATTCCTCACAATTAAAAAATAGGAAATACACTTTTTTTTTTCTTGTCTCACAATCAGAAATTACTAATTAATGCCACATATGTATATACAATTTTCATTAGATTATAACTCAAGTAGTCAGTTCAAGCATGGATGATGATGACAGTTCCTTGAAAAGGAAATAGGGTCTTTCCGTTGAGACTGGAAAATGTATAATAAAGGTACAGGGAAGGTGGTGTTTGGTAAACCCATCCATCAACTATAGTACTTAACACTAAAAATTAAAGAAGTTTCAACTTTCACAACCTAATACCCACTATTCATTTAGCAAAAAGAGAGAGAGAAAAAACCCATTACTCATTCCAAGTGCCCCCTAGTTCAAGGCAAACTCATCATCTTTTTCTGATAAGACACAGAAAAGCTCCAATGTGGCACCATCATTCTTCTAACGTTGTAACCACCGACTTTGCTTGTCATTTTGTTGTAGTCAATGTCAAGTATCAACAATGAAGAAGCCACCTTTGGAGCTAGTGACAAGGTTCTATAACATCCACTTCTAGTTGACATTATAATCTTCACAAAAAAAGAATAATAAAGTCGACATTATAATTAGCGCAATGAAGCTAGGAAGACAACAAAAATTCATCATTCTCAAATTAGTCTATTGTTTCACTCATGAATCCGCTACAATTTGAAATTTATATATATATATATATATATATATATATATATATATTTTAAAGACTCACATGTGAAGTAGTAGGTAATTTGGAAATATTGTAAAATCATTATGGACTTTTGTAGTTGTATCTCTAACCAACTATTATGAGCGACATCCATTCCAAGTTTCCAACCCCACATAATTGATTGATTAAAATTTTCTTCCCAATGGTGAAATGCTTTTTTTGCCTCACGTTGATTGTTATGTAATTTCAATTTAAAAAAAAAAAAGAAGAAGAAAGAAACCTCTCTGGTGTTGTAGTTCACCAGTCATTTGGTTGTTGGTTGTAGGAAGCAGGGTCTAATTTAAGAGCATTTGCATAGAGCAGGTTTATTTGAGGGGCTATCAAAATTATACAATTTAAATTCAATGCCAAATATTTTAGGACATTGTATCACTATTGTAATAAGAATCCATATTGATTAAAATGTAAGAATAAAATCGTTTAAGAACTCCAATACATACACTCAAATGTGACTACTAACACAATTCTACCTTACAGGGTGTTATGTTCATTCATGAATAATTGAACAAATCTCAACCAATTTTCATTAGATGAAACAATTTTAATTGTGATCATTACATGCTATATATTCTTCCAGGAACACAAGAAGTAATTCAATAACAAACCTATTCTTTTAAGCAACATATGTATAGTAGTCATAGCTTAAGAAATTCCTGACAACGCAAAAAATATAAAAAGTATATTGACAAAGAGATCTCACTGGAGTTTATTTCAAAGATGGATGCCTTAATGTATCCTATACACAAAAAGAAACAGGGCTCCAAAACATCTTAAAAATTATCCTTTGCTTGGCGGATTATGCCCAAGGCTTCTGCATCATCAGCTGTGTCTGCAATATTCAAGGACCGTCGGATATCTACACTTGATGTGCGAAGGAATGGATTACAAGACTTCTCCATCTTTAGCGTGGTTGGAATCTGATACACATCCAAAACATAGTCAACTTTCATCTAGGAAAATATATAAGAATCAAGGTGGAACATTAATGGAGCGGTGATAAAGGGGAGCAAGAGAAGGTGCAGGAATAGAGGAAAGACCCATTGTGGGGCAAAAATGAATTAACACATCAAGCACATATTTGCATCATGCGGTCAAGTTATTGATTATAGATCTCTTTACATACTGTATGGGGAGTTGTCAAGGTTTGCACACTAAATGCAGACTCAATGATCACAGGGTTAAAAAAAAATTCAAAATTTAGATATTCGAAAAGACCAAAGATATTCATTATCAATGGAAGGAAGTCAGAAGTCCTAGGAAATACCGTTGCCAAGCCCTTGCTGCGAAGATGGGCCACGTGGGATGCATAGGACTTAAGTGCCTCATTCTTGGGTTCTATAGACAATGCAAACTTTGAATTGCTCTGTCAAAATGCATATCTAGTAGTTAGGGCCTCAATACCTTTTAAGCTTCATAAAATTGAGTAGGGAACACTAAAGGCTAATAGATAAAGACAACTAACCAATGTATATTCATGACCACAATATATATTTGTATCATCTGGCAAAGCTGTGATCTTTTTAAGGGAAGACAGCATCTGTAACATAGAAAAGGAACTGTTATAATACAATAATCATGATGATATCATGAAAGCATGAATGTTTACTGCATTTCTCAGAAACACTAAAAGTACATCTGCAACATCACTATGAAGAACACGTTTAGCAATACAACCAAACAACTTCAGCATTTCAATATCTGACAACATAAATTTTAAATATTTCTTTCTCATGACATGTAAAAAGAAATTTATGAAATTCCCCTCAAGAAGTAGTGATTTCTTTATGAAATCAGAGAACATAAATTTTAAAAATTTCTTTCTCATGACACGTAAAAAGTTCAGTAATATGTTTGTGAAGCTCACACCACATCAAATGCATTTTCCACTATATATATATATTATAGTACAGTAACAGAAAATTTCACATTCAAATATTTAAATTTTCAGAAAGAAAAAAGAAAACATAAATATTCTAAGCAAAGCTAAATGGATAAGATGTAAAGACCATGATTTTACTTTCAACTGTAATCAATACCATTTGCATGACAGATTAGTTACCTCTTGTTCAACTTTATTAACAGTTAAATCTAAAACATCTATTCTTCAAATTTTTTAAATATAGTCATAAAGGATAGATGTCGTAGTAAAAGCGCAGTTTATAGATATCAGATCTCTGGAACAGGGCATGACTAGGAATGCAAGCCAAGATTACCTGTTCAGGGGTTCCTTCAAAAAGCTTTCCACACGATAAGCTGAACAAAGTGTCTCCAGTAAAAATTACCCCAGATCCAGGAAAATAGAAGCTAATGTGACCTGGAAGCAATAAAAGAGAACAGAAAATTGGAAAATAAATAAATAAATATAGGAAGAAAAAAATAGATTTGCCTGAATTAAGATCCAGAATATGGAAATTTTAGCAAGATATGAATCTATATTGAAATAAAAAGCACTAAAATTATAGGATAAACGTAAACCTATAAGTCACAATATCGATACCTCTGTCAATAACTATACAATTTAAAATGTAGAATGTGCATAATCAAAGGAAATAAATGACACAATTAGCACCAAGAACCATTGTGATTTTGAAAAGACAGGATGAGATGGCCCTAAATTTTACTGCAGAATTGAAGATAAGGGAAGGTGTAACCCATTGATTAAGCCAACAAAAGAATGTAACATGTACAGAATCAAAGGAAACAAATGACACAATTAGCACCAAGAACCATTGTGATTTTGAAAAGATAGGATGAGATGGCCCTAAATTTTACTGCAAAATTGAAGATAAGTGAAGGTGTAATCCATTGATTAAGCCAACAAAAGAATGTAGATGAATGGTCAAGAGTGAAAATGAAGAGTTTGATGGCCGCTGAAAATATACAAGGATGTGAAAAATAGGAGACAAGTGGAAACCAGAACACTGCAGGGTGAAGGAGCTTAAAAAAGCAAAAATCGTTAACTAAAATGGCTCTAATCAGCATTGAACAAGATGATAGAGATCAGGATAAAGCACAGTAATGCAACAGATGGCGAGTTATTAATGAGCACCAGATAAGATAATAAAAGCTTTTACAAACTTGTAATATTTGGAAGAAAATAAGAGTCCTGAAATGATTCAGCAACTACAGACCAGTAACATCAACAAACAAGCTCATTTCATTTTGAATATTTTTATTTGACAAGAATTATTGAACCAACATGTTTCAAGAACAACAATCAGAGGATTTTCTAATGTAATCAGGTAGTAAGTATGACCTCGAGTATGGCCAGGGGTCTCCATTACAACCACCTCATGGCCTGCAAACATCCACTTGTCTCCATCATTCAAAACAATATCAATACCAGGAATCCTATCTCTGTCTATTGCTGAACCAATCACCTACAGTAAAAAGAGAGAACTAGAGTTTATCAAAAAAAAAATGAGGTAGAAAACTTTATGAAAGTTGAGAGCAATATAAACACTGAACAGCTTCAAGAACAAGGCAAGAAGACTTCTATCAAGTTTGTAGGAAATCTCTTAAACTAATACTAATTCTGAAAAATTCATATTCTGCAATAATAGTAGTTACTACGGCTAGTTTTACTAATATTGCCACATTTTCAATAATTCTTAGAATGTATTAGAAAATTATGGCAAGTTGACAGTATCAAATATTACAAGAGATAAAAATACTAATACAATAAATATGTAAATTTTAAAGAAATATATAAAAAGAGGAAAGATTGGTGTGGTCCACAAATCATTTTCAAGACAAAAAAGACAACCAAACAAAATAGCCACTCAGATAAGTAGGCTAATTTAATTGTAACCAGCTCAACATAGGATGATATCTAAATTCTCAAATCAGATCAAACGGTTACTTAATTAAAATTCTCCATAAAAATATCTATTTCCATCATGAGTGTCTTGTATAAAATATATCGTACATAACCATTTTTGGGGAATAAGCTTTGAAACATGGAAATCAACTGGACAAGGAAGTTTATACATTTTCTTTTAAAGATAAATACTTTAGAATAAAGATAATAAATCAGTTGACCAGAAGATAACAATGTCATACCTTTGCACCGTACCTTTCTTTAAGCTCTGCATTTCCTCCTGTGTGATCATAATGATGATGGGTGTTCAATATGTATGTCAAATTTCGGTTTTTCCTTTTCAAAGCATCTACAACAGGCGTAGCTTCAGAAGGATCAACAACACCAACTGTGCCTGTATCTACATCATGCAAAAGATATGCATAGTTGTCACTCAAACATGGTACCTGAAAATAATAACAAATCTGGGATCAGCACCAGTGATGAAGAACATGTATAACCCTCTTATGGAATACTTATTAAGTATTTAACTCAACTTATAAGTTTGGATGAGAGGCTCACACATATTTTGAGCACACCCACTTTAGGGAGCACACATAAGAAATGAGAAACGCTCACCTGCTTGTGCGTTAAAGAAGTATAACAATTAACTCTTCGCAAGCCAAGCGAAAGTGCCCTAAACAGCAGAATTGTAAACAAAATAGTGCATGTTTCAATGTTATTTACTAAATGACCAGACTTAATCATAAAAGTGTAAGACTCTTCAACTAGGGTCCCAAGTTGAAACTGTTCAGATATGTGCGTACATCACTGGTTTTGCCAACCTCCCTTTAATTAATTTCGTTTTTTTAAAAAAGGGTTGTCATGCCATCAAGACAAGAGATTACAAATTATTCCACTCTTACCCTGGAGAGAAGTTCATAGAATATGGAGCTAACTTATTGCCCATTAAGATGAAGTCAATACTTGTTTTTCTTCCCTTTTTTAAAGTCATTAGAAGGAAGTCAATAGTTCTGCCAAAAATTATAATTATCAGGATTTGGAAAGAATGCATAATGTTTGATAAGGAGAATAGGGGAAACAATAAAGGTCATCATTTGAAAACTAGTGACAACATCAATCAAAGTTTAGTGTTCTAAAGTGAATGGTTTCACGTTTGCTTAAGACAAGAAATGATCATATATTTTCTCTAATCTCTAACATTGGTGACTATACCTCCTTAGAATTTATTAAATGATTCCAAAGGTACCTAACAGAAGATCCCTTCAGATATCACAAACCATGCACATATGGGCATGTGACCATGTGTCAGATTTGCTTTGCTTGTCAAAAATATTTTTTATGACTTTGGAATGTCTAGTAGCCATGCAGCATAAAACTAATGGATACAGCAAGGTGAAGTGAAGGGGACTGATAACACAGCATGTGATTTGACAAAACAGCTTGTTTCCACATCCCACTCCTTTGTCTCTAGCAATTTTAGAATCTATCATCCAATAAAACTAATATACCCATACAAGTTAAAAGCACTTGTGCAATTATTAGAAATATCTAATGCAATATGGTTATGGGAAAACAAGGTATGAACTCATTCGTCAGAATGTATATGGTAGACTTGATATTTCTCACCCTACCACCGATATGTTCTTTTCAGTCCCTGATTTTTATAAGCTCTTACCAAGATGGATTGCCAATACCATGTTTCATATTCTTAAATGATATTGTGACCAGAACGACTTTAAACCACTTTTAAATTGCAAGATTTCCACTTCCCTTTAAGACACACACACAAAACAAAGTCACATGTAAGGTTTCTTTATGCCATGTATGATGATCAACCTTCATTCTGGTTCAATGTATCCTTAAATATATTTAGGCCATTATAGGGAATCAGAAAATCCACCATCATATGTAGGTTCATGACTCAATAGTGATTTACCAATAAAGAATCAACTTGTAAAGAAGCAAACGTAATTGTCACCAAGAAAGTTTTTCAAGTATTATAAATATATCTGACAAAAAAAATACTGCTTTGATTTTATCCAATTAAGCAGCAGATCACTGTGCACAAGCATCAGCAAGCCATCAGCAGCACAAAAAACTTAAAATAGAGAGATTTGCTTACCAATTCAATTTGCAATGTAGGAGACAGGTTAACAACACTGCAAAATTGATTAACTCTAAGTGATCGACTAGCTCCACGCAAGGTCTTTAATGGTGTAGAAAAGAATCGAAGGAATCCGTACAAAAGGCCTTTTCTGAAGCACAGTTGTCTCACACCAGGCCATACACGGAACCCAGTCCTCACCTATGTGAAAGTATAAACTCAATAACTACAGTTTCAACAATTATCTTTTCTGAAACAAAGGCTGAAGATAAGAGTGACTGGCTCTGGCAGCCAAACAAACAAACAGATCATAAATATCAAAATCCCCTAATAACAAAATTATTAAAAACAACTCTTTTCAATATGCTTCAATGTAAGACATTTTCATCACAAGCAGAAAGCTTAATCCATTTCAATAGAAATCAATAGGCAAACCAACACAACTGGCAGGTTAAACTAAGAGATTTTATCAGCTATTTACACATTGAAGATAGCGAACAGTGTATGGTTGGAGTTGTGTTTACACGTCACATTGCAGACTGGATAACATCAAATGATAATACGAACAGGCAATTAACTTGAGTTGCTTCTAACCATTGGATTGACTAGCAGGGGAAAAATTGGTAAAATGCCAAAACTATCTGCCAAGACCATGCCAAAATTCTTATCAGAGTACAGATAACTGCAGAATCAACCAGAATTTGATTAACATTGTATCAACAAGAACCCATTTGCCTAGACAATACCAAATTTTATTTTTATCAAGGTCACAAACTAAACCTAAGTAGATTCTAACCACGAAAATTAACTAGAGGTAGTGGAAAAAGGGTATCATTGCAAATCGAAAAACCCATTTGCCTAAACTACAGTAAAACTCTAATGAAGTTCCAAATTAACTATTTAAATTGTAAAATCCATCAAAACAAACTCTCCTCCTTTTTTAAGATACACATTTATCTTCCTCCATATCAGGGTATTTGCTTACAGTTCCAATTAAACAACATCAGAGACAGTAATTGCCAAGAAAATTCATAGATTGGAAACCATTATTAAAAAAAAAAAAAACACAAAAGAGGAAAAAAGAAACCCCAAATCATAGATTTCATTCCAAAAGCAAACACAAACATTTCAAGACATTTTCTGATAGGAAACACAGAGTTAAACTTATATAACATTTTTTTGTTTAAAAAAAAAATCAAAGGGTTTCCAAGAACTCCACTCCAGATTGTAAATTTTTAAGTGGGTACAAAAGTTTCTCAACCAAAAAGAAAAACCTCAAACCAAACCACAATATGGATCACAAAAAGACCATAAATCCACAGTCTATCAAAAACCCAACAAAGAAAACAACAAAAAGTAAATAAATTTACAAGCAAGTTGTAACCTTTTTACCCAAATAAACTGAAAAAGGCATAGAAATGAAAGGAAGGGAAAAACAAAAAACATGAAGAGAGAAATAGAGACTAACCCTTGAGCAAGGAAAGGCAGCCATGGCAGATGATGTCCTGCAAATCATCTGCATATGTAGTGTGAGAGAGAGAGAGAATATGAGTGTGTGTGGGTGGTGGTGGGTTGGCACTTTTTGCAGTTGGCAACTCTCTCTTCAATATGTTTGTCTTTTCTTTTTCTTTTTCTTTTTCTTTTTGAAATTGAAATTTGCAAATTTTCGTTTTTTTTTTTTTGGTTTTTTTTTTTATTTTTCACACAACACTATTTCTGGTACAAAGTAGGCAACTTGCAACAACAACAGCAACTACTACGCGTTTTTAACTTTTTTGTTTAAGTTCAAAATTCTCTTCCACATTTAATTTCCTGAGGTAGCGATAGCCTCACCTGTCAGAAATTGATTAATGATGACATGTGTTCCTAATCATTACTTTACACGTGCACTTCTTTTTATTTAACCATTACGTTTGCTAGCCAATCCCACAATAATAACACCAAAAACATAATCAAAGTTAAAAACTTTTGGGAAAGTAGAATAAAATAACTTGAAGTTTGTTCTTTGTAACAAATTACATTTGACTTTTTAGTTTTGTCATTTTAAAACCCCAATTTTTATTGGTCATGACAACCGAAATACATTGCCATATTTGTTGAGATGAAAACTCTCTTTGATATTTGTTAATACATTTATAGCACACAGTTTTTAGTGTGGGTGGTTATCATTATCTCCGCATCAAAGAAAGAAACTATGAGAGAGATAAAGATATATTGAACATAACACTAGAGAAAAAAAGATAGAGTGAAGCTACATGCACTGAACCCGTTAAATTGGTAAAATGTGTTTAAAAGTTGACACGTATTATAATCTTAATAGGTCACTAGACCCAAACCTCACCCAAAAAGATAATATTGCTAAAAAAGAGAAAAGCTTAAACACGAATGATAGGTTAAAATGATATGCTTCGATAGATAACCTTATGGGAAGATAATTTTTTCATATTTTGGTATTTGGTAGTATAAAAAGAAATGAGTCAAAGTAAGAGTATTTGTTTACTTTCCTTATTTAGCTTTGTGTGAGATAAAGTTGTTTTTCATAAAATTAGGAAAAAAAATTTTATCTTACAATACACTAAATAAGGAAAGTCAAGAGATAGTTTTCCAACTTATTTTAAGAATGCTAACAAACATAGAAAAATAAGATAATTTTCTACAAGATTCTTATAAAAAAATCATTAACTTTCCAGAAAATTTTTATGTCAAAACAAACAAATTGTAAGAAGAAAATGAAAATGATAACAAAAACAAGTTATTCATTTATGGTTTTTTAATTGATATAGACATATGCTAAAAAAAAATAAGAACTAAATTTGTAAAAGCGATCGACTTTAGGGTTTTTTTAAAGATCTTCTCCCAAAATTTGTATGAAGATCAATGATAGTCCTCACAATTGAAAATTTATAAAATTTAGTATTATTTTAGATATGATTCTCAATTAATTTTCATTCATATTTAAATAAAATCAAAATCAAAACCTTATACCATGCTCATTTTAGTTCCCATAATTAAAAATCTTAACAATTTTAAACTTTACCTAAAGAAATATTTTCAATTGTTGCACAAAAGATGAGGGAGGGGTTTAACCTATTTTTTGTTGAATTTTGTAGCTTTTTTTTTTTTTTGAGAAACACACACACACACTTTTGTAGCTTAATTGGTTAGCACCTTCTAGTGTTTTTAAAAAATATATTGAAGATTCAAATTCCTCTTTCCCTAACTATTGAATTATTAAAAAAATAAAAAACTTATTATAGACATAACCCATCATAGCAAGAGTTATCTCCACCAAAGACAGTAGGTTGTCAAATAAAATACAAGTATATAAAAGAAATTTTTCATGCTTGGCAAGCACATCAACACATTAGTTAGCTTCTTGGTATATGTGCTTAATTAAAATGTTGAGAAAGTCTTATAATAGGGTCCTGCAACCACAAAGGACAGGTTTCAAGGAGTGGAAAACAATTTCTTAATCATCTTTGATTTTAAAATGTTACTTATCTTTGATTTTAAATGTGCTTTATAATATGCTAAGCAACAAAATTTTTATTTTTATAAATAGAAAAAGTATATTCCTTTAGTATCCAAGGCTTTATTTTCACTAAATTATTGAAAAAAAAAATGTTACAAGTCACTTTCAAATAAAATGAAAATACTAAGCAATACATATTACTTAAAAATACTTGTAATTCCTAAAGAGACAAATATTTTTAGTTTAAAATTAAAAAAATAAAAAAAATAAAAAAAAACCTATTACGGAATATTTTATAAAATTGCATTTCATAAGGCGGCTATAACCTTAGATATTTTTTCATCATGAATCTGTGTTAACGAATTTTTCACAGCGTATTATTTCGTAATTAGCTACCTAGATAATCTATGCTATACAATAAGGGCACCTACCTCATCAAAAAAATATAATAATAAGGGCACCAATAACCAAATTAATTGACCAAAATACCCTTGATAATTTAAAAAATTATATAAGAATGTCACTGTAGCTTTAAAATGTGGATTTAGACATTGAGGCTACTAGCACAAAAAAAATTTAAAAAGGGGAATAAAAAAGTTAAGAATTTATGATGAGGATTACAAGATCAAGCCAACTTGGCCCACTCTAGAATGGACCTATTAAAAAAAACAAAGAGGCCTAGTTAATTTACTTAATTTCAATGAAGAGCCCTTTATTCTAAAATAATAATATTTTGATAAAGAAAACAGAACCTTTTAAAAAAAATATAAGAGAAAACAAAAACTCTTACAGCATCCAGAAGTTTAAGCCATTGTTAATTACACATTGGTGTAGTGTGTACATTTGTATGCGATATATTAATCAAAACCTTGAATTCAAAATACAATTTTAACTAAATTCTGTAATTGTGATCACTATTTTAAATTTATAAATGGAATCGCGTTTTAAACATAGCATTGTGTGTATTGTGTGCACACAACAATTTTCCAAAAATTTAAGTCTTTAAAAGATGGAAAGAAAAAAAAAATTCTTATCAAAGTATTAACTATTGTATTATATTGTTTGAAAATGATATATATGAATGCACGTGGAGATGGATAGCTTAGACTTAGAGAGGAGAAGATGTACATAAATAGGAAATGAAATAAATTTTGTCACCAGAAATAGAATGGGGTGAATGAATATGAATTGGGACAATTATGCGGCCTCACCGTCCTCACGTCATCACCAACTGCTTTTATAAATTCGTCTAATAACATGACAGATGGCAATAACGTGCTGTCTAATGTTGTACTTTTCCCCAAAAAAAAAAAAATCACTTTTCAACTTTCACTTTTTCCATTTTTGTTAGTGGATTACTAATTTTTTTTTACAAAAATTGTATTCTATATATAAAAAAGGCATGTTAATAGATGTTTTTAAGATAATTGCTAATAAACAATTTTATGAAAGTTTTGATATTACTTTTATAAAAAATGATTTAAAAAATAATTACTTTATTTTTTTTTATAAAAATAGTTCATAAACCATTATTGTTCTTAGGTATTCGTTAATATATTTGATAAAATTATTAATTATGTATTATATATGCTGAAGAAATGTTTAGGCTATAGCTCACTTAAGGTGTTATTTAGTCCTCACTCCTCACATTATATCAATGAAATTAGGGAATTAATAGAAAATTATATTTTTGTACCTACTCATTCCTTTTCACCTTCCTAATCATTAAAGCGAGGGCATTCTTCACTTTTCTCTATTTTCTTAATCCTCACTCCTCACATTATATCAATGAAATTAGGGAATTAATAGAAAATTTCTTTTCACCTTCCTTCTCATTAAAGCGAGGGCATTCTTCACTTTTCTCTATTTTCTTAAAAGAATATGAAGACCTATGTTTATTGTGAAGACGGCAGAACATTCATACTTTCCCGCCGACTCGGTCAAGGTCCCTAACATATTCTTCCTCTTCCTTTGTGTAGCCACTCCATGAAAATATTTAGTATTTTTGTCTCCCTTAACCACCCATTGAATCCTGGACCTTTGCCTCCACATCTGACTTTCCTTGACCAGCAAAATATTCAGCTCATGACGAAGCTGTAACAACCACCTCATAGACAACCACATTTCTTATACACAGTTTTTATTTTTTAAAAGAATATGACATCATATATCTCCAAAAAGAATGTGACATCATAATGAGAATATTCATTTCGCATTTTTATTAATTTAATAATATATATATAATTATTACATCTGACAAATTATTCAACACTCTAACTACTATGAAAAATAGTAATTATTCAACACTCTATCTACTTTGAAAAATAGTACTTGATAATTACTTGTTATATTTATGGGTTTTTCTTATTATTACTTTTTTTTTTTTTTTTTTGGAAGGGAGGGTTTTCCTATTTTTATGATACAAATAAATTAATAAAAAAATATAAAAGTAATGTTACAATAAATGATAATTATGAGCTTCACTTTTGCTTAATTGACTTCATTCATTCATTTACTTTATTATAAGGGCAAATCCCCTCATTATATGACTAAGTTATTATTTTAATTGGCTTGAATTATCTTGTAGTTATGAGGGAGCAAATCCCTTGTTGCGGGAACCTTCTACAATTTCCTTTCTCTTCTCCCATCTTTTCTAAGTTAAATTTTATACAAAATAAAATGAAGAACATCATCATCATCATCATTATTATTATTATTATTATTATTATTATTTTTTTGTACCATGTGACCTGTGTCAAAGCAAAATCGCATGACACTATTTGTTTTTTCATTGATTTTTCCTTTATGCTTTTGGCGATGCATGCACAACTTCAGTTTTAATTGATAATGACTAATTGTTTGATTGTAGGACATTTAGATCTTTTGCTAGAATTAGCACAGGATTATATTCATCATTTCCAAAGACTATCATGTAATCTATACACTGTACTCACCTTGTACTATTGTAAAATTATTGTATGGTTCTACTCTTTTTGTATGTATAAAGGCACTCCATGTATAATTCTTATACACAGATTAGCCATTTCATTAGTATCAGAGTCTAGGCTTTAAAAATAAAATATAAATAAATAAAAAAAACTCATATTTTTCTAGTGTCCTTCCTCATCAATGTGATAGGTCCTGGTCCTGGTCCTGGTGAAATCACCTTTCGTATTCCTTGGTACTATGAAAGATGTTCACTTTTTTAAAAATATATCAGATAGGTAAACAAGAATAAGGGAAGACATCAGATTATTGTTGTTTCAACCTATTTCTTGTTAAATTCCCAATTGTATGAATAGCCTCGATTGTAATTTGAGTAGTAATTTTAGAACATATGCTGCTAATATTTTCTTGAATCATGACAATTAATACCTAGAAAATACTCCAAATCATTCTCAATCGAGAAAAGCCACATAACCACCAAGGGATTCAATACTCAGTGTTCATTATATTTATCACACACGAGGACATACCAAATATACATGCATTTTAGTAAGGGAAAGAAAAAATTGCATTTTTGCAATTATAAAACTTTTGTAGAGGACAATCAAAATCATAGTTATCTTTCAGCTTGTCAAAAATATTTTCTAAACTATACAACAGAAGCATAGCAAAATTAGGGCTAGAATCCCAAATCAAATAGCAATGGAGTCATTGACTCTACCATCATGAATTAATTTCATAGAGTCCTCAACTCTACCAATTCAAACGTTGGAGTTCTTGACTTTACCAAATCAAATACATCAATGGAGTCCTTGGCTCCACTATTATGAATTAAATTAATAAAGTCTTTGACTCTACCATTTTAAATTAAATTAATGGAGTTCTTGACTCTACCATTATCAATTAATTTAATTCAATATTTGACTCTACAAATTAAACAAACAAATAGAGTTCTCGACTCTACCATTTTAAATTAAATTAATGGAATCCTTGATTCTACTATTATGGATTAATTCAATGGAGTCCTTGACTTTACCAATTTAAATATTGAAGTCTTTGACTCTTCAACAATATTTAAAAAGTTAATGGAATCTTTGGCTCCACCATTATAAATTATTTTATTAATGGAGTAGAGTTTCCAGTTGCTTAAAATTAATTCAAAGGGACTTATTGATTCCACCAACTAAACAACTTGGAGTTCTTGACTTCAGGAATATAAAATAATATCATTCAATGGAGTTCTTGACTTCACAAATTTAAAATAATATGATCCAATAGAGTTCTTGACATCCCAAATTATTTTAAATAAGAGTGGAGTTTTTAACTCCTTCAAATTAATTCAATGGGGTATTTGAGATTCTCAATTCCTCAACCAAAATTGGAACTTTGAATTCCCAAAATAAAATGATCATAAAATTAATTTGAGAGAAATTTACAATTCTCAATCTCTAAAAATATTCATAAAAATAAAATTACTTTAGCGGAGTTTTCTTTCCCTTAATTAATTTTAGGGACTTCAATCAAAATTATCATTGTTAAAAATTCCTACAAAGAAGCAAATGAAAGAAGGAGAAATCTGTTTGGACATTCAATTTCTCAAAAAGAGGGTCTTTGGATCAATTTCCATCAAAACATGGGTCCTTGAATAATCCTTGAGATTAAAATAAATTATCTCACTGAAAAATAAAATTAAGTCGATACTTAATTAAATACCAAGTATTTTACTTAAATGTCTCTCATTCAAAGTGGACAAAATCATATTTGAGGATTTTAAATCTAAAACCATAGTTTGAGAACTACGAATTAGCTTGATTCCCACCGAGGGTACGTAAGTAACCTAAATACATTATTAGGTGCCAACACAAATAAATAAAAAGTTATAAACACTTCATTTGAAAAGTTACTAATTTCTCTCAAACCCAAACTAGTTTAACCAAAAGAAAAAAATCAAGTAAAGAGCTATTGATGAAACTAAAAGGAAAGCAAGAAAGTAAGAGAGAACCTGAAAGAGAGGGAGAAAGTGTAAGAAAACAAAGTAATTCTGATAGAGAAAAGGGCCAAATTTGCTGAACAACATCTTTTTAGAAAATTATTAGATAAATAGCATGCGGTTGAAAGTATTTAATAAGTTTGACTCTTTTTTGGAACTCGAGTTTGTGAAACTCGAGTTCCAACCTAAAATCGAGTTTGACAAACTCAATTTACTCTTGGATTCATTTGACTTGGATTTAAAAATAAAAAATAAAAGATACGTGGAACTCGAGTTTGGTATACTTGAGTTCCTCTTATATTTTTTTTCCCTACTTGGAACTCAAGTTCCTTGCAGCTAATTTTTTTTTTGGGATAATTATAGTGAACCCACCTGTGGTATGCCCCGTTTTCACTTTGCCTACTCGTGGTTCAATCATTTACACTTCGCCCACTTGAACTTCAATCCATTACCCATCCATTGCCCATCTCTGTTAAAATTAGGGGTAAAAATGTATTTTATCTTCACTTTTATATCTCTCTCCTCTAAAAACAAAAAATAACAAAAAAAAAAAAAAAAACTCAAACAAACAAGATCAAAGAGGGGGGTTTTGTAGCTTGGATTCAAGAACACACTTGCTTTTGGTATGAATAGTCTTGAACCAATCAATTCAAATAAAATTTTCATATTCGCACAAATCCTAAAAAACATGTACAAAAATCCTACACTTGAAAGTGCTCTACTCTAATTTCACAAAAATCCTTTCAGACAATTTCAGTTATTTACAAAAATCATACACGACTTCACCTTTGTTCTCTCTCAAATCTCAAACCAAAACCAAAGCAAACCCCTCTTCAAAACCCAAACCCACAGCAAAGAAAATAAGATAGCAAAGAGAGAGAGGCGAATTGAAGTCACAGTCGAAACCAAACTCAACGCGAAGGAACCCATGGCCAAAGCTAGAACTTGCAGGGTTGCAATATTCGTTAGTCATTGCTCCATTCACCGCTGCCATTGCTCCGTTCACTGCTGCTACATTGGTCTGGTTCATTCGTCTTCCTCAACTAGCCACCCACACTCACCCAAGCTCTCTATTCGGTCAGCCATCTTTGTTCCTTCTCGCCGACCCATCTCTCTCCTAGTCGCCATCTTGCCAAGCCATCTTGCCCACAACGCAATCTTCGAACTTAACGGAGAGGAACGAAATTGAAATTGAAATTTTCGCTGTAGCCACTGACTACGACAACGTCGTTTTTGGTTGATGGTGGATTGTGGGTGATGCCGTGAGTGGGTTGGGTTTGAAGAGAGGGAGAAGTTAGAGAGATAGAGATGACGATGGCATCATTTTTGGTTGATGGTGGATTGTGGGTGATGCCGTGAGTGGGTAGACAAAGAGATAAAGATAAAGAGGGAGAAAAAATAAATAAATAAATGAAGGAGTTGGGTTTGGAAGCTATTGGATTTTTTATTTATATTTGATTTGTATTCCTTCAATTTATTCTCCTAAAATTTATTCAGCAATAAAAAACCCTAACTTTTTTATTCTTGTTATATTTGTTTTTGCCTAAAAATGTGTTTTTCTAATGGCAAACAGAGAGATGGGTTATAGAAGGCTAACGAAACTACCCTTAGGTCGGCAAAGTGTAAATAATTGAACCACAGATAGGCAAATAGGCAAAGTAAAAACGAACCATATCACAGGTGGGTTTTCTGTAATTATCCAATTTTTTTTTTTTTTTTTTTAAAATGGAACTCAAGTTTACTACACTCGAGTTCCAAGTAGTTTTTTTTTTTAAAAAATTTTTTAATCCACGTCGAATGAATCCAAGCGTAAATTGAGTTTAGAAAACTCAATTTTGGGTTGGAACTCGAATTTGACAAACTCGAGTTCTAAAAACAATCCAACTAACTAGATAACTTCAAACGCATGTTAGTCACCAAATTTTTCCTGAAAAATATACTATTACCAAATTTTGCTGAGAAAAAGTTTAGAGAGGGAAAACTAAAAAATGTAAATGTATTTATAAAATCACTCCAAGATATTTAATAATTAGTTACCAAAACCCAAAACTAATATCCAAATTATGCGGAGAGTAATTACTAATTACTGATCCCAAATTGTATACACAACGACATTGTCAAAACTCACATTAGTCTTCTTTACACAAAAACGGCGTCGTTGTTAAAGGCGTGTCTCTAAAGTGTCTTTAAATGCAATGACACCGTCTTAATTAAATACTATTTCTATGAGTTGTCAATTGTATGAGTTGTTGGCGTACACTTATATATATATATTGTAAAATAATATTTTGATCCCTAACATTTACCAAAATTGTGGTTTTTATCCTTAAATTTTAAAAAGTTCATTTTTCGTACTAAAATGATTAAAAATTTTGTTTTTGTTCCTAAATTATTTAAAGTGTTTTTGTTTCTTAAACTTTACCAAAAGTTTATTTTTCATTTCTATTTTTGTCTCTAAACTATTAAAAAAATCTTTACAAAATTTAAAAATAAAAAAGAACTTTTTAAAGTTTAGGAATGAAAAACAAACTTTTAGTAAAATTTTGGGACCAAAATAATATTTTACCTTTTATTTTGAGTAATACAAGTTACTTTTACCAACCTTTTTAGTTAGTTAGTTAGTTTTTTTTTTTTAATATTTATTTTCCATTAATTTAGAGTTTTTTTTTTTTTAGGAATTAGTTGCTTGGGAAGAGTAATTAATTCTTTTCCCCAACTAATTCATAGAAAATGATTATAATAAAAAAAAAAACATAAAAAATTAATATAATCTTGGAAGACAGTGGAGTCCTATATATTTGTTTAGTATTTCAGTTAAAATCACTTCTTGTAAGGTGAAGCAGAATGAGTGAAATAAATAAAATTTGGAATTGAAATTGGTTAAAAAAAAGATTATAGAAATCCACAAAGAAATTCATGTCAGGAAGAACTAGAAAGGGAGAAGATTGGTGCAATTAAGAAGTAGGTTTCAGTTAACTTAAGAATGGTGCATATTAACCAACTGTGACTTTTATTTCTCATCAGTACTCATTATAATTCATGGGGGTAGAAGCAACACAGCATCATTCACCCAAGCGTCCTTCTATAGAAAGTATCTAAAACTTGATACTGAAATGGTGATTCAATGCCGATTTTTTCTTTCTTAGCCGGCGAATCCAGTAACACAGTTTACACTACATTAACTACATCCAAAGGAAATGTGCTTTGAATTTCCCGGTTGAATTAGACATGATATGAACAATGCCAATGATTGAACTGGGCTACATGTGATGAAGGTAAATAAGCGGAATACCCCGTGAACTCAAGTCTCACCTACATGACTTGCTCAAAATACATCTCATAAATAATATGGATTTGCATGCTATTTTCATTTGCATAAGAAAGTCAAGAGTTACTGAAAATGATTACAGAAAAAGAAACTATATAGATGTAATATTTAATCCAAATTAGCATAATTTAGAATTGAGTTCATTCCAACATAGTGGTCATGCATATGTCTGGCAATGTCATTGGCACAGGAAGCTGGGGAGTATCCAAAAGTGATGCAAAATAGTTATGAAGATCTTGCAAATTGATGTGGCAATCAGAAGTTGATAATCCTCGTAGGTTCTACCTACAATGTACGCAGAAGAAACTTTAAGAATAAAGAAAAACAAATAGGAAAAATAAAAGTAAAAACATGGCAGCCCAACCAATTATCCATGTATTTTTTCAGGAAACTTTCATAGGAAATCAAATTAAAAAAAAAAAAAAGAAAAAAAAAAAAAAAAGGAGGGCCTTTTATCTTGAGAAGCCCAGTCTACATTTTTATATAAACCAAGTAAACTAAACCCAGACAAATTGACAACAGTGTTCACATTCCATAACTTAGGATCCAGAATTAATGCCATGAAACCTTGTCTTGAAGATTAAACCAAAAACACAAAGACAAGAAAATGAATAACTTACCTTTACAACCCAAATGTCATGTTTTCCAACACCATTGGCGTAGTGTTGTTATGCATGGTACAAGATTTATGACGTAAATAATTAAAATTCATCAATCATGCATACATTTTCAACTACAACTGTGATTACATATGCTGTCAAAATAAAAGCAACTTTTTATCTCACTGTAATTACTGCAAAAAGCACTTAAATCAAATAACAAGGTGATGAAAATCCTCCAGAGGATTAAAAAGATAAAATTGTTTACTACAAATGTTAAAAATTGGCAACAGAGTTGATGCAACTTACAGGAAGACTCTAACAAGGAAGAGTTCATCTTCATAAATAGGTTGTTCCCCAATTGTAAAACTTGTTGTGCACCTATGTGTCATGGGGGTTTGGGGGGATGATATTTAATCAGGCTCTCTTTGGTAAGTGGCTGCTATGAAATTGAAGTTACATCATTAAGGAGACAGTTCATAAAATCTAAATATGGCGTCAATGGAGGGTATAGGTGTACAGGCATTATGGATGCCCGGGGGCGCGGGGGGGGGGGGGGGGGTTGGTGGTGTGGGTAGAGTGGAGACTACTTTTAAGGAGAAACATCCCCACTTATTTTTACTAGGGAGAAACAACAAAGGCAAAATGGTAGGTTATATGGAGATTCTTCAAGGTCAGTGTTCTTGGAATCCTGTGTTAAATTGAGCAATACAAGACTGGGAAGTGGAATCTGTGATCCAGTTGTTCGAGGATCTTTATAACACTAAGGTTAGTCTTGGGGAGGTAGGTGAATTGGTGTGAATGCCTTCGCCCTCTACAAGCTTTCAAGTGAGGAGCTTCTATACGGTTTTGAAAGAGTGGGAGGGGGGAAGTGCAGTGTTTCGGTGGAGAAGCATTTGGAAAGTTTGGGTTCCACTGAGAGTGGCTCTCTTTTCATGGCGTGGCTCTAGGGAGGGTCTTAACAATTGATAATTTAAGATGAAGGGGAATTGTTGTTATGAAGTGGTGTTATATGTGTAAGAAGTAGTCTATGTTGTTTGGTATCTTTGGTGTCTCCTGGGCAAGGCCTAAGTCAGTGTATGATTTGCTTGCATGTTGGAGAGGGTGGATAGGAAGGTATAGGGTTGGTGGGATTTGGCAAGCAGCTCCCTTGTGTGAGTTGTGTCTCATGTGGCGTCTTTGGGGAGAGCTTAATGCTTGTTGCTTTGAGGGAATGGAGTCGAGTGTGGGGAAGTTGAAGTAGTATTATCTGCTGAGGACTCTTTATGAATGGACTTCATCATCTATGGCATTTTCTATTGAGGGGATCCTAGATTCCTTGGATTCTTTGAGATATTATTAGCTTTGTATATTCTGTCTTTTGTTTTATGTTATGCTCTTGTTGCTCCAGGTATAGACATCTAGTGTAACCTGGTTTTTGATATTTTTTCAATATTAATATGATAAAAAGTTTGTTGCCTCCAGTGAATTCTATCAAACCAAAATTATTACGTTGTTAACATATTCACAGTCTTCATTATGCCTGTATACATTTATACTAACCCAAATCCTGTCTACCAAAAATGGCTTCAAGCTCAGCTAGCCCTCTAACATGTATCCCTTCCACCAAAATAGTTCAAGGTTGGCATCAAATAATACAAAATGGGAATACATACGCACATACAGACACACACACACACACATTTATAGTACAAATAATTTCATGCTTGAAGCATATGGTAAGCTCATTTCAGGATTTACAGTCCATGCAAATATGTCTGGATAAAAAAACATAAAACACTATACTGAACTAAAGAATAAAATGATAAAATTAATTAATGCATCCAATCAAATTTGTTTATAATTTTGGGTCATTTCATGCTTGAAGCTTCCCATGTATCTGACGAAGACATGACAAAAAGAAGCAATATGGTGTTTTTTATACCTATAGACTTGACTGCCAAGGCGCCAAAGGCCCAAAGTAGAGTCACTCTTGAAAGGCAGAGAAATCAGATGCTGAAGCTCAAGCATCATTGTAAGAGCCACAAAAATAGCTGATACAATTCTTTATCATCAAGAGTTAGCATGGAAAATCACAAGAAGATTGTGTCTCCAAGGCATGCTGGTATGACTCCATTATATGGGAATTCATTGAAGAAAGACTGAAGGGCGCATATTTTTGTATCATATATTGTGCAACTACATTGAGGCTCTGTTTCAATCAAATGAAGCTTGACATTCTACTGGTGGAAGGGCCCTAAACAAGGTCAACCATATCACCACAATTTTTTGTTTTGAGAATGGAATACTTATCTACAATTTTGATATCGGGCACTAGACATAAGTAAGGTTTAAATTTCACCGACAGTCAAGAAATTGGGCCTTACTATCTGATGTTTTGCCGATGATGTCTAGCTCTTTTTCATTTGCAATCTCATAACTAACTAGCTAATTTTGTAACTTACTAACCAACTACACACTTCTCGATTCTTTACAAAAATTACTATAAGATTACATGAATATCACCTAATCACCTATACACCTATACACCTATACCCCTATAGTACACATTGGACTCGTTACAAAATATGCAAAACTCTGGATTGTCTGACCACAAATATGAGGCTCCTACTATCTCAGAAGGATAAAATTTTTGGCACAATATAGGACGGGACTTCTTAAAATGTAACTATTGATTTTTTTACAGGTAATAAAATTCATTGAATTGGAACTATTGATTATCAAAGCTCCTTATTTAGTGGTCAAAAGGGTCCACGAAGTGCTTCTTAAAAAAAGATTATATGCAGACACCCAAAAATGACTGATGTTTTCACAATGGGAAAACCATTGAAGCTAAGAAGCGAGGCAAGAAAATAACACGTATTAGTCTCCATAACACTTGGCTGCCATGGGGACCAACTGAAGACAGCTTCCTTTTATGCAAGGATTTAGGGACTATTTGAATGCTAAATCAGCAAGAATAGCAGATATTCCTGAAAATAAATGGTGAAGATTATATAGAATGGCTGCATGCTGCTAAAAGCAGATTTCTCTTAATCTTGTCCAAAAGAGATCCTTCTCCAAGCATTGGTTGGGAGGATTTTGTTTAATAAAATAAGCTTTTTATAAAAACTCCTATACTTTAGTGGTTTGTAGTCAAAGGTTTAGCCACAAAAGCCAGGATTTTTTGGTTGAAAAAAGTGTGTTGTATTAAATCTGGTGCATTATATGCCAGAAAAGATGATGTTGGTGGAAAGCCTCAAAATCAGAGATTAATCAATTAAGTGGTTTAGACTTGACACAAATTTATGATTTTATTCTCTGAATGGTGTAATAGAGTTTGTATGGTTTAAAATTTAAATTTAGGGTGAAAAAAGATCAACTTTGAGGCCAAAAACTTGCAGACAAATTTCAAAGGAAACAACTGTAGGACTTATTTGAAAAACAGCTATTTTTGGGGTTTTGGAGGAGCTTGGGTGAGGAATTTGGCCTCTTTTCCTGAGGCTTCTCCATAGGCGCTAAAGGTTTTTTTTTTTTTTAAAAAAAAAAAATTAAAAAAACAGAAGTTATCTGCAGGCTGTTTTGTAACCCATGGGCATTTCACCTGTTTGCTGATTTGTAACGCAGCTTGACTTTTTAGGCAGATTCTGTTAATCAACCTTGGGTTGCTTCTCAAAGCAGCTGAAGCTTTCTCCAAAAAGCTGTAGCTCTGAGAAAGCTCAAGCCCTCCTAAGGCTGAGTTTGGTTCAGCTTTTAGTAAAAGTGCATAATGAAAAAGTTGAGTTTTTAAAAAGTGCATAACGAAAAAGTGCATTTTCAAAAAGCTGGGTGTTTGGTAACAACTATTAAAAAGTGCTTTTTGAAAAAACTGAGTGTTTGGCTAGCATTGATAAAAGTAGAGATTTGAGTTATAAAGTACCAAAAAGAACAAGATATATATATATAAGAGAATTTTTTGTTTTAATTATCTATATACATATATATAGACATAACATTTTTACAAAAATTTCACAATAAATCTATATGACAAGTTTTTTTTTAAAATTTTTTATTTATTTGATGGAACAAATACAAAGTATATATCACAAAAACTGAGGACCGTGAGGAAAGGAAAAAAATAAACCTCTTGTAATAAAAGTGGCAAAAGGACTATGATGAAGGATATTATATGCCATACCAACGTACTTATAGTTATATGACAAGTTGTTAATGGTAGATAAAATAATAATAATGTCACTAGTAGGTCCAAATAAGAACCAATAACAAATTACTGTGTAAAATTTATTATGAGAAGTATTACGTTCACAACATTTTTCGCAATATTTTCACAATAAAATTATGTGGAAAGTTGTTACTAGTTCTAATTTGAACCTACTACTGAAATTATTTTTTTACTTACCAATATTAACTATTAACATTACTTAAAATTTATTGTGACAATATTGTAAAAATATTGTAGTAGCATTTTTTATTTTTTATATCTTTTTCCTTTCTTCATTTCACTTTCTTGACATGTCATTTCTTCTTCTTTTTTTTTTTCTTCTTGTTTTTCTCCTCCACACACTTCATTTCTTTTTCTTTTTCTTTTCTTCTTGTTTTTCTCCTCCACAAACGTGTCCACTATCTCTATTCAACCCCCCCATTCTTTTATTTGCCTTTTCTCCCTCATTCAAGAACCTTCCTGGGAGCACTCGTTCTCTCTTCGTTTTCTTCTGCTCTGGTCTCCTGTTTTTTTTTTTTTTTTTGATTCCAAAACATCCACTAGCTCTCTCTGCAATAAGAAAAATTTCCATTTCTCCCTCATTCAAGAACATTCTAGGGAGCTCTCATCTTCGTGCCGTTCATCTTGGTCCCCAACGCAGTCCAGATGGGTCAGTCAGTCAGATGGCTTCCGTGTTCTGTCTTTTTTTTATTTTTTATTTTTTATTTTTATTGTTATGATTTGATTAATTTTAAAATTGTGTTTTTGAGTTTGTATTCTGATAATATGCTTGAGTTTAGAGATGTTTGTGAGAAAGATTGTTGTGATTGTAGCTGTTGTGTTTGGTCTGTAGTAGAGCAGCACGGAGATGAGAGGAATGAGAGGCAATTTCGTTGAAAGGCAATTTTGTATCAGCGCGTTTTCTTCGTTGGAGTAAAACGCAACTTTTTCTAAAAAGTTGCGTTTTACTCCAACCAAACGCAAATAATGGACCACTTTTTTTAAAAAGCCAACTTTTGGCTTGAAAAAGCCCAACCAAACGGGCACTAAGTCCTAACCCCCTTAATGGCTGGAAATGTTTACAAAAATATATTGGATTCAGGGTTTTAAAAGATTAATAAAAAGGGTAAAGTTTGAGCTTACAATAAAGTAAGAAAACCCAAGTTTAAGGAAAAAGAAAGTCTGACCAGAATTTCAAGAGTTTTGTATATGGGAACTTTAAGGGTTGATGGGGTTTAAAATTGGTTACAGGGTGCCAAGGAAAATGAAGAAGAAGAAGAATTACAAATCCTTAAAATCAAAATAATTTAAGCTTTAGATCATGAGGGTAAGAAAAAAAAATGAAAATGATAAGTGATAACTAAAAGTTACCCATAAAGATTAAATATTAACTTATTAGATCATTGTCTAATTTGTTTCTTTTTCCCTAGTTTATCAACAAAATGTACAACTGGCCAAATAGAGAAGACTTAAACCAGTTGACATGGGTTTACACAAACTCAGTCAATGAGTTAGAAGGTTGCGTTATTCTGTAACAAATTTGCTAAACAGACTTGTCAATGTGGTGTTGATATGCTCCAACCCGCCCAACCTGTCACCACCCTATCTTAAGTTGAAAAGATTAAAGGTTTGACAAGAAAACAGAATGTAGTGGCTGTATATTCTTACTGTAAGAATCTTACAGACCAAAGCTTGTGCATCATAACTTACTAATGCCCCTTGGAGCCTAGAACGGTTGGTGAAACAGATCTTAAAGCCAGCAGAATGCTGTTTGAGCTGTTCTTATAAACATGTATAAAGAGGAACAAAAAGAACTACTGAACTTTGTGCTATACTATGTAGTTCTATCTTCATCCTTCAAATGTAAGCCCTCACAGTTCTCTGCTAAGTTCAGAGAGAGAGTTTCATTATGTTTGTGTCAGAATCTAAGAATTTTCTTTGGGGGGTGGGGGGGAGAAGATTCTTTCTTCAGATATCTATTTGGTAGAGTATCAGGATAATAACACTTTCTAGGCCACCATGGTTAACAATGTCCATATTTTCAACACAAAAGTTTCAAAATCAGCAGGCACCACAACAATTGCATAGATGAATTTCATCAGTTGAATAATGTTCTAATGAGTGTCTAGTTAAGTAGTTCACTTCCCCTTCCCCAATTATCTACCTAGTACCTATAAAAAAAGTGGCTAGTTAAGTAGTTATGGTACATGGGAGCCTTTTTCTACTTTAAGAATTGTGTTCTTACAAAACTAAATTTAGACTCATCAGTAATATGCATGAAAAAAAACTTGCGTTTTATTTTTTCTCTCCCTTTTTTCCAATAGAAAATTATGATCTTAGTAATGCTATGAAAGCAAACACATCCAAGGAATAAAAAATGCCATAGATTACTATTACGATCAAATTCTGCCAAACCAAGTAAAGCATATTTGAGTACAAATCATTGATTGAGAACACAAATCATATAAGCACTTTAAGGTGGAAGCTGTATATGGCAGCACATCAAAATCTTAAATGCATTGTTGCATTAGTTAGATTGCTTTATAATCCCAATTGAACACACCAAGTAGAGAGTACTTATTACCTCAATGTGGCATTGAACAGCAGTTCTCCTCTTGCTATATCCCTAAGTGAAGAAAGGTTGGGAATGTAAGGATGCATCAGAAAGTTACATAGTTTTTCAATCCTATGAATCTTGAAACTTGGGTTCACTGGATTGAAAGAAACCAAATTCCTGCCATGATGTGTGAATAAAATGTCACCATTGCGACATGACCCTAGGATTTGTGGAATGGGAAATAAAAGCGCTAGTTTTTCCATGGTGAAGTCCATAGTGTATGTCTTAGTCCAAGACGCTTGAACACCATAGTCCTTCATTACCCATATGTGAAAGCACCAGGAAACATCTTTAGCACGTTCAACAATGGCAAGATGACCTTCCAACACCCCAAGATTGATCTCCCACTTTGACCATGTAGTTTGATGACGAGACACAAACTCAGGAGGTGGTGGAACCGGTCGAAAACACTCATCCTCCAAATCAAAGGAATATATAAACTGAGGTACAGTAAGGGATCTCACAACCCAATGAATAATTCCATTGAGAAAAGTAGTATTTCTTGGCTGATGGAGCAAACCATCTCCAACATTAACACTCTTCCAAAGACCATTACCCTTCTCTCCAAGTGTGTACACAAGAGTCAACATGTTGTTACTAACTTCAGCTCCATACTTTTTTCTGGGCAAGAGAACCACCTTGTATACTTGAGTTTTGGGACAAAAGCCAAGGCAAGGACACATGGGAGAAGATGTTAGGTTGACACCAGGCCTAACTATGACGAACTCACCCGTTATAGGATTACACACATATAATTGATCCAATCTCACTTGATACCGACACATCTTGCCCAGCAAAATTAACCCATTGCATGAATCCAACAGAATAAGTTTCACATTACATCCCATACCTAAATGGGTTTCAGTGGCAAACTTTACTATAGAGTCACGCACATTATTTCTATTGTCACAAAGAACTGCGTAGAGATGCTGTTGACGGTTTTTGTTTGTGGGTTGGAGGATGATGCAGGGGTCTGCTCTTGTGTGATACAATTGAGTGAAACTAGGGTCAGCGATAAGATGTAGCCAAGTCTTGCAAACGCACCTACAGCTGAACAGGGTATTAAAGGGCAGTCGTAACAGAATGTCTGTCACAATATTGGGGTGAAGCTGTGAGATAATGTCAGTGCCGCCGACTTTTTCATCTTCTTTTTCTGCTTTGGCCTTCTTCTTGGCCATGCTGGGTGTTGGGTGGGAATGGGACTTGCTTTTTCTTCCCATGGTGAAGGACTTTGGCAATTGCAGTAAGCAAATTTAGATAGCTGCTGCACCTAAACAAAATACAGTACTTTTATCAGGTTCTTGATACAAAAAACTGAAATTTCTCTTATGCATAAACGCTTACAGGCTTACAGCAAATACATATTTAGATTTAAATAGAAACATTTGATTATAATACGTGTTAGAGAAGAGAAACTAATCTGAAAATTTACTAATTTTTTTACAGCAGAAATAAAATTGCTCCTCTCATTTCTCTCTACAAGTCAACCAGTTTATCCAAAAAAAGAAACCCAAAAAAAAAAAAAAAAAAATCAAGTCCTACCTCTCTTACAAAGTCACAACTCAAACCATTCAGCTCCAGGCTTAAAGCTGCTGCTTAATACCCTCCTCCATCCGATACGCTCATCTCTTCTACCTCTGCTCAGACGTTCGGTGGAAAATTTTGTGGGAACTGGGGGAGTGAAAAAGATCGACAGCTGATTCTCTTCTACCTCAGGCGGGATGATGGGTATGGATTGAGACAGCAATGATAATTGAACTCATCATTTTCTCTCTCTGTTCTCAGATGTTGAGCTCGTCCACGGAGAAGTTTGTTTTTCGAAGCACAGGGGCTGAGTTGTTGTAATCAATTGTTTTAGTACGTCGAAATTTGAAGTGAGTGAATTACACAAAATTTGGATTCGACATCGATGGAAAAAAAATTAGGAGGAAGTTCATGTCATGAAGAATGAGAAAGAAAGAACTAATTTTTGGATGATTTACATGAATGATGTGTTTATATATTTATTTTTTTTATATTCTCTAACTTTCTGCCTAAGATGTAATTTTTGTTGTTGTTATAACTTATTAATTTACCTAAATAGAGTATTTTAATTTTATTTTAGTTGCTTTTATAATATATTAAAATATATTATTTATTTAATTAATAAACCTACCGCTTAAGTAATGAATCATTGGTTCAACCAGTGAATCAATCTCTCTTTCTTCAAGGGGTATTAGGCAGGGAGACCCACTTTCTCCTTGCCTCTTTTTCCCTTGTGCTGAGGGTTTTTTGGCCCTTATTCATGAAGCTGCTAGGAATCATCAATTAAATGGAATTTTCATCTATAGAGGTTGCCCTTTAATCACCCATCTCTTCTTCACTGATGGTAGCCTCCTGTTCTGCAAAGCAAAAGATCAAGAATCAAGCACTTGTCAGCATTCTCAATAAATATGAAGAGGCTTCCATACAGAAAATAAACATTGACAAACCTTCAGTGCTCTTTAGCCCAAATTCCCCTCAAGATTTAAGGGAAAGCATTCTAAACACTCTTGGTTCAATGCAAGACTCTTAGCATAACAAATATTTGAGGTTGCCATCCATCATTGGGAAATCGAAAACCCAAGTGTTTTTGGAAGTTAAGGACAGAGTTGCTAGGAAATTTGCTAGCTGGAAGGGTAAACTCCTTTCAATTGGAGGGAGAGAGATTCTTATAAAAGTGGTGGCTCAAGCGGTGCCTACATATACTATAAGTTGCTTTCAACTCCCTAAGACTCTCTGCCATGACTTAGAAAGTATGATGTGGAGCTTTTGGTGGGGACAAGAGGACAAGGAGAACAAAATTGCATGGGTGAGTTGGAGGAAAATGTGTCGGTCTAAACTTCATGGAGGTATGAGTTTCCGAAATACACAAGCTTTCAATCATGCTATGCTAGCCGAGCAAGGTTGGAGAATGCTCACCAACCCGGACTCCCTAGTGGCTCGTGTGTTCAAAGCAAGATACTTTCCTTATGATAATATACTTAATTCTAAAAAAGGAAGCAACCCCTCTTATGCTTGGTGTAGCATTCACAACAGCCTTGAGATTCTTAGAAGAGGCACAAAGTGGAGAATGGGCAATGGTCATCGAATTCACATTTGGGAAGATAGATGGCTGCCAATGCCATCAACCTACAAGGTGATCTCTCCCCAAGTTGATTTTAATGATTTTCCCATGGTGTCTTCACTCATAGACCATGAAACAAGATGGCGGAAAGCTGAAGTGGTTAATGCCATCTTTCTACCCCATGAAGCCAGTACCATCCTTAAATTCCCTTAAGCTTTGCATTGCCAGAGGACAACCTTATTTGGATTGGCAACAAAAGAGGTGAGTTTACGGTTAAAATTGCTTATCACATTGCCTTAGGTATTGTGGATTCTATTGAGGAAGGCGAAAGCACATCAAACAGCTCAATGAATTTGCTTTGGAAAAGGATTTGGCGGCAAAAAATTCCTTCGAAACTCAAAATTTTTGCTTGGAGGATATGTGTTAACGGTCTTCCAACTATGCAAAATTTAAATCTCAAAGGAATTCATTGTTCTTGCTTCTGCCCTTTATGTGATAGAACCATTGAAACCACAGCCCATGCTCTATTGCATTGTGATCACGCAAAATTAACTTGGGCATTTTGGAATAATTGTCCAGTTAATCTCTCCTCTCTCTCTTGTGACTTGGTGGATATTGTTCTAAATATTATTGAAAAAGGCTCCCCGAATGATCTAGAGCTTTTCTTTGCTGTTGCTTGGTCTATTTGGTGGAACCGTAACCAAGCAATCCATGAAGATTTTGGTTGTCCTCCAATTCAAGCTTGGGTTTTGGCACGCAGCACATTGGTTGAGTTCAAAGCGGCCTGCTCTCTCCCATTTGCTCCCCAAGACCCCTCTCTGTCCAAATGGAAGGCTCCTCCCATTGGTTTCTTCAAAATCACTTCTAATGCCGTTACGTCTGATGATGGTAGGAATTCCTGCATTGGTGTGGTTATCCGCGGCTATAGAGGTGAAATTCTAGCTGCTTCAAGCAAAGTCCTCCCTGCAGCTTTCCCTACAGATATATCAGAAGCTTTGGCCATGCAAGAAGGCGTTCTCCTTGCTGCAGAAATGGGGGTCTCTCATGCCATCTGTGAAGCTGATGCCTTGTCCATTAGTCAGGCAATTAATGATGGGGTCTTTGATGGTGAGTTTGGACACATCATCCAGAATATTAGGGACATTTCTTCCTCCTTTAGCTGGTGTTCTTTTCAAAATTTGAAAAGAGAAGGCAATAGAGTTGCACACAACCTTGCAAGAGTAGCTAGGAATTCTGGTGTATCTCAGGTTTGGAAAAGATCAATCCTAGGTCTTGTTGAGCACCTGATTCTTGATGACCTCTGTTTGTAATATTGGTTTTTACCTCTCTGTTGTATCTCCTTTCCATTTGAATGAAATCTCATGTTTCTCATAAAAAAAAAAAATATATATATATATATAGAGAGAATTGTTTTTTAATTATATTAGTATAATAATTAGTTGAAATATTAAGGGATAATTACAGACTACCCACTTGTGGTTTAGCTTGAATTTACCCACTTGTGGTTTTATTTTTGACACTTAACTCACTTGAAGTTACTTTCGTTTGGTCTCTATTACCCACCTCTATTAAAAAAGAGGGGTAAATAAGTCTTTTTACACCCATTTTATGTCTCTCTCCTCAAAAAAAAAAAAAAAACTAAAAAAACAAAAGAAAAGATTAAAATATTGTATTAGTTTCTCACAATTCACAAACATGAAGAACATACATAAACATGAAGAACATACACCCAAAATCAAATCAAGTAATACCATCAAAGTACAAATCACAGATTTATCAAAATACAACCCCAAAACCTAAGTCAAAATACAAACATCAACACACCCACACACATCTAAACCCACGGATCCATCAGTAACCATGCCTCAAATCCCATTTTTCAAACCCCAACAACTAAAAGAAACCCAATCCCTAAATCAAATAAACAAAGAAGAAGAAAAATATAGCACAACATTTGATCCCACGTTTTATACCAGATTGGCTTCAAAATTAAGCCCACAAAAAAGAGTCAACATACAAAGAGAGAAAAATCACAATTTCAACTTCTCTATTGGAAGAAAAAGAAAAAGAAAAAGAAAACTTAGAGAACTTTAATGGAACTTAAGAACAAATGAATTCAAACCCAGGCATATATTTGAAACCCCAATTTCAAATCTAGATATATATTTTAGGGACGTCTCAAACCCAGAAAAATTAAACCTAAATCAACTACTCCATAGATCTCATCCTCTCTCTGTCTTCCCCCTCTCTCTCTTTTGTCCATCCATCCAATATATCATTTAAATCTCTGTAAATAGTGGAAAAATCCAACCATCAAATTCCAATTTACCCTCAATACATATATTATTAGAGTGAGTTAGCATTGGGAGGTAGAGGTACCGGTGGGCATAGAAGACGCGGCAGAGGAGGACGTGAGCGCTTTGGGAGGTAAGAAGCTCGACACGATTGATGAGGGAAGGGTCAAGCCTTTGACAGCCAAACTTATCGATGAGCTTGTCGTAGTCGATCTTGCTTCCGTCTTTATCCAACACTTTGCTCTTATCTCGGCCGCTTTTCTATCCATCAATCCCAAGACCCACGACAAGCTACTACCCACGGCCCCACGAACCTAGGACCACCCACAGCACCACGACTCCACGCTGATCTGAAGCCCACCCAATAGAGAGAAACACAAACGGATTAAGACCGAAAGTGTTCCCAAACATGAACAGGTTGGTAATGCTCAAAACCCAGAATTTGTAGGTCTCCTTCTTCGTCGATTTCCTTGCACGATGAAAACCCAGATGATTCTTAGACTAATAAATCAAGTGGGTGCCATTGTAGCATCTAAGATCTCAGGTGGGTGAGCAAGCGTGAGAGAGTGCGTGGGAGAGGAGTGTTTGGTTTGATTTCTTGTTTGATTTTTTGATGAAACTTGTTAGAGTAATGGAAAAATTAGAGGTGGGTTACAAAACATAAATAGAATGAACCACAGGTGGGTAAAGTGTCAAAAATGAAACCACGGGTGGATAAGTTAAATTCGGGCTAAACCACAGGTGGATAATCTGTAATTATCCCAAATATTAATGTGTTAAAAGGTTAGGCCTTTTTGTAATTGTACACTGGTTATTTAATGTATTATAAACCCGGTTTAAAACACTAATATTACTATTTTTGTGTATGTTCTAGTAAGTATTATTGTTTACTCAAAAAAAAATTAATACAAGAATGTCTATCTAATCTTTGAAGATTGCTAATATTACATGTTTATGTTATTTATTTTTCTATTAATTAATTATTAAAATAATTATTACGTTATTGTGGTTGGACTTTCGAATGAACCCCAATTTTCTCTACATTATACATAAAACAAACAAAGCGTTGTAATTTTGTTTCCATGTTTTATCTCAATGTAAATTCAAACATTTTTAATAATATTATTATTAACACTTTTTTAGCTGTTGCCATTGATTTTTGTTATTTTAACACTTTTTTTTTTTATTATAATCATGGTATTATTGTTCAATATTAGATACCTGTGCAAATTTCATTAGGAATTGACAATGAAGAATAAAGACCCATAGTTTTGAATATTATTGTTCTTTTGGTAACTTCATTATGCAGAATCTTTCATGGAAGATTCATTATACAAAACTAAATTACTTTAGCAGATTCATTATGAAATTACCAACATATACTTCACTATGCAGAAATTGATTACTTTTGCATCCAAGCAACTTGTATCTTGTTGGACTCCCTAGACATTGTTTTGCGAAATTAATGTATAACAAGAGAGGTGATTGAAAACCTAAACATAGATTCAGTTAAGATGAATAAGTGCTAATCTGGTTTGCATAGATTTTTTTCTTCTTATAAATGTTTTATCTTAATAAAATATTATAAATAGGACTTTCAAGACAATATATAAAGTGATGTTGAACCAAAAATTGGACTATGCCCAGTTCGTCCATAGTGTCATCCAAGTCCAGGAAGGCTGTACCAACATAAGAAGGTCGTCCAACATGGAAGCACTTGGACAACTTCTCAACACTTTAGGAAATTTTCAGAATGGATTTATGTTCAAAAGCTTATAATTCGGGCCACGTTCTATCATGTTGAAGTACAAGTAAAATCCTTGTTCATTGCTATAACTTTCCACTAAGTTCTTAACTTCAAATGGTAGTTGTAGAAGATAAGATTGAACCTTATAACTTATAGCAGTTGTGGAAGTTAAATTTGAACCTTCTAACTTCCATACATGTCGAGAAAGTTACTAAACAAGTAACAACTCCAAAGCTCACTATATAAGGATTCATCCACATCAAATGAAAGTAAGTTTCCACTACTCCTAAAGTTAGAATTCTTGAGTTCTAGAGAGAAATCTAACTTAAGCATTGAAGGTTCTTAGCTGGTTCACCTCGGTCACCTTTGATCTTGTGTTTCTTTCTTTTCAGGCCTTCCAAGCAAACACTAGCCCATTGAAGCCTGAAGCATTCAGCTTACTGATTTTTGTGCATCATCATAGAGTAACTACCATTGTTTTCGTAAAACTCTGTTTTGATGCAAACCCTTTTTTGAATGTGATATCGAAGAATTATGAAAAATAATTTTTTATTAATTATTTTATTTTATAGTTGTAAGGGCACAAATCAAACTGGACCAGAGTGGGACCTTCAGACTAGCCCAATGAACCCTAAACAATGAATTTATAGAGAATGAGCTTCTAATCTAGGTTTTCAAGACGGTAGATAACACAAAGGTTGGACTAAATCATAGAATTCATGCATAAATCTCATACATAGATGTAATAATCCTCTATTTACATGGATGCCGAGGACAATCCTTGGTTTTTCCTTACAAGTTTTCTCTCTTTTTTCTATCTCCCCCCTCTCTCTCTTCCTCCTCTGCCTTTTATAGGCCCGCCTCATTTTCTCCTTTCTTCCACGTGTGATCCAGATCATTTTCTTTGGATACTTGTCCCATCATTCCTTCTTACCCCAGTCTCTGGCGGTAAGAGTGAGGTTGAATTTCAATGTTCAGGCGTCACTTCCTCATTAATGCGGCCAAAGAGGTAGGTGTGGAGCTTTCAATGCGGTGGTAGCAGCTTTTTCCTTGATATTTGTCTGTCACTTCCCTTTATCCCTTATCTTCGTTTTCTCAGCTTCTATATCTAAGGTCTTTAGTACAGGAGTCCTTGAATCGCCAGATCACTAATACTGTCCTCGGCAGCATGCTGCCGAGGGCAAGATCATCCTCGGACGTTATGTCTCGTGGTGTTCTGTTCATGCATGGCACCTTCCTTTGTCACGTGGCATCATAGGCTGGAGTTATTATGTCCTCGGACCATTTCACGTTGTTGGGTTGGACTTTCCTCCTTACGGGAGCCTGTGGGCTGGCCCAATACGTGCTTTGGGCCCATGGGCACTACAATAGTGAAAGCTCAAATTTGTGTGAAAACACAAGAATTTGTTTAGGCCTTCAATAAAAATTACGGCTAAATTGCTTTTACTCTAATTTAAACTAAATATAGAATAAGAGTAAATGAGCGCAAACAACCGATAACTCTACCCTAAGCCATATTCATCCAATATCAACAATAAAAAGAAAAGCTTAAAGAGTAGGCAAGAGAAATGCATACACAAGATAACATTGAGACGTGTTATCAAAGAGAAAATTCAAGAACTCGGTGAAAAACCTCTTCGCCGCCCTCCAAGCAGTAAAATGGTCCACTAGAGAATAAAGTTAGAGTACACGAATAACAAAAGACCCTCCAAGTCTAGTTTATCCAATGTACTTGACTCCTTCAAGCTCCTGCTACCAACTGGCTACTGGTGTCATTGTACAACCCAACCCTCGAACACGACACGAACCCGACACGGGTTTTTCTAGGTTAGGGTTGGGTCTTAATGGGTTTGGGTCATTAATGGGTCGACTCGAAAGTGACACAATAAGAAATGTGTCATAAGCGGGTCAACTTGCTTAACCTGCAATAGACACGTTTGACACACCAATTTATTTGTGTCAACCCGAAAGGACCCACTTAACACAACCCATTTAACTCGTATAACAGATAAGAATTTTTTTTTATTTTAGATTTGTTAAATAACTTTTATATCCAACATATATTTTAAATTTAAAAAGAAAAGTGAGTAATTACAAAAACTTACAAGAGATATAATTGAAAATTGAAGCTTTACAAACCCTAGATCTCTAAACCCTACCAACCCTAAATTATTTCTAGACGGATATTATATTTAATA